>JAJOZX010000609.1:905000-977500 GCA_023014485.1 Bathynomus jamesi
TAAATATTGGGAAACAATATGTTAAAGTGATTAACACTGGGAAGCAATATGTTAAAGAGAGGTTCTTGGGAAGCAATATGTCAAAGTGATCCTTCTAATCTATGTATTTTAAGAAACAAAAACAAAAATATTTAGAAATCAAGTAACCAACCCTTCCGGCATGCAATATGACAAAAAGAGAAGGTGGTTTAAATTTTTACCTTCGTATCATCCTAATATTCTACCTGGTGAGTATCAAGTGACGTGCGTATCTATTCTGCAAGTTGTATAGGGTCACTGGTTTCGTAAAATTTCTACATGCGTGGACGTACGCTATGTCAGATGATCAGATGAAGACATTGAACAAAAATACAATGAACGCATATTTTAACGCAGGAAAAATGTATATGAAAACAGGTAGGTACTTAGCAGTTTTGTTACTACACTCGCCCCAAGCAAAATGAAATGGAAGCCACGATATTCCCGACTCTACAGAATCAGTAAAGACAACTGAATTTCGATTGGTGTCTTGTTAACCAACCATTTCCAACCATTTTTAACTCATTTCATAAAAAAAAAAAAAAGCTTTTTATTCCATGGATTCCTATACTGAGTCACTTCGGTTTTTTTGATAGGAAAATGTAATGAATAAATAAGATACAATTTCATGAATTATTACAAAATTATGTGAACGCAAATCATTGCTGATAATTATGTGGAATTAAGCGTTTCTCACGTAACATTTTTACCCTCTTCATAATTATTAACGTAAAGATTAACCGACAACAAAAACTTTTTACCATCCAAGGTATTATCTTCCAGTGAGAGTATACGGTAACATACACACACACACACACACACACACACATATATATATATATATATATTTTTTTTTTTTCACTGTTATACACTATTTCAATCACTAATTCCCTTAATGAGTTTTAATCTTTAAAGAACATCTCGAGTTTATTTAGTTTGTATAATACCCCTTTCTTGCTAATTCTCTTGTTTAAGGTATCAAATCCCATTCTCTTCATGTCTTTAATATGGCTCTAGAAATAGAGTATTTCTGAATATATTTCACCAATTATAATTATCGTAAAATTATATAAATATGAGGACTGATAAAATTAAATAGACACCTTCGGTATTTCCATTAACGATTTATGCCGTTTGTTATTGAGGACAATCGTCGTGGTGTCTATTTACTTTTGTCAATCGTGTATATATATATATATATATAATATATATATATTAATATATATAATATATATATATATATATATAATATTATATATATATATATATATATATATATATATTATGTATATAATGATAATAAATAAATGAAACTGAACTGGTTGCAAAACAATTTCGTTTGCATTTAAATTAAGAATCAAATCAAATAAGGTTTTATGAGAATTACAAAACATCTTTTATTTCCTTAAAGAAATGAGGATCTGAAGACAAGATTGACATTGGAAGGTGTAATTAATTATCAAGTACAAAAAAGTATCAGTGTATTTCACACACACACACACACACACACACACCGCCGAGGTTTTTTTTTGTGTAAAGCATCAAGTATACTTGATGGATACTAAGGTGGAGTGACGAGCTTGACCTTCGTCAAGAATGAATAATTCGAGCGGAAGCAAACCCAAGGTATTGCCAACAATCAAATGACCTAATTGTACAGACGTATCTTCAGTAGAAAACCAAGGTTGTCTTTTTTTGGAAAACATTGGCCTTACCTCCGTACGCATTAATTTGATATTGCAAACTTAACCTAGCATAACGGGAGAATCTATGCCAAGCGTTATGAGTCCGAGTTTTAGGTCGGTCTGTGGTCGTTTCAAATCGTCCACAACGCGTTGTGGTCATATCAGAATCGTCCACAACGCGTTGTGGTCATATCAGAATCGTCCACAACGCGTTGTGGTTGTTTGAAAACGCCCATGAAGCGAAAAAGTATCTAACATCGGTATGTGGTCACTTAGGTGCATCCACAACGCGTTGTGGCTGTGTTTTTCAATCACTGAGCGATTTCGATGTTTGGGCGTAACATATATATATATATATATATATATATATATATGAATACGCTCATAACGCGGGGTTACGTTCCGAGAGGGCCCTGCAATATCGCGGTCCACGTTATTTAGTTTTTAAATTCTTATGGAAAATATAGGTTAGGTTGGAAAGACCCCCAAAATATTCGACTTTCAACTAAAGCATTAAACAAATATTATACTGTAATATGTTGAACTATAACTTAAATTTAATAGTAATTAAACACATAATAGACACGTAGTGCAAATGAAATAATAAAGTACAATGCTCACCATTCACGTCACACTACACGTTACTCACTCGCATCTCAAGAGCCGACGTCTGCCCGAGGTTGCTGGGCGTCTAGCTTGAAATCTGCTCGTTTAGCTTAGAAATACCGTGTTATTCTCGTCTTGCCACCGCATTATCAAAGTATTCTAATACAGACACATACACACACAGGCATTATATATATATATATATATATATATATATATATATATATATATATATATATATATATATATGTGTGTGTATATATATTAGTTTTGTAGATAAGAATTATTATTTAGCCTCAAACTTTTCTCGGACACCCTGTATCTCAGTTTAGAGTAAAAAAAAAAGTTTGATGACTATAATTTACATTTCTTCCTTCCTCTACTTCAATTCTAACAATTAAAAGATGTAATATAGGAATTAATTTGTGATGTATATTTTGTTGAAAAGAATTAATTTGTGATGTTTTAAGCAACTTCAGTGATTTGCATTAAAACTTGCGATATAACACGTGTTTTAAAATCTGAAATATTTGCAACTAAAGTGACGCATTAATTTTTGATACAACCGCTTCCTATCGTCGGTATAACACTTCCTGTATGATACTTTATTTGCACTTTTTCTGTACGACATTTTTTTGTACGACACTTCCTTTTTCTGTAGATATTTCAAAGGATACAGTTTATTAAATGTATTTAGTATCGTGTAATTTTTTTTTCATTTTTGTGTTTTTACTTTTTTTTTTCGGGATTCCCAAATGTAGCGTTTTAAATTTTTTATTTCCCAAAAAATTACACAAATTTTTAACCCCCCCTAACCCAAAACGAATATTCCGCCACCAATTCCTATGAATTCACTAAAGAAATACTGACCATAAATAATTCAAACAACCTCTATATGCATAGTTTCGACATAGTATCCCTTTACACTAACGTTCCAATTAAAGAAGCCATCGACATCTGCATTAACAACCTATTTGCCAACAATCTGAACACAGCCCTTAATTTAACAAAACAAGAATTCACCAAACTGCTAACGCTTGCCGCTTTAGACACTTATTTCTTTTTAATCAGCAACTTTATCATCACACCGACTCATTAGCTATAGGATCCCCCTTAAGTGCCACTTTAGCCAACATTTTTCTCAGTCACCATGAAAATAACTGGCTACTCCATTGCCCCACCCATTATAAACCACACCTATATAAAAGATACGTTGACGACATCTTTCTCCTTTTCCACAATACCAACCACGCCCCCCCTTTTTCTTAACTATCTTAATTCCCAACACAAAAACTTAAGTTCACCAAAGGAGACGAATCCAAAAATACCCTACCCTTCCTAGACATAACAATAACAAAACAAAACAACAAATTCAGCACCTCCATATATCGAAAACCCACATACACAGGCCTAGGTACTAATTACCTAAGCCACACCCCTTCCCCATATAAAATAAACAGCATCAAAACTTTAATCCACCGCGCCTATCACTTTTGCTCTTCGTACTTATCCCTCCACAACGAAATAGAATTCATTCATAATTTCGGCATCAACAACTCCTTCCCAAAACATCTACTACAATATTTAACCAGATATTTTCTTAATAATATTTATCAACCCCCCCTTAAAGTTCCCACCGTTGAAAAAGACGTACAATACTTTTCATTTCCCTATTACAACCATATCAGCCACAAAATACTTTCAGAACTCCGCCTCCTACTCACCCCTCTTTACCCCCAAATTAACTTTCAATTCGTTTTCACCAACAATAATAGCATCAAATCATACCTCAACCACAAAGAAAAAACACCTCAGCCCCTTGCTTCGTCCACCATCTACGTTTCCAATTGTGTTCGCTGCAAAGCGAACTATATTGGCAGCACCATTCGCCAATATCAAACAAGAGTGGACGAGCATCGCAGTATATCTACCAGAACATCGCGGCCCTTAAATAAACCCTCTAAATCAGCAATAAGAGATCACTGCCACCTTCACAACCATCCACTACTTTCCTCCAACAGAAAGACTAATCTTACAAATCACCAACCCACACATACCACTATCGCCTACTCAACATGGATTCAGACCTCACCACCCAACCATGACATTACTCACTAACCTCACGCAGCACATCATGGATGGCATCAACTCCAGACGACCAGCTCAACGTACACTATTAGCAACAATAGACATTAGTAAAGCGTTTGATGTTCTCCCACGCGTTCCTCTCATAAACAAAATACTCAACACAAACATGCACAATATGCAACTATCTTTCAGGGAGATACTCATATGTCACATTTAATGGCAAGTCATCCAAAAACAAGCTTTTTCCGAACGGGGTCCCTCAAGGCTCTGTTCTCTCACCATCACTGTTCAACTTATACATGCATGACATTCCAGCACCCATAGATAACAAGCTTACCTTATCATCATATGCAGATGACATCACTCTAACATCCACCCACAACAACATCGACACCGCTACAAATAACCGACAAACATACATAAACAGTATACAAGATTGGCTCACACACAATAGACTCAAAGTAGCGCCCACAAAATCAACCATCACCTTGCTTACAAGCAACACAAAAGAACACCAGATAACTCCACAGCTTACACTAACCAACACCAACATTCCACACACTGGGCACCCATTACCTCAAACATACACATAAACACCTTACAGACAATACAAAACAACGCACTTCGTATCATTACAGGATGCACTCAAACAACACCAATAGAACACCTGCACACAGAAACAAAAATGCTGAAAGTTAGGGAACATTTAGACATGAGGGGAACACAATTCATGGCAGCAGCGACAACTAACCCACAACACCCTTGCCACTACATGTACAATCATGCACCGACACTTCGCACCATTAAGGTAACACCAAAGAGACATTAGAACCAAATACTCCATTCCATACCACGCCCCACAGACATCACACAGTACAGAAAACACATACACACACACACACACCTAACCCACAAAGCACTGACACAACTCGGTCCGAATGCGGTCCTAGGTGCGAAGCCGCCACCCATTAACACGTCAGAGACCAGCCTGAGCAGATCGGATCGAGTTAACTTAGCACGATTCCGATGTGGACATCACCCCAACTTACGGACATATAAACACAGACTAGACAACTCCACAGACGACACCTGCCACCTGTGCCAGGACACACCACAAACAATTGAACACATTATGACAGACTGTACCGCTCTAGCACAACATAGAACATAACACAACATCACTAGTGCGCTGAACCTCTGGTCCACTCCGGAGAGGGTGATCGGTTACTTGCGTGCTGCCGGCTTGCTCGATCAGGGTGGGCTGATCGGCTAACCAACAACAACAACAACTTTCTTCCAATTTCAAAATTATTAACATTACCAACCATCTAACCGACCTCCTCATTTTGGAATCCCTATACATCCTCAATATTAAACCAACTCTCAACAACTATAGTTCTGCCTTTAACCTAAACATAGCCAAATAAACTGTCATATCACACCACTGAGAAGAAACCCACCATCGCTCCGTCTGGCTCCAACTCTTCTAATATGGACCCCTTCCAACAACCAATCATTCCCAACCCTCTGCTTAATTAGTCCCTTTCCGACAATAACAACTTGGTAAGACTTCTTTCAATTTTGTTCGCTTCTTACTTTATATTTGACGATTGATCATTCTTCTATATTTTGTATTATTTTATTTTAATGTTAATTACTTGAATATAAACACCATTAATATCACACGTTTATTTAAATATATTTTCTAAGTTTCCGTTCATTATATTTATTTATTTTTTATCTGCTTTTATAATTTTAGCACTGATGATGGAAAATTAAAATTTCCGAAACGTTTGTAAACAAATATGTACCATCTCTTCGTCCTCTTATTCCTCACTATATATATATATATATATATATATATATATATATATATATATATATATATATATGCCAACATACTGTAAAATACATCTCACTTACTATTCATTTAAACAAATAAGAGGATCTATAAAGTTTTACAAATGATTTGAGAGTTTCAACGAAATAAGTATACTCAAAAGTGGCTTTTAAGGAAGATAAATTGTCGAAAGAAAGAAAGTGATCCATCTTTTGCAGGTGAAAGTAAACTTGGATCCAAGTGAGAGAAGAAAGTTTTTGCTTCCTTTAAACGAAAATGACAGTGGAAATGAAAGTGGAAATAGAAGGTCGCAGAAGGGAAATGTATGTTTACAAAAGAGGTGAAATGAGGGTGAAATGAGGGAGGTATGTTTTATATGGCTTTCTTTGTGAGTTAAAAGAAGGGAAGAGAGAGAGAGAGAGAGAGAGAGAGCCAAGTATGTTCCTTGTCTGAGACAAGTGCGAGTAGAAAAAGTGGTTATTATGTATTTTATCACACTCAGTCATTTTACACACCAAAATACATTTTTCTAGTAGTATTTGATGTGATTTGTTCAAATATGACTCCATTTCCGTCGGAAATGAGATCCAACAAAGTTATAGTACTTTGAAGTTTGGCTCATTTTCAAGGGAAATGGAAGTCAAAATCTAAGCAAAACACATCAAATATTACTAGAAAAATGTATTTTGGTATTAATTAACCTAACCTAACCTTACCTAACCTAACCTAACCGTGGCTAAACGAGCCTAACCCTGGCTAAACGAGCCTAACCCTGGCTAAACGAGCTCTCGTCTGTATCCACCACCTAATCCATAATAAGGTAATACTCTAGGCTCGTTTAGCCAGGGTTAGGATCGTTTAGCCAGGGTTAGGCTCGTTTAGCCACGGTTAGGTTAGGTAAGGTTAGGTTAGGTTAATTAATACCAAAATACATTTTTCTAGTAATATTTGATGTGTTTTGCTTAGATTTTGACTTCCATTTCCCTTGAAAATGAGCCAAACTTCAAAGTACTATAACTTTGTTGGATCTCATTTCCGAAGGAAATGGAGGTCATATTTGAACAAATCACATCAAATACTACTAGAAAAATGTATTTTGGTGTGTAAAATGACTGAGTGTGATAAAATACATAATAATCGAAAAAGTTAAGAAGTGGTTACGTATGTCTGTATTTTCACAGGTGTATAATATATATATATATATATTTATTTTTGTAACTATACATAGATACAGTTAATCTGTGCCAAATTTAGTATACACATTAATAGAGAACCAGGGAAAGTTTTAGTAACACACTCGCCCTTCCCAGTTCCCCCTAGGTTGAAGGCGCAGTGGGCATTCTAATATATATATATATATATATATATATATGTATAGGGTGAACCACTAAAAGCGGCCCCAAGAAAATTTTACACATAAAGGAAATATAAAATACTTTCTTTTTTTGTGGCTCACCCTGTATATACTGTGTGTGTGTGTGTGTGTGTGTGTGTGTCTATCATATATGCTTTTAAAATGATAAATCAGAAAGAAACAAGTTATTGCAATTAAAATTTAATCAACTGATTACAGTAAAGAGACTGAAGTTGGAACGTTTAAATTCAGAACATTTATCAGTGACAGCCAGTGATTGGGGGGATGTTCTGCGCAATTTCATTATTTGGTTACGACAAGTGATTGCAGGAAGAGGAGGATATATTAAACACGTTTCAGCATCAAGAATAAATTTCTCATTTTTATAGTGATTTTAAGAAATTATTCATGTTCTTGAAACACATTTTTCACATTTTATATACAACTGTAATGGTCAGGTAAATAAAATAAAAAATCACCAGTGTCACTTTCGTGAAATAATTTTTCATATATATATATATATATATATATATATACAGGGTGGGCCGTAAGTTTCCATACATAGGAAAAATTAAACGTTTGTTTTTATGTTTCAGATACCCTAAGAATATGCGTTTGACGAAAGAGCAACGAATTGAAATCATACTGATGGCTGGGTCGGGAAGCAGTCGCATGGTTGCAATGAACTTTAACAGACAACATGGAACGAACATCACACACGACACTGTGGCAAAACTTATTAACAAGTTTCAGAAAACTGGAAATGCTGCAGATCAACCGCGAAGTGGTCCAAGACGTACAGCCACCGATGAAGACACAACAGCTACGATACTTACAGCGCTTACACGGAGTCCCAGAAAAAGTACACGACGGTTGTCTGCAGAAAGTGTGTCAGCAGATCGAGTATCAGGCGCATTTTGAAAGCAAAACAATGGCATCCATACAAATTGCATATGGCACAGCATTTGAGTGAAGACGACCCGGATAGACGGATGGAATTCTGTGAATGGGCATTAACCAAAGTGCACGAGGATGCAAACTTTTCAACTAAGATCTTGTTACTGATGAAGCAAATTTTTACGTCAATGGAGAGGTTAATCGGCAAAACATACGTTATTGGAGTAATGCTAACCCTAACTGGCTGAGTCCGACGAAGATGCAAGGTGCCGGTAAAGTGATGGTGTGGGCGGGATATGGGTGACAGAATTATTGGACCAATTTTTGTCAGTGGAAATCTTAATGCCGAAAGGTATCTTAACATGTTGCAAGAAGAGATTTTCCCATCCCTGCTAAACGAGGAAGGTAACTTCCCAGTTTACTTCCAGCAAGATGGAGCTCCACCTCATTATGGTCTTCACGTGCGTCGGTATTTGGATCAGCAGCAGTTTCCGGATGCTTGGATTGGTCGGCGTGGTCCTGTGGAGTGGCCTCCCAGATCCCCAGATCTCACCCCCCTTGATTTCTATCTTTGGGGGCACTTGAAGGCCATGGTGTATCAGGAAAAGATACGAGACATAAATCATCTAAAGGAACGTATCACCAACGCCATTACAAGCATAACGTCAACTGTGCTAATGCGTGTTCATCAACAGTGGGGAACACGTATTGAAATGTGTTTTCAAAACAATGGCAACCATGTAGAGCATATTATATAAATAAAAATGGTTGTCCATAAAAAAATGTTTATTTTTCCTATGTATGGAAACTTACGGCCCACCCTGTATATATATATATATATATATATATATATATATATATATACAGGGTGGGCCGTAAGTTTCCATACATAGGAAAAATTAAACGTTTGTTTTTATGTTTCAGATACCCTAAGAATATGCGTTTGACGTAAGATCCTGTTTACTGATGAAGCAAATTTTTACGTCAATGGAGAGGTTAATCGGCAAAACACGTTATTGGAGTAATGCTAACCCTAACTGGCTGAGTCCGACGAAGATGCAAGGTGCCGGTAAAGTGATGGTGTGGGCCGGGATATGGGGTGACAGAATTATTGGACCAATTTTTGTCAGTGGAAATCTTAATGCCGAAAGGTATCTTCATGTTGCAAGAAGAGATTTTCCCATCCCTGCTAAACGAGGAAGGTAACTTCCCAGTTTACTTCCAGCAAGATGGAGCTCCACCTCATTATGGTCTTCACGTGCGTCGGTATTTGGATCAGCAGTTTCCGGATGCTTGGATTGGTCGGCGTGGTCCTGTGGAGTGGCCTCCCAGATCCCCAGATCTCACCCCCCTTGATTTCTATCTTTGGGGGCACTTGAAGGCCATGGTGTATCAGGAAAAGATACGAGACATAAATCATCTAAAGGAACGTATCACCAACGCCATTACAAGCATAACGTCAACTGTGCTAATGCGTGTTCATCAACAGTGGGGAACACGTATTGAAATGTGTTTTCAAAACAATGGCAACCATGTAGAGCATATATATAAATAAAAATGGTTGTCCATAAAAAAATGTTTATTTTTCCTATGTATGGAAACTTACGGCCCACCCTGTATATATATATATATATATATATATATGACTGCTATGCTACGACAAGGTAAAACGCTAGCACAACCTGTCGCATATTCCAACACCCGACGGACCACATAAGGAATGTTACAAAAGCAGTGTTCATAAACATATGTAAACTTTCGCTTATCCACTTCAGGTTAATGCGATTGTACAGAACATCGACATCAGTTTTAGAATTCGCCAAGTTTATATATAAACTACATCAGCAAACAAACTCGACGGCACACCGAATGCAGCGCTTGCAGTTATAAGATTTGACTTCCTCGAATACCATGTTTTAAAACTCTCGCGGCGACGATGATATGACTCAATGCTAAAATTATAAATACGAGATCGGAACTAACCAACCGAATGTTTCATTTCTCTTTTTGGACCAAACCATACCAAATTTACGTTTACTTTAGAAATATGATCAAATTCATGAAAATAATGACCACTATAATAATAATGATGATGATAATGATAATGATAATAATAATGATAAGCTTTAACAGTATAAATCCCATAAGTATGATTGTTGGAACATCCCTTAACATTTTCGCGACCTGATTGCTAAAATTTGGAGCGGATTTAGTTTGTTGGATTGATACTGCAATTAGTTTCTAAACGCTTGAGGATGCATTCGGCTGAAAAAAAAAAATGTTCATGTTGTAATTTTATTTAGTTAAGCTTCAGAAAAACATTCAGATAGTTGACTATTATGTTGACTATTATGTTGAATATTATACTGAATATTTTATTGAATATTATTTTGAATATTATGCTGAATATTTTGTTGAATATTATGTTGAATATTTTGTTGAATATTATACTGAATATTTTGTTGAATATTATTTTGAATATTATGCTGAATATTTTGTTGAATATTTTGTTGAATATTATGTTGAATATTATGTTGCCTATGTTGCAGGATAATGAAAACATTCATGTCCCATGCAAGGATCGACTAACTGATTACAATTTTAGAGAGATGCTAAAATGTTCTCAGGAAAAAGGTTGTCGAGTTGACGAGAGCCCATTAAAATGGTGGAAGTCAAGACGGAATGACTACCCAACACTGAGCCGCCTTGCAAGGTGATATTTGCTGTTCAAGCTACATCAGCATCGTCTGAACGATTATTTTCGGCTTTTGGACTTGTATTTAAGAGTCGACGCGTGTCGCTTGAGAAAGAAACAGCAAGCGCCATCATATTTTTACATGAGAACGGGCAGCAGTTAAGTTTATATCGATGCCTGTTCTTGCATCTCCAGATCGCAAACATGGACGTAAATATTGATTTAATTGCATTTAAATGCCAAATATTTCTAATAGAAAGTAAATTTATTATGAGAGGAGTTTATAAATAATTATGCAAAAATGTATGTTGATTATTGACAGTTTGACACGCATGCACTGCATGCAACTCATTCATGGACCGCATGCCGCGGACGTTTGTGGCAGTCGAGCGACGACCTCGCAAAACACTCAAGACGATGAAACGATCGTCACGGGCAGATGTACAGCGCGATCTTCCAGATCCTGGTTTCGGGTGTACTCTCCTGTCTCCACATACAGTTGGTAGACACGTCGAACCGTTGTTCTTGAAATTCCTAGCGCATCGGCGACGTAACGCTGGCTCCGACTATCTTCAATTAGGGCGACGACTCTCGCGACGTTCACGGTACTCAAATCCATTGTAAATTTCCACAATTCTGAAACTAAACTCAAAAGAATTAGAAGTCTATCTGTTATTAAACGCAAATGCCTACTCCCACTAGCGGAAGAAAAACGTGGCACCAGCAGTCTAAGAGCAATTGAATGTCAGACTGTCGAATTCTTAAAAGAAGTCGAAAATTCGTTACAGCTAGTGTGTTCGCAGCTGACGTTGTTTTGTCTCGTTATTTGGTTGCCTCATAGACTATATTTTCGAATTTTAAAACTTTTATAAACAAAAGTTTGCCCACTTTTTTGTTTTTTGTTCCAAGTGGGCCGATTTTTCTGCCGCTCAGTGTATATATATATATATATATATATATATATATATATATATATATATATAAGCCGCGCTTTCGACTCCCTACCCTGCGAATAGGGCTTGTGATCACTTCGTGATCTTCAACGCCGCTCATCTTCATAGATCCGACCCTAACGGGCGACTGAGCGAGAGACATTAGCTGCACCCACTTTACGCGAGTCAGCCAATCATAACAGGCGACTGAGCGAAAGAGGTATTTGTTGCACAGATTCCTTGTAACATATATATATATATATATATTATTGGCTGAAAGTTCCCTTATTGTATATGAAGTCCTAAACACCAATAATGTTCCCAATGGCTATACCCATCTGTATAACCTTGGTAATAGACACTCCAACTTTACTGAACAATGTATTAATTTTACCTTTCCCATTTTCCGATATCATTTACGTAAATGCATATTATAAAGAGAACATCTCTCTCTTACTTTATTATGCTGATTTTTCCGTTTTTATAAAATAAAAAATAACGCTAACAAAATATGTAATTGTGAAAAAGACACGATAATTCTTTTTATGATAATATGCAATTACATGTCAATTTAATAAAGTATATGACGCCATTAATGATATTGGAAAATGCTATATATATATACAGGGTGTCCCAAAAAAAACTATATACTCTTATATATATGATGCTATCAGTGGCGACTCGTGGTATAAATGTATGGGGGTGCGATTTCATAAAATTTATAATTTTTAGAATTGTAGTACATAAACAATCACATGGTGCTTCCGTACGGTACTTATATGTCAAAAGAAGCCATAAATTTGTATTAAAAAATATTTTAATAAAATATAAAAATAATTGTTGAATAAATTTGACTATAATAAATTTGACTATAATAATGTACCACTGTACGACAACACGGACTCACAATAGGCTAGTGCGAATCCAACTGCCGCTCACAAGAGTACTGTACTTGTATTAACATATGCGGCTATGCCAGACGTACAATTCTAGTTAATTACAAATAAGTAATAATTTTAATAAAATACATATAAATGGCTTATATCATTATTACTGAAGTAACTATTAGTAAAAATAAAGTTATTATAAAAAAAATTCGCGATTGTACTTATATTTTCATTACAACAGTAAAATATAATTTATATTTACTTGAGCGAAAAATCTATCGCTCCATTCGGCTGCAATATATTTTGTATTCAAACAGCGGTACGCTATTTGAAGCTATGCTATAAGTTTAGAATATTATGTACTGTATGAAGGCTTACTCAAAATGCCTCATGAATCATGATATGCCACATGAATTTTTAAAATATATTTCAAGAATATTTATTTTAATATCTTAAAATTAATATATTTTTTATCTGTTAAATTAATATTTATCGTTTCAAGCAAGGGGGAGCGACCGCTCCATCGCTCCTATACGCCAGTCGCCACTGGATGCTATAAAGAGTATATAGTTTTTTTGGGGGGACACCCTCTCTCTCTCTCTCTCTCTCTCTCTCTCTCTCTCTCTATATATATATATATATATATATATATATATATATACATATATATATATGGTTTTTTTTTTAACATAACGTATTCGTAACACTCACGAAACAACGTCATATCAAAATGAGAAAATAGCTGTAAATATACAAGTAAAATGATGTGAAAATATGTAAAATAAACAAAGTCGGAATAATATAACAGAAGAAATAGTTTCCAATTAGTCTTTTACCAAAACGAGAACGGAAATTTTTATTTTTACCTGTTGACGTCGTAGGATCTCATTTTACACCTTGATAAATGTTAAACGTCGAACTTGTCCGCTTCGAAACTGCGTTTGTTAAAGTTTAATTGGAATGTTGTCGGTTTTATGGGAACGTTAAAAGGTTGAATGTTAAAATTCGTATTAAATTTATGATCATTGTTCATAGAGAAAAAAGTGAAAATATGCTACATGCTTGCGAGCGCGCGCTCACAGATACATATAATGTACGCATCTCCGTCTAAGGGAGGTACTGACTTTTTTTAATAAGCGAGGGACCGGCTTTTTTTAAATATATATATATATATATATATATATATACATGTATGTGTGTATATATATAATCAGTTAACCTAACCTAAACTTAGTGGCATCGATCCTTGAAGGGCATGATAAGTGTTTCGGGCGCAGTTGAGGGTTCGAAGGGTGTTTTTTGTTAAGTCATTAAATAGTGAGATAATCGTTAATCTAGCCTAACCTCACTTAACCAAACATTAACTAATCTAACCTAACCTAATCAGGAATAACATATCTTGTTTCCAACAATAAAAATGTTTCAAGATTTTTGTGCAAATTTTTTAACGTTTTAAGGTACTGAAAAGTGTTACCTCACAAAAACTTACCTCACTACATCTTTGAATTATCACACACTCCACCTCACTTATGCCCAATTGTTTATGCGTACACACCCACACACACACACACACTGCGAAGATACTAATGATAAAATATTCATGAGCATATGAAGAAATTATTTAAAACTAAGAGTGACAATCAAGAATAAAACAGGACGAGATGGGAACCATTAAATGAGAGACGATATTTTGCACGTTTTAGTTCCGGCTTTACCTGCGTTAACCGTAAATCAGATATGCTTTTCTTTTAGTCTGTACCTCTCTCTCTCTCTCTCTCTCTCTCTCTCTCTCTCTCTCTCTCTCTCTCTCTCTCTCTCTCTCTCTCTCATGAAAGATAGTATAAAAGAAAACCAAACCTTGCTTATAATGCTCAAATATATGGATGGAAAAACAATTTTTCACCTTTTTGAGAAGGAAATTAAAGAAAAAAGAGAGACGTTAATTTTCTCTAAATGAGCAAAAGAACGTCTCTCTTTTTTCCGTTCTCTTTTTTCTTTAATTTCCTTCTCAAAAAGGTGAAAAAATGTTTTTCCATATATTTGAGCATTATAAGCAAGGTTTCTGGTTGTTTTCTTTTATACTATCTTTCATTCGAAAGAGAGAGAGAGAGAGAGAGAGAGAGAGAGAGAGAGAGAGAGAGAGTCCCAAAGGTACAGACTAAAAGAAAAGCATATCTAATTTACAGTTAACGCAGGTAAAGCCGAAAGTAAAAACAAAAGTTTTAAGAGGCCGGAAGATGCTCAGACCGAGTATATTGTACATTTTTTACTCACCAAGAAAGATTCTCTAGATCAGTTGATACAGAGATATTCTGTCTGCCGTCATTGCTGACCGAAAAGTTGGTGAGACAGAAGATACAGAAGAAAAATTGAATAAATATTATACAGAAGTTAATTTGTGTGATGACTATGTCGTACGTTCTTTAAAAATAATTTTAAGAGTAAAGTAATTTTAATTTATTTTAATTTTTAACTTAAAGTATTTTTAACTTACTAAGGTTCGAAGTCATTTTTAAAAATCATAATTTCATCGCTGTTTCGTCACTTCCCGGGTTCGTATATTCTTCTTTTTAATAATTATTTATTCTTTTAATTAAAATAAAGAATGGATAAACTCTCTCTCTTATGAGATCACACTGAGAAAGAATAAGAAAATGACTCGGGGGTAGTGAGTAGTTTTACTCATAAGTATGAATCTCCACAAAACCACGTTCAGACGTATATAAACTCGCGTATCACTCTGAAATTTGTCTGTTGCGTTCACTCTTAACACTGGGAGTAAAAATAGGACCAAATTTATCTGTAAATATGAGAGGTATTTTCAAGGGTACACTGATAGTAGGTCAAAATTAGGAGAACCCTTTTCTTGATGAAAGGGGGTCGTCTAGAACTAAACGAAAAATATAGAAAAAAACCTACAGTTCAAGGTACTAAACAAGCTTTTAACTTTATTTTCAATGTACCTTCGGCCTAACAAGTGTACTCTTTGAAAACTTTATATTTTGACTCTCGTTTCTCAAGTGGACATTTTTTAAGAATACGCTCTCCCTCGCCCGAGTCCATTCAATATCGTGTATCCTTTGTAGTTAGCAGGTGTTTATTTTTAAGTTTAAGCGATAGAAATGATAATATTTCTTGCATACCATACTTTCAAAGCCAATCTAAGATGCTACGTTATATTAGCGTTACTTTAACCCGCAATCAACTTCCACGTTTGAGCATACAATAAGAAAGGACAAATTTTGAAATTATGCATAATTCAATATTTGTTTTCTATGTTTTTTCATATATTCATTACATAACCTATATCAAATAAAAAACAAGTTCTATTCTCTTATTATCGCGCTAAGATTGTAGTTTTTACTGTAAATCCACAAATATCTTCCCTTAAAAGCGGATATTGATGGTGATAGTCCAAAATATCTTAAATAGCAATGCCTCAGGTTTGCAGAAGAAAAACCTGAATCATGTCTCAAGATGAACATTTTTAGGAACGTTTGAAACAAATGTTAATTGAAAAGAACCGAGAGTCTAGACTCTAGAATCTAGCCTCTAGATTCTAATTATTTTTTGTACTATTATGTGCCAATACGATTAATGGGAAAAATTTATTAAAATTAAATCTGGGAGAAATGGCGCTTACGAGGTTTTGGAATATCACCATCGATATGTACAATTCGTTGGTTTTGTTTTCTTCTACACAAGGTGAAATCCGTCAACATCCATCTGCTGCAGAAGCCAAGAAGAGTTTCCTTCTTTAGAACACTGAATGAAAAGGGTGAACCTGACGTTAACTTAGATCCAACTTCATTCCGAGGCACGGCTGCCTGGAACATCACAAGACACTCACTCATCATCAGCACCGGCACGGCTGCCTGGATCTTCATAAGATACTCACTCATCATCACCACCGAAGACAATGAAGTTCACAAAATCACCAAATGCATTTTTTAGTGTAAACTTTTCAGTAAATTCCAAATATACACAAAGTTCTTACATATTTAAAAAGAAATCATGAAATTTATCTATATAAATTTATCTATTTATATACATACAGTCGGATGCAGTTTGTGAGAAGATTTTTAGTACAATAATTTTTCAGGTTCGAAACTTTTCCACATTTTGTCGCGTTCGTGTTAGTTATACACTAAACACTTCCAGAATACTTCATTTGGTATTAATTTATTGCATGTGATTTTCTGGGAGAAAAATCCAAAAACTTAAAAATTTATATATATATATATATATATATATATATATATATATATATATATATATATATATATATATATATATATATATATATATATATATATATATATAAGCCAATTCCCATAACTATGAATTCCAAATTCCTATGAAAAATATTTATTCATGTGATTTGAATGAACCTTCCAGGATAGATTATCTGCAGTATATGACATACATACTTCGTACTAGATTCAATGATTCAAATTCAAATGCATGTAACCAAAATGATGTTTGTACAATTTTACTGAAACTTACTCAGAAACTGTTCCATATAATGGACTCACTTCATACCAATTCTAAGAAAAATCGCTCGGCTGAATTTTTCTTTACGGACAATTGAACTTTCATGTCCAATTTTCTCGAAACTGGAATCCTGAAAATACGAATTTTAATTTTTTTAGATAAACATGAGAAAATAACCACACATACGATTGTTTTCAAACTTGTACGATACATATACATTTATCGATCCCTCCGTAAAGGAATTTACAAAAAATTTTGTGTTATGGAAAAAGACTATGAGATGTAAGGTAGGAGAAGGTTACATTTCTTTTCAAAACTCCAAGTTCAAACCAACGTAACTTAATTCTCAATCACAAATCGGGAAATGTTCAACGATTAATTTTCAGTGTATAAAATCTTAGGAAAGTGCTCACCAACTTTCAAATACAATCCTGCCAGATTTATTAGGGAAGAGGGTCAGATTTAGCGCGCATAAACATGATAACTTTTCAGCCAATTCTAATAGAATTTGGACCAAAATGCATAAAGAGGTGGAAAAATGATGCAAATTTCATTCAAATCGGTTGGTAAATAAAAAGCAAAAACATGTTCATGTCTCCTCGAGGGAAGAAACAGAGGATACAGCGTCTGGAAGAGATGAGGAGTATAATAAAAGGGTTCCATACCATCTTGAGGGAACGAAAGCTACGGAGGTAAATGACTGAATCGTTCTTTAATAGCCCCACAATCTATCTCCAAGTCAGAAACAGCATTAAAAAAAACAGAAGAGAGTGGATGTGATAACTTAAGCTCTATTTATTTGCATTTATATGACAAAGGGGGGGGGAGGTCATTCCAATTTTATTTTATGATGGAAGGAGGGGCCAAGGGCGACTCTTTATAGTTTTAACACACCAATAATTTCAAGTAATTCTCTTTGCATTCAACAGCCGGAAATAGGCTGAAGTTTGTATCGATATTATAGTAAATACTAACTTAACCCTTTAAACCCTGAATTTTTTTTAGGGTTAAGTTATGAATGCTTGTATTTGAAACGTTAGCAATTTGTATCTTCAGTCCTTAAAGGGTTAAGTCCTACGTATTGTTCGTAAACAAATATCCATGAATGAAAAAGTACAAGGTTTTGCAAACGTCACAATGCGTCAATAGGAGAAAAACCGGTTCTTTTGCATTATCCTCCCAACACTAATTTTTTTATATAATGTTGGTTTCGTTTTGGTTATGGTACTTTATTTTCCTTCCATTATAAAAAAAATTAGTGTTGGGATTAGGTTAGGTTAGGTTAGGTTTGGTTAGGTTAGGTTAGGTTAAAAACAGCCCGCCGCAAGCGTTTTGCTAACGTACTTTATTTTCCTTCCATTATAAAAAAAATTAGTGTTGGGAGGATAATGCAAAAGTACCGAAAAACCTTTTACGTGTCTATCCACATACCAATACACACCGTGATACATACCCACAAAATATATATATATATATATATATATATATATATATATATACATATATATATATATATATAATGTCCGTGTACATTTCTATATACATTTTAATTAATATCATAAAAAACACTTGTATTTCTTAGATTTGTATAATCCACTGTGAATTCAAGCAATGATCTTCAACCTAAAATGCTCTGTTTATTTCTCTCTTAACCCGTTTTGCGTCTGTTGTCTGATCTTTTGTTGAGTAAGATTCATTTTTGTTTTATACGTCATCCGTATACCCACATGTACCCATATACACACATACATTTACAGACGTCTATATTTACAGTCACGCGCGTGTCTGTACCGGTTCTAGGCGAATTCACTCCCGGCATTTTCACTCCGGCAAATTCACTCCCGGTAAATTCATTTCGCATGTAATTTACTCCTGGTAAATTCACTTTCTGCCATTTTATGAAGACAGATATATTTTTGGGGGTTTCCATATAAGGGTTTAATGGCTTAAGCCCCAAAGCCACAACCTTTACTTTCGTTTTATTGATCTATAATCACCACTAAAAATGAAACCTAACCTAACTTTACCTAACATAAACTTAACCTAACCTAACCTTACCTAACATAAACCTAACCTAACCTAACCTTACCTAACCTAACGTAAACCTAACCGAACCTAATATTTTTAAATTTAAACTACTTAAATTTAAAACTACTAGGAAGTGAAATTACTGGGAATGAAATTACTGGGAGTCAATTTTCCGGACTGAATTCACCGGGAGTGAAATTACCGGTCACCGTCCAAGGGGCGTACCTACGTTCAGATAAATTATTTAGTTTAAATTACGTTAGATGACTTCGAGCGACGGTTCAAGATGGACACATACACAAAACTCTCTTCATACACTTGTACACACATACACGCGTCTACACTTACACGCATTTCCGTACTTACGTTTACATATATACCCGCACACATGTCTATACATACACAAAATTCTTTTTTCATACTCACGTGTGTATATATATACATATATACACATACATTATTGCACCATTTTATATTCACATTCACGCACATGTATACATGTACATACATACATATACACAAATTTTTTATATACGATTTTTATATTTGAATTTTCAATGAATCGAGTGTTTTTAATGTATTGAAATTTATTTAGTAGATTACGGAGTCTGCTACGTTCATTTCTCATATTTTGAACAAATTTATCGTCATCATATCGTCTCTTGATTCGAAGATTCGTTAAATTCTCTGCTTGAAATCGTCGTATTTGAGAATATCCAAATATTTACAAATAAAATATTTGATAAGCTAAATTTCTCGTTATTCGGCTATCCTGAAATGGAAATACAGGGTGTTTCAGGTCGACCCCAGAAATATGGAAATTGGCGGAATTTGTAGTTTGTATTTGGTATTTGAAGTTTGTCATAGTAATTCCGCCAATATATATATATATATATATATATATATATATATATATATATATATATATATATATATATATATATACTGTATATATTTCTAGGGTCGACCTGAAACACCCTGTATTATAACATTGTAATTTTAATTGTCTGTTTTATTATATTTATTATAGTTCTATTTGTTATTATATTTCCATTTGTAATATTATATTTGATTATATTTCCATTTGTAATATTATATTTTATTATATTTCCATTTGTAATGTTATATTTTATTATATTTCCATTTGTAATATTATATTTTATTATATTTCCATTTGTAATATTATATTATATTTCCATTTGTAATATTACCGGTATATTTTATTATTTTCCATTTGTAATATTATATTATATTTCCATTTGTAATATTATATTTTATTATATTTCCATTTGTAATATTATATTTTATTATATTTCCATTTGTAATATTATATTTTATTATATTTCCATTTGTAATATTATATTTTATTATATTTCCATTTGTAATATTATATTATTATATTTCCATTTGTAATATTATATTATATTTCCATTTGTAATATTATATTATATTATAGTCCCATTTGTAATATTATATTTTATTATATTTCCATTTGTAATATTATATTTTATTATATTTCCATTTGTAATATTATATTTATTATATTTCCATTTGTAATATTATATTATATTTCCATTTGTAATATTATATTTTATTATATTTCCATATGTAATATTATATTATATTTCCATTTGTAATATTATATTTTATTATATTTCCATTTGTAATATTATATTTTATTATATTTCCATTTGTAATATTATATTATATTTCCATTTGTAATATTATATTTTATTATATTTCCATTTGTAATTTTATATTATATTTCCATTTGTAATATTATATTTTATTATATTTCCATTTGTAATATTATATTATATTTCCATTTGTAATATTATATTTTATTATATTTCCATTTGTAATATTATATTTTATTATATTTCCATTTGTAATATTATATTATATTTCCATTTGTAATATTATATTTAATTATATTTCCATTTGTAATATTATATTATATTTCCATTTGTAATATTATATTTTATTATATTTCCATTTGTAATATTATATTATATTATATTTCCATTTGTAATTATATTTATATTTCCATTTGTAATATTATATTATATTTCCATTTGTAATATTATATTTTATTATATTTCCATTTGTAATATATTATATTATATTTCCATTTGTAATATTATATTTTATTATATTTCCATTTGTAATATTATATTATATTTCCATTTGTAATATTATATTTTATTATATTTCCATTTGTAATATTATATTTTATTATATTTCCATTTGTAATATTATATTATATTTCCATTTGTAATATTATATTTTATTATATTTCCATTTGTAATATTATATATTTCCATTTGTAATATTATATTTTATTATATTTCCATTGTAATATTATATTTATTATATTTCCATTTGTAATATTATATTTTATTGTATTTCCATTTGTAATATTATATTATATTTCCATTTGTAATATTATATTGTACTATATTTCCATTTGTAATATTATATTATATTTCCATTTGTAATATTATATTTTATTATATTTCCATTTGTAATATTATATTTTATTATATTTCCATTTGTAATATTATATTATATTTCCGTTTGTAATATGTATATGTAAACCTAAAAATTTTCTTTTGTCTCTTAGAATAGTTACCTTTTATCCCTCTAATTTCAGTTCTAATGAGTACATTATTTCAGACAATTCTTCAATTTATGGTATCGTGCAAATACTATCTATATACTGGCCATCATTATTATTAAATACCTCGTTATTATTATGACTTCTTAATCTATTTTCCATAAAATGTATTCTTTGTATGATACAGGGTGTACCAAAAGTGGCGATCGGGTGAACTGTATTCATTTATTTTCCTATTTTTACAGTATGGTTTTTTAAGAAATGCAAATGCGTATCCCTCATTTTGGCATACGGATTCGAATGACTAAATTCGCGACCATAACGGAAGAATAGAGTATCTACGTTACGAAAAGAAAGTTTAATGCAGATTTGAATGACTAGATTCGCGACCACAACGGAAGAATGTAGTATCTAGGTTAAGAAAGGAAACTTTAATAAAGATGTAAATTATTAAAAAAAAAAAATAGTATCAAATTTAAAAAAAAAATGCATTAATTCAAAATAATAAAAAAAATAACGCCCCCCCCCCCCCCAACCTCCTAACCAGTTTTTATTTTAGGGGGTAACTAAAATGAATATACGATAGGAAATTTTTTCTTGTAATATATATTTTTAAATTTTTAAATAGTTTTTTAAGTTATAATAACAATAGTTAAAAAATTTAATGATTATTAATATTGAATTTATTAAGGTGAAATGAAATTATAATTAAAATTTTAAATATACGAGAAATTTAAAATTTATAATTTGAAACAGAATTAAAATGAAAATTATAAATTTATAATTTTTTTTAGTTGAAAAAAAAAAAAAAAAAAAAATGAATAAAAAAAATAAAAAATAAAAACCCACTCTAATAGACAGAGTTTATTTCCACAACAGTTTCGATGCCTACTGGCATCCTCTTCGGGTGGATACAGAAAAACGAAGCTAATGAAGCATATTATCATATTTTGATCTTCACGTAGAAAAAAGTTAAGTTTTTTGAATTTAGTATATATATAACATATATATATATATATATATAATATATTATATATATAATATATATATATAATTATTATATATGCTACAACTCAGAATGACCAGGTTAGAACCTGGTTTTGCTTCCGCCGCGTGTTCATTCCTAGGAAAGTGAAGCTATTCGCCACAACGCTGGACCTAGGGTTGCCCTCCCTGGAATCCCGGGTCGGGAAATCCGGGAAATCCCGACAAAATCGCGAGCGGTTATTCCCGGGATTTCATAACATTTCCCGGGAATTCCCGTACTATTTTTTTTATGAATTTCATAATGATACAGATAAAAAATTAATAAAAAAAATTGTATATAAATGCTTAAACCCGGTTAAAAATCGGTCCACTAGAACAAATTTTATATCAAAATAAAGCTCAGACTCGCGCGCGTCTAGCGCGATCAAATTCGGGTAAACGGAGTAAACTTGCCCTAATGATGGCGTCACTACAAATTGCCATCTTTCGCCATATATCCACTGCCAAGCAGTGTTTCCACTTTCAAAGAAATTTCCTGATTTCAGGAAATTTTGGGTTTCAAAATCCAGTTAAGGAAATTTTGAAGGAAATCAGGACTGAAAGGAAATTTATGGAAATTACAGATAAATAAGAAAAGTTTTTTCTATAATATTCAAAACAAATTATCGTTATAAATTATTATTGTAAATTTTAATTGTTAATAGAAATTAGAACTCAACATTTTTGAAATTACGGGGATCGAACAGAAAATCTAAAAAACTTTTCTTTGCTTTAAAAACTATTCCCCCTCTTCAGTAGAAGCAGAAAGAGCCTTTTCTGCTCTAGGACTCTTTGTTACCAAACTGAGATCGAGATTAAATGACGAAACCATCGACAACATTTGTTTCTTGAAGCAATATTATAAGTAGTTCTCTATTTTCTTTGTGAATTAAGTAAAAAAGTAATTTTTGTTAAAACAAGAGATTAAAATTGTTTTTTTTTATGATTAAAAAGATTTTTTATAAGTAAAAGAGTTAATTTTAGTTTTTTGTTTCTAGTAAAGGAGCTATCTACATAATTTTTTTTTATCCTTAACTCTGGCTCAAATTAATTCTTAGCAAGGTAAAAGAATACAATTAACAGTCAAATTTAATATTGGACTGAGACAATTTTCAATGCTTTCCCGGGAATTTCCCCGGATCCCGGGATTCGTCGATTACGCTCCCGCTTTCCCGGGATTGGAGAGAGCCGGGAAATCGGGCAACCCTAGTTGGACCTATAGTTCAAAGTGGATTCCGAATCACCTCCCACCACGGATGTCTGAAATTAGAAAGTCTTAACCCGGATTCGATTCCATGACCTCCCGATAAAGAAATCCAGGATAATATATATATATATATATATATATATATATATATATTCAAAACGCATAATGAAAACTAATATACTAAACAGGCAACAATTAAAAAGAAAAAGGCTTCACTGCACACAAAGCCAGTCACAACGTTTAGAGGGGGTAAAGGTGTATATGACGACATACCCTTCATTCCTGCAAAAATGTTCCTTTTCTACAAATATGGACATCGTCAGATAAAATTGAAATGGAGGAATTTTTCTGTTCGTCTCATTGTTCTTGTCGTTGATTGAAGCTATCCACATTTCTTTGCCGGTCATGTTTTTTAAAAATTTCTTTCCGGAGGTTCATATCGAAAAGAGTCATTGTGGGGATAGAAAAATACTTACGCTTCTCTCTTTTCGTATGAAGCCGTTTGTTAGCTGGAAAGTTCTTTATTACGTGTCTTCTGTATTACATTTATTATATTACGTTCTATATTTTGTATTCTGTATTACATTCATTACATTACGTTCCGTATTATGTCTTCTGTATTACATTCATTACATTACAGTATTCTGTATTACATTTATTACATTACGTTCCGTATTATGTCTTCTGTATTACATTCATTAAATTACATTCTGTATTCTATATTATATTCATTACATTACGTTTTGTATTCTGTCTTCTGTATTACATTCATTAAATTACATTCTGTATTCTGTATTATATTCATTACATTACGTTCTGTATTACATTCATTACATTACGTTCCGTATTCCGTCTTCTGTATTACATTCATTAAATTACATTCTGTATTCTATATTATATATATTCATTACATTACGTTTTGTATTCTGTCCTCTGTATTACATTCATTACATTACGTTCTGTATTACATGTATTCTGTATTACATTCAATGTCGGATGAATATTATTGAGAGATGGCCATCTTTTTAAGAATATCACTTTTAGTAAAATATGTGTTTGAAATTTTAATGTGTATTTAGGGTATGAGGAACTTTTTTCTTCAGAAATGAGTGGGAAGTCGTTATAAGCACCATTACGCCCTCTAAACGCTGTGGTGATGATCGTGGTGTACTTTGAGGTTTTTTTTTAATCGATACCGTTTCTTAGAAAATATTCTATCACTAGAAATTAATACGGGCATTTAATAATTTCTGGTACCCGTACAATGGCATAACAATTTTATGCCAAATTAATAAATGTAGTAACATTCAGGCCCTATATAAATGGTGGTGTAGTGGTCATGCGCTTCGGTGGTGTAGTGGTTAGCGTCGCTGACTACGAATCCAGCGGCCCCGGGTTCGAGACCCGACGGCAGTCGCAGCAAAACCCAGTTGTTCATCCTTCCTCACAATAAAGAAAGTGGTTGGTAGATAAATGGGTACCCTAGGTGGCCTAGTGGTTAAGACGCTAGGCTGCTGATGGGGCGTGGTTCGGATTCCACGTTAAACTGTAGGTCTAAGGGGGAGTGAAAAGCTTGACCTTCGTCAGAATGAACAATTCGGGCGGAAGTTAACCAAAGGTTAAACCAAAGGTGTGTGTGTATATACATATATAAATGTATTCCTCAGAAATCTTCTTTCGTCCTGACAGATTTTCGTTTTATTTTTCGTTAAAAGCAAACGAAATCACAGTTATTTGATTAATTAATTGTCGCTCTTAGATCGTAATTATTATTTTTCTCCCTTAATCAAGGATGAGGAAACCGTAGTCGAGATTCTTAATTATGTTTTTCACGGTTTTCACCTTTTCTTCAAAATATATTTTTCGATCAAATTTCTATTTTGAAAAGCGAAATTTTTACATTTTTTTTTCCGTTTGTTTATAATTTATTCGAAGTCTCGTTTTTTGTATAACTGTCAGCTCTCCTTTTCTGGTGTTTGTCCGTACGTATATATGTACGCATGTATGTATGCATGTATGTATGTATGCATTTGTCAGTCTATTTATATATCTACCTCATTCTATATATAGAAAAAGATATTTATAGAGAACATCGTGTGTTTCCTTTCTTCATAAAGATCTTTTGTCTTCTGATATAATATCACGTCCTCTTTTACTTGTTTTTGTGGAGTTTCAGTGGCATCAGTTCGAATTCCACCCCACCGAGGTAAAATAAATTTATTTCTAATCTATTTAATCTTAAAACTTAAGTTGTTGTTGGTATGTTGTTCTTGATTAACACAAAACTGATATGCATGTAATTACACTCGGTTAATGAAAATAAACTGAAATGGTATTTAATCTAATTTCAGTTCACCCTAATTCCAGTCTGAATAATTCAATCTAATTCTAATTCAACCTTCTTCTTAACCCAACCTTACCTAACCTAACTTCATCGAATCTAACCTGACCTTATTCGATCTAACCCAACCTAACTTTACCTATTATTACACTGAAATTGGAATTTTCATGACGATGTAGGAAATTCTTTCATCGACTTTTTGTAGAACCGATTCCTTGAAAATAATTTAATCAAAGTGGGTGACGCCATCTATTAGAGGAAATCTCAGTTGAATTCTTCGTTTGAATTAAGTCAAACTCTCTAAATCTCTCTATCCAAGCCTAACTTAATCTAAACTCAAACAAATTACTGGGTGTATAAAAATCTGAGATAGCATGAAGTAGGAGTTATTTGATTTTGAGTTTTTAATTAAAATCCGAACGCGGTGAATCTCGAAAAACATAGCCATTATATATGGTAAAAAAGCGCTTTATCTAAACTTTATAATGATACCCCCCACTACCTACCACAAGCAAAAGTTATTAAAAATTTCAAAATATAACAAAAGTGACCCGTAGGAACTACTAGGTAGAAAATGAGCACGGATGAAAACTAACGCAAAAGTTGGAGCGAAATGGTCATTTATGACTATATATATATATATATGGGCGTACATAAACATTTCCTTATTAGACCTACAATTTTAATACTTCTTTCAAGTCGTGCTAAAGGAAATGAAAGGAGGGCACCCTTGCGAAGTGTTTCCTTGCCAGTACAAGATTCTCAAGAACCCCAGGACGTCTGGAGTTTATCATAAGGAACTCCTAGACTTCAAAAATAGTCTCGTTATCAGCAGAAAGCTGTTCTGAGGAAGGCGTTTTAGGCACCTGGGTCAGGTTCAACCAATGATGACTTTGTCATCTGCGAAAGATTTTCAACGAAGCTTGACCCTGAGATTAACTTCCAGTTAACGTTACCACGATCCGCAACGGACATCATCATACAGTTAATTCGAATTCACTCTGTCCGCAAACACTGCGCTGCAAGCGTCTACCCGTTATAGG
The DNA here is from genome assembly GCA_023014485.1 of Bathynomus jamesi. Lineage (NCBI taxonomy): Eukaryota > Metazoa > Arthropoda > Malacostraca > Isopoda > Cirolanidae > Bathynomus > Bathynomus jamesi. The sequence goes on from JAJOZX010000609.1 coordinate 932,759, forward strand.
CCTAGCGTCAATTTTCTCCAATCACTTTTTGGAGTTCATATGCGCCTACTTTAACCGAAGCTTTCTTTGATAAATAGGCCTTCACTTCTACTGCGCCTGCTTTAATTCATTGACAATTCTTGTGTATAGGCTCCCGCATTCCTTCTTTTGCCTATTGTAATTTGCTGAGGATAGACTCTTTTTATTGGCTAGAACCGTGATAGGCCCTCACTCAGTTATTGCCAAGCGTGTGCATTTGTCGAACTAACAGTTGTTATTATTATTATATTATTGTGCCTTTTAATTTAAGTTATTTCCTGTTGTTAAAATTTGACATTGCATTCTCATTGATTCGCAACATACCAATGTATCAGTGCTTTAGTAACTTTGTTTTATATTTCATTGTATTTTTGCATAAGTACCCTATCGTATTTTATTAATCACCGCATTTGTCTTTCATTGCAATTACATTAATTTCAACCATTCAATCACTTTATCACTGCACATTCAATTGAAACTATTGCAATACTATTCACTGTGAACATTTACTTGTTTTGTTAATTTGAGGAAATAAACAAGACTATCTTTTTCTTTGTTTTGATCCAAAAATCAATGTTGAACCTAAATATTAATCATTAATAACCACAGCTAACTACAAATTAGGAACTTACAAAGGTAGTGCCGTTAACCAAGGCACTAACACACACAACACACACACACACACACACACACCACACACACACACACACACACACACATATATATAGATATATATATATATATATATATATAGATAGAGAGAGAGAGAGAGAGAGAGAGAGAGAGAGAGTGAGAGAGAGAGAGAGAGAGAGAGATAATAAATTAAGTAAAAGATGGAATACAATACCATAATTAAAAGATAAAAGTGGAAATTAATGTCCTTCATTTAATAGGACTTTATAATTAATAAAAACATAACATAATTTTTTCATTAATTTTTATACACAAGCTCGAACGATGTTCAAATAGTTTCTTTAACGTTGTAGTAGAACATCCATCAAATATCGATGATGCTCTTATTCAAAACTTCATAAGCACCACCTCACCTCTCCCTTCGGGTTTTTTTTTTTTATTTTCACTTCAATTTGTGTTGGCAAGTAATAGTACAAAAAATGGAAAACAAGTTCTGTTTTCTTTCCCATCGTAAAAACTGTCTCAAACGCTCGTAAACTTTCCAGTCATTAGACTTCAGTCAGTTTTTCCTTCTGTAAATTTGGATGTTTGCTCCTTCGAGGCACTCGAGTATCAATTTATATATATATTTTTTTCTGTGCCATATTACGAGCACCAACTGTACTAGACAGCTTTAATGATCAAGAAACTCATTTGACGAAGGGCAAATTCTGTTTTTCACCTAAAGACAGTGTTTGCGCTTAAAAATGGGTCGTTCTCTGGATTTTTCTTCTATTCTGACCAGGCCGTGTATATTCTAAAAAAAAACATTTTCAGACATTCTAATGTACAGGGTGTACCATAAGCTCGGTCTCATAGGAAAATTTATTTTAAATTAAATTTAACAAAAGTATGCGTTAGAATTAAAATAAATGTTCAAATTGATGTCTTGTTTTGGAACCTTTTCCTCAGGGGTGTAATTCCATATTAGCTTGCGCGTTATTCTACATGCAAGCCAAAAAAGACCCCAAACAAGACATCAATTTGAACAGAAGGGATGAATGCAAAAAGAGTGTAAATCAACATACACGATCTAAATTTACCTGGTTGGTCAATATTATTTGGGGAGTATTTAATATTTTAAAAATTAATATTAATTTAAAGGGGATTATATCGTGAAAATCTCTCTGAAATTGTCAACTGTTGTTTGATATCTTATAGATCTCTCTACGTAACGATAGCTAACTAGATAGACAGATAGACGTACAGAGAAATACGAGAAATATTTCGTTTTGTGAAAACTACAACTGTCTAAAATGTGATTTGTAGCTCAAATTCATATTGGAGATTTATATTTTTTATATAAATGTTTGGCTAATTAATTTTTAGATACATGGATTTTAAAAAAGTCTGTATCTCGCTTATGTGTGTGTGTTGTGTGTGTGTGTGTGTGTGTGTAAATATAACGAAGGTAGCATAAATATGATTGTAGAATTTGAGCGACTAAAATATGTTGAAATTAAAAAAATAATTAAGGTTTATTTAAAAGAAATTACTCTCCGAAGACCTTAGAATTGCAGCCAAGGTTCGTCGATCGAACACCAAAGAGTCTCTTTACATCTACTTGTGGTTAATAAGGGGACCGTAAAGGCAGTAAAAGATTCGAAACAATGAGGGGAGTATCCTCAGAGGTATGGTTAACAAGATTATGGCAAGAGGAAACCATTTGGAACATACATTCTGGCTATACATTTAAAAATTATCTTTGCTTACAATTTTCTTTCATTTAAGACAATAAAAAGACCATTTGTTTCTTTGGGAATTTTCTTTGAAAATATTTCAAGGACACATTTTTTGTCTTCTCTCAATTTGTTTGGTTCTTTGTGGAATTGTTTTTTCATTATATTGACAAGTACCACGAGGAAAGAGTAGATGGTTTGTCTACCATCCACACATTAACCAGCGCTTTTATTCATTAGATAACACTGTTTCCCTTTAAATAAAGTGAAGATAGTGAGATCAGAAAGTTAGTCTAACTTAAGCGCTGTACCAGTTTCTGTCTCTCCTAACTGATTGTAATCCACACTTCAACATGTTAAATTTCTATCTTGCATTTCAAAACTCTTTACATTCAGATTTGAATATTGGTTTCAGTCCTTCAAACTACCGTCACCCACCATCACCATAACCATCATCAACAACGACAATAATTAAGGGTACACCCTGTTGTAAGCTTTAAATAGTTATGTAAATCTTATGTTATCCTTAGTTTGGTTTCTTTTTACAGGATATGAATTTGCTTCATATTTGAGGATTCAGACATAAATATGATACCATATGTTAGACTTGACTGGAAACCAATATATCTACTGTAACGTAAGAAATATATCACGTCAGTAGTAATTAGATAATTACTCCCCTATAATTCTACGTAATTAAAATTTTCACGTGTTAGTTAAATAGTCGTTTCAAAATCCGTAGAATTTTGGCCAATATCACAATCAAATTTTTTAGTTTGATTGCATTATTTTTCTTATGTACCTTTGTTGCATTTATTCTTCGTGTAATTTACTTGAGGATTCAGACATAAATATGATACCATATGTTAGACTTGACTGGAAACCAATATATCTACTGTAACGTAAGGAATATATCACGTCAGTAGTAATTACTAATTACTCCCCTATAATTCTACGTAATTAAAATTTTCACGTGTTAGTTAAATAGTCGTTTCAAAATCCGTAGAATTTTGGCCAATATCTCAATCGAATTTTTTAGTTTGATTGCATTATTGTTCTTATGTATCTTTGTTGCATTTATTCTTCGTGTAATTTACTTGAGGATTCAGACGTAAATATGATACCATATGTTAGACTTGACTGGAAACCAATATATCTACTGTAACGTAAGAAATATATCACGTCAGTAGTAATTACTCCCCTATAATTCTACGTAATTAAAATTTTCACGTGTTAGTTAAATAGTCGTTTCAAAATCCGTAGAATTTTGGCCAATATCACAATTGAATTTTTTAGTTTGATTGCATTATTTTTCTTATGTACCTTTATTGCATTTATTCTTCGTGTAATTTTAGGAAACAATAAAATATTTATAGTCTGTTAAAATCCTTCTGATAAGGACCTTTTATTTCAGGAACAGAAAAAATTATTTGGCTGATTTTCTGAATAAAGTAGCTGAAGAAGTAAGTGATCGTTAAAAATTTTAAAAAAAAGTATCTTCAAATTCACAGGAGACTCTCGAGAACCAAATATGAAGGATATGAAAATTTATTATCAGTAAAAGGTTGCTAGTACAATAAACTATATGGGTTCCATTTAGTATCTACTTGCGTTCTGAAGAAGAGTACGTTATATCGAAATCAGTTTGTATCGTGACTTCTCATATAAGTATAAAATTACAGTGGGTTAGTATGTTTCTCTGAGCGTTAAACCGCTCAATTTCTAAGTTTTTATACCTTTTATTGTATTTGAGGTATTTTAGACTGGTTTTTAAATTTTATCATTCCTCCAATGGGGTGCACTATGATGGAGTACAGTTTCCAGTAATAACGGGACTTTTTCCTCTTTCGTAAAGTCCGCTGTAACGATAGTCGTACTATCGAGGGTGGGTACTAATTGGACAACAAAAACTACATTTTATGAATAGCGTTTCACTTGAAATTTACAACGAATATAAGTACCCAGGTGGCACAGATGGTCGATGGACTGTTGATGCATGGTTGATATCAACCATATCAGCCATGCATTATTCACCAGTTCATCGACCAACTAGTCTACACTTGAGGAATTTGTAATTGTGCGAAATTAAAGTGTTGTCTGTAAATGGTCACAACTTCACGGAGATACCCGTTTTGCTCCTTACATTCGTCATTTGAAGTGGACATTGTAGTTGTGCATAGACTTAACCTGGATATGATTTTTGCTGTTTCTCAAGATTCTTACGTTTTGTCCAAATAAGTTTACATAATTTGAAGGTTCAAAGACAAAGTAATCTCACTAGAACAGTATTAGAATTCTTGCTTTTTCTTCCACAGGTAATCTCTGCGAAGGTCACTTTGTAACATGGTGTGAGAGAGTAGTTACGCCTCAATAACAACTAACTAACTACTCACTCACTAAAATCGTTACAAAGTGATCTATGTACGCGGATCGCATGCGGAAATAAAGAAAAAATTCTAATATTTCAACTCTTCAATTTAAGATTCATATTTTTTTCAGGTTAGGCTTCAGCTAACTTGAATCAGGATATGGAAGGCTCCCATTACGTGACACCACGTCAATTTTTTCCCACTTACTAGGAATGATTTCTTCCGCAAAACTTATCTTCCAATTTATTTTTCTTTCTCGTCCTGTCTCAGTTTTCCCACCAAATAAGGAAAAAAAGAAAACAATATAAAACATAAACTTTTTCTCGTTTTTAATTAGTGTTTTCGAGTACTTTGTTTCTTTCCGTAATTAAACCATTATTAAAAGAAATTATCCTCATTTTTATTCAGAATTTTAAGGTTGAAATTAAAGTTTTATATTCGCTCTCTCCAACCTTTATTTTTATTCCCTATTAACATTTTGCTTAATTACTTTGTAAGTTTATTATTATTATTATAATATATATATATATATATATATATAATATTTAGGAGAAATCCAATGACAAGGAGGAATGTAAATGCCATGAAAAGTCTTCTTTAATGCGCAACGTTTCGAGCAATACGCTCATCATCAGGCTAGATAATAACAATATGAAATTAGAATCAATAAATAAATGTGAACAAGACAAAATAATTTCTATAAAACCTATTCATTAAAAGCAAATTTTAAAAAGACTAAAAGAAGAGGGTTAAATTCAAAGTTATAAAAATTTACATATAAAATTACAAGAAATTTAAAAGCTATTTTTAAATTACATATAGTAAATTTGAAATTAGTACACTGGAATAATTAACACTAATACAATGGAATAATTAACACTACGAACCTTTCAATGCTGGTTCCGAGGCACGAGTAATTAAAACAAAACAAAACAGGAAACAAGCTATGGGTTGTTTTAAATTACTCGTGCCTCGGAACCAGCATTGAAAGGTTCGTAGTGTTAATTATTCCATTGTATTAGTGTTAATTATTCCAGTGTACTAATTTCAAATTTACTATATGTAATTTAAAAATAGCTTTTAAATTTCTTGTAATTTTATATGTAAATTTTTATAACTTTGAATTTAACCCTCTTCTTTTAGTCTTTTTAAAATTTGCTTTTAATGAATAGGTTTTATAGAAATTATTTTGTCTTGTTCACATTTATTTATTGATTCTAATTTCATATTGTTATATCTAGCCTGATGATGAGCGTATTGCTCGAAACGTTGCGCATTAAAGAAGACTTTTCATGGCATTTACATTCCTCCTTGTCATTGGATTTCTCCTAAATATTAAATTGAAGCTTTGTAGAAGCAAACCGCATGACTATATATATATATATATATATATATATATATATATATATATATATATATATATATATATATATATATATATATCGAATCCAAAGTGTTTTAAAAACATTCATTATAGCATTTTATTGTCTGAGGCTATTTTTATCTGGTTTTTTTCTTCTTCTTCAGATACACTCTTGGGTGGAATTAAATAAAAGCTCTGTAAATTTTTATTCATAACCCCAATTTTTTTTTAATCACAAGATTTTTCTATATACATTTGTCTTCGTCAGAATATCTTATTTTATTATTATTTTATTATTTATCTTTTCAACTGTTTAAAAGAACGGAAATTCAAAGAAAAAATTTAAAAATTTAATTTTTCTTATTTTTTTATTTTTTTTAATTGTTTACTCTTTGTATCCCACATTTTTTAAAATGGGGTAATTATTTTTTGCGCGTTCGAAACACACACGATTATCACAAGCCTGCGAATGAGAACTTTGTAAGAGTTGTTTTCTTACTAATAACTGATTTTATATAATTCAACTACGCTGATTTCGAATAAGGTGTCCATTTTTTTCTATCACGTAAGGATTTTCTGCAAAGTGGAAGGGAAAAACAACAACATAAATAAATATTATTTATTTAAATTTACATTAGGTACCTATTTCGCTTTGTTATACTAATTACAAATGCAAACAACTTTAAAAAGAAAGAAGACTATTAACGTCAATTACATAGTCATCTTTATTTGTCCTGAGTTTTCTCGTGAGATCTATGCCTTTTAGTCTCGAATGTACGCGCTATTCCTTTTCTTTTATGTAATAATTCTGGAGTATCCCGTTTCAATATCCAGCAGTAATCAGCCATCATGCTGATGTCTCACTTTCCCTGATATCTCTTTTCCATTTCTTTGATGTCTTGGTGAAACCAAGCATTTATAAGCATTTATAGGCAGTAAAATGAATATTATTTTCGGAATCAGCGTGCAAAAATTACTATACAGGGTTATTCAAACTGATTCATCCGATTTCAACTGAGAATACTTCCGTACCTATCAACCGTGCATCAACTGGGCATACACCACATGAAAGAGGAAATCTCCGAGTTTTACAAGACGAGAGGGCTCCAAAGTCACGCCGTGGCCTAGCCTAGCAACAAACAGTCAGTGTGAAAATGGCGTCCGCACAGCAGAAGGCATTTTGTGTGTTGCAGTTTTCGAGCTGTAAATCGGTAGTCACAGTGCAGCGTGAGTTTCGTCGACGTTACAGAACAGATGGGGGTACGTTAAGGATACTGTGTACGTGCCACCGTTGCCCACATCTTTGGATGAGCTCCGAACTCGCATTGTTACTGCCGTAGAGTCAGTGACAACGGACATGCTGGAGCGAGTATGGGAGGAATTCGACTATCGTGTCGACGTTGCTCGTGTAACTAGGGGAAGTCACATAGAGCATTTATGAGGTGAGAGACAAAATTTGGACAGTTTTTCTTTTGGTTGATGTATCACAAATCACACTGTATTTGTAACATTAAAAAATATTCTCATTTGAAATCAGGTGAATCACTTTGAATAGCCCTGTATAAGTGATAAAATATTTCGGACAACAAAACCATCGCAGGCCTGTGAATTATTGGCAATCAGTTTTTCCTCTTCATTTAAATAAAAAAAATGACCCAAATTCACTACTGTACACGCAAATTACGTCCGTTTAAACACAATTTAAAACTTTTAGATAAAAATTCACTCTTATTCAGGACTGAAATTGAGTTTATTCATCTTTTTTTCTGTTTACGGAGAATATGGTATTGCTGTTATTAATTAAGCAATATTCAGAAAATAAGGGATCCATTTTGCTTCTTTTTTTTTTTCACTGAGTCGTCCTCATCTCCATTTTCACGAATAAACTTAAAATTGTTATTCGGTGCTGGCAGGCAACAAACATTGTTGGTAATGGTATAGCGGGAAATGCTTTCAGCCACCTTTCTCCCACAAAATCTTTGAATCAAAATCCAATACGTGTTTTAACTTCTTTAAAACATTTTTCGTGTGACTTCTTCTTGTTCTTTTTCTCCTTCTTTTGTGTTGTTGTTGTTTGTTGTTGTTGTTGTTGTTGTTGTATTAATAACATTTTCCTCTGTCCTTCCAAATAAAAATATTTGTGAAAAATGTTTCGAGCATGTTAATTAAAATTTAAAAATTGTTGTAGCGGACTGGGAAGTTAAATCTCTGAGATTAAACATTTTTTTGAACAATGTTCCATGCTCTATGTTTTTTTTTAAAAAAAGGGAAGTATTTCCAGAATGTATGAAGGTTAGGCTCTTTCTCGTCTTTTGCCACAGCGCTGGAGTGGACATTTAGATGTGACAAAGGTTATTTTTCAATAATTATATTAGATCAGAAGTAGATCAAGAACTAAATGAACATTTTAAAGTGATATTCTACCAAACTATTGATATCGTTGTACGTGAAATGAAACGAAGATTTACTGATAATGATAAACTACTGATTTCTATCTCTAATGCCGAAGCTGAAATGGCTTTAGATAAAATGAAATATCTAGAGTGTATCAACATTAAAATTCCATCGCGAGAAGAAATATCTGTTCTTAAAAATTTTCTTAAAAACCAAAAGCAGAAAAGGAAGCAGACGTGGCGGTTTTCGATGAAATTTTTGAACAAAGGATTGCTTTTCAAGCACATCTAATTTACTGGCAGCTGCTAAAATATTTGGATGCAGCACTGCGACATGTGAATCCACTTTTTCAGTTTTAATCAGGATAAATCGTCCCCAAAGACTGGCAATGTGTCACCAACGAATGGTAAATTTAGTTCTACTGATATGTGAGAAAGAACGCAGGAAAGCAATCATTATAGATATTCTTTTAATAAAATTTAATGATCAGAAAAACAGAAAGTTGCAACTGTTTTGAAGTAATTTTAAATTTTATTAGTGTACTCAAGTACCATATTTTGTTTTTAAAATTTGGAAGCAATGTTTCTGTTATTGTTTATTTTTCAATAACTATTAGACTCGAATAAAAGAAAAATTACCACAATGCATTACACCAATTATACCATTATATTATTACCAATTTGTATTTTGTATTGTATCTAAGTCATGTTTCCTTTGTTTAAACGTTCTACATTGTAACACGTTGTTTACCAAAGTAGTTTTACAATTATAATTCAGTTTTGTAATTGTCTAATTAACCTGGTCCAATAAATGCGTATATATAAAATTTTAACTTTAACATGCGTTTTATTTCTATAAAGAATTCCCTATATTATCGGTACTATGTAGCCTCCCCTATATTACCAGTATCCTCCCCTGGAGATTACCATTAGCTACGGCCCTGTCTGTTGTATGAATGAATTCTTACAAAAACGATTTAGGTTTGTGAAGATGGGAAACTACGTTCCCGCTCTGTAAGGACGCATTCCATGTGCTCGAAGTTATCTTCCCATGACTGAGTTATGCGCAATGTATTAATGAATTATAGTACGTAAACAGTGGATGAAAAACATGCATTTTCAGTTAAATTGGTGAAAGAAATGAATAAAAAGTAAATGTTGTATAATTCCTATTTTCTATCCATCATTTTATTAATTCAACATCCATATTTCATTATTAGGACAGTTCTGCTGTTGAGATTTTTCCTCGTTTGCTCGCACGTGGGTCACCGAACCGTGGTGGTTTAGATTTTTGTACACTTTAAGCTCTGATCTTAGGATCTTGTAACTCGTGTAACTTTTTTAACATCTGATCACTATTCAATAAATAAACAAAAATATCATTTAAAAAAGACATGACGTAAACAAGGTTTTCGTAGTGTAGCGTTTTATGCTATCATTTTCACATTTTCTTCTTATGAACAGCACCAACTAGAATCGAACCCCCGACCTCAGTTCTTCACTTCGCTTAAAGGGAAACAGTGTTACCGCTGAGCTATGAGCGCTGGCAAGAAAAAGATGATAGTTTCGCAAGTTGTCGAATGTGGGAAACTGTGCAAAAAGGTCCTTTACACAACAAACATTCAAGGACAGACGAGAAAAATACATTCATAAAAAAAATGTGTATTTAACAGCATTTCCGTGAAATGCGTCTTTAACAGCATTTCCCGGACTATTCACGTAAATAGATGATAACAATGACAAATCAGGTATGAATGTGTGGACATGCTTATTTTAAAATAGCGACCTCGGAAACCTAATCTTTATTTCAACGTAATTTTATTTTTTTATTTTCACAGCTTTATTTCAATTTAACCTAACCTAACCTAACGTAACTAGGTCGTAATAAAAATGGACCCTAATAAAATAAAATGTAAAAACTTTTTGAAATGAAGACGTAAAAATAAAAAATAAAATATGTTGAAATAAAGCTTAGATTTCCGACGTTGATCTTCATAATAACTGTGAACATTACTATAAAGTATGAGTTCCCAACCTTTTTTGTATGATTACCCAAAATCCAAGCCCCATTACCCCAATCATTGGGAAGCATACTTACTTTATTTTTACTAAAATATTATTTTTTATAACTCCTGGATCACGTGTCATTACCCCCACAAAATAGTTGTCATTACCCCAGTGAGTAATTTACCCCTAGGCTGGGAACCACTGCTGGTAAAGTATTAACAACCTTCTAAAATGTTCTTTTAGAACTGTAAATCTCTAGAAAGTGTTATTAGATTTCATTCTGTATGTAAGTACAGTTTATCATGGTGCTAAAGTTTGCCTCATCTCTCTCTCTCTTCTCTCTCTCTCTCTCTCTCTCTCTCTCTCTCTCTCTTCAGACCTCCTTCTCTTCATATGTCGTTTTATTTTCTCTTGATTTTAACATATATTGTTAACAATCTGTTTTATATCCCACATTCTTTAGTTTATTTTCGCATCTTATCGCTAAGTATATTAACGCTGTTAACGCTGTTTCTCTTTATCTCTCTCTCTCTCTCTCTCGCTCTTTTACCATTATTCTTTTACTGTTCTGTTTTCGCTCTTGTAGTACCATTCAATATAATGTAATAGCTTTCATACACTTTTATGCTTCTTTGGAATAAAATCATTGTCTCCTTTTCACTACTTAATTATTAAAGGCAGTAATGCAATATTTTACAATATATATATTATTATTATTATTATTATTATTATTAGTTTTCGTGTTTTGTATTATTTGCGTTTGTAAATTTTATTATTTACCTATTTTAGCCCTGGGATGCATCATGCATAGCGGTGTCCAATTGGAACCCGCTGTGCACTATGATTTGATTCGCCTGTGCAATCTAGGGTTAATAAACAACAACAATATAAAGTTTAAAATAGTAACTGGTTAACTAAGACTGGTTGCACTGAAAAAATAGTTATTTGAGGAAACTGTAACAGTAGATGTCGATATATATATATATATATATATATATATATATATTAGGGTGGTCCTTATTTATATGGAGAAAGATGAAACATGAAAATGTTTCGGTCTGACCCTCTAGAAATGTGAAAGGGGATACAAAAACACTGTTTATAAAGTCTCTGAAAATATTAATATTTAGAGGTCGCTCAAGGCCATCAAAATTGTGTAATATACAGTAATGCGCCATTACTTGCCACACAATTCCTTGCTATACCCCCTCCAGTATCATGTCAGCCACCTTAATGGTTTGATGACAAAGGGTCTTGTGTACTTCCTGCTAATGTAGCTACATAATTAAATGTTGAAATGCATTTGGCAATTGTTTATATTCCTACTTTATGAGAATCTTATAATCCAATATTATGAAGCCGTTGAGCGACCTCTAAATATTAATATAGCTCAATAAAATTTTGTATACTCTGTTTTCACATCAAATGGTATAGTTTGATGGGGTCAGACCACGGAAATTTGAAGGTTGAAAAATATGGACCACCCTACTATATGTATATTTGTGTGTGTGTGTGTGTGTGTGTGTGTGTGTGTGTGTAACGACACTTATTAATGGATGAGCTACCTTTTCCGATTCGTATCAGACATTTGCCTTAATTGCATAAATGAACAGAGAAGAAGAAGGGAAAATGAAAATCAAACGATATCCGAGCTTAAACTGGACGTGCTCAGATATGAATATAAATCCTTATTGTAGTTTCGAGATCCAAACCCAGGGGGCCTACGAACCTCACAAAAAACAAGTAAACCCCTTAAAAAAATAGCAAAAGACGCCGAGGACAAAATTGCCGACATCTCGCGGGATGGAAAAAAAACTCTCTGCTTAACATGAGCCCATGTCGTTGTTCCGAAAGCCCTAAAGAAAAGAAAACTGAGAATTTTTATACAAAACCAAGGAATTGGTGAATTATATTACATTAGAACGATATAAATAGTTATTTGGTCACATTTGTACTATATATTTTTATAACAGAAGGGTAATAATTTATTTTTACTTTTACATATGATAGGTAGTCTATATACAAATAATTAGATTATACATTAAAACAGCAGATTTTTTTAGTTTCATTGTTTTTATTGCTATCTGAGCAATAATTTTTACATGTTGCTACGTTAGATTTTCAAGAAATATTTCTACTATTTTATCAGCTATTTTTCAGAATATAAAAAATCCTTACAGATGGTATTTACGTCTGTCCGCAAATTACAGTTAGCTCATTAGCTCAACAACATTTGTCTTTACTTTTGTCTCAGTAACTCAGTACTCCTAGGAGTAACGCTAGGAATGGTTTAGATCAACTAAAATAACCTACAATATCCTTAACAACACTCATTTTTGTTGGGTTAGCAACGAAATGTCTTCAGTGTCATCTTACGAGAAAGCTAATGATGTGTGATTCTCTATTTGAGATTCTTATTTCTATTCAGTTTATTTTTATCGACATTATTTTAAAAAGTTTCCCTTGCTATTTTATTGTTTTTAATTAACCTTCTCTTTAATATAATAAATTATTCAATTTCCTTTATTCTATTTCGTTATTAAATTTATTTCTATATTTATTTCTCGCAATTCCGACTTTACATTTATTGGCGTTGGATAGACCATTTTTATAAGTGAATCCTGTTGATTGGTCGAATATTTTCGCTTGTTTCGTTATTTCATTATTTCTCCCTAAAGGAAAACAACGTTTTCCCCCTTTCTCTTTTGACGCTCCTTTGATGCAATATTCAGTCTCTTTCCAATCAATGTCATTCTTACTTCATTCTACGTACGAGAATGAGAAATCAGGCGTGAGAATTTCAGAGGACATATTATTCAAGTTGATCCATTCCCATTCACATTTTAGGATTTCCCATTTGAAGATTTCCCATTTTAGGGTTTCACATTTGAACTTAAAATTTTCATAGAAAATATCCATCGAACCCGAAATTACGTCATAGTGTCTTTTTGCATTTTCCCAAATGGGGAATATTTTTTCTCAAATTTGGAATTCTCAATTCAACCATTCTCATTTACGGACGGCGAATGGGAAATGGAAAATAATCACGAAATAAAATAATCACCATAAAATGGGAAGTAATCACGAAGTTCAACATGTAATAATCGCTTGACTCAAATTGAAGATTTACTGAAACTATTCAATCATAATTTTAAGAACGTTTTATTTATTTTACTGAAAATCGTTCATTTCTAACAGTGAACGTTACGATACTTTGACCTTGTGTAGGAGACATCTCCTTTATAATGTTCAAAGAGATTCTCTCAATCTTGAGCTTTGTTCAACCTGTGTTATTGATTTGTTCCTAATCAGTGTATTACGATGGATTATAATAGGATTATAATATACTGTAATAGGATGAAATACGTAAATAGCTGAGGTGTTCAGACGAGCAGATAAGGAATTTGAAGTACGAGTGTGTGTGTGTATATATATATATATATATATATATATATATATATATATATATATATATAGATATATATATATTTAACTGCAATGACCACGCAGTATATTAATGTATAGAAACGACGTAAGTATAGAGGAGTGTTCTGCACTCATTTGTTCATTATTTCTCTTCCTCGTGTGCAGAACACTCCTCTATACTTACGTCGTTTCTATACATATATATATATATGATGAATAAAACCACGAAGGAAAAAGAAACTCAAAGGGGTGCTCAAGCGCTTTCGTCTAATGACATCCTCAGGAACACTGGAGTGAAAGGACAGATCAAGGCAATATATAGGTTACAAAAATAAACATACATACATACACATTCACATATACATATATATATATATACATATATATATATATATAAATATATACATATATATAGTAAGCATAGAAAAAAATTGTGGGAGGAGCCAACATTTATATGGTCACAGAAGATAAAGAAATAAAAAAAATATAAATATAAATTGAGAAAAAATTAATTACAAAATAGTGCCTTAGTGATATATATGTCACAGCCTAAATAATCATAAAGAAATAAACAGGCAAATAAAAAAAACCCATAAATACATTATACATACATATATATATATATATACATATATATACACACATATATATATATATATATATATATATATAAAGACACTTTTAGCACTTTGGCCGACCTTCCATATAAATTCAAATGGCTTTTTATGGAACAGGTGTATGTTGTGGTCATTGCAGTTAAATGTGTTTGTATGTATATGTGTGTATATGTATGTATGTATGTGTGTATAGTATGTATGTATGTATGTATGCAGTTAAATATATTATATATATATGTATATGTGTATGTACCTTACCTTACCTTACAACCTCACAAAGGTTCTGCGGGATGATTTCTCATTTCGTGAAGGTCAAGCTTGTATATATATATATATATATATGGTGTGTGTGTGTGTGTGTGTGTATATATGTGTGTATATGTATATATATATTTGGGTATGCGGGTATATATGTGTACGTGTATTATTTGTAATTTTTTCAAGTTATATTTATTTTTATTTCTTTATTCTTTGCGACCTACCGTTTTCTCAGACAATAATTATAAAAACAAATTTGGTAATTTTTTTTCCCTTATGCATATATATATATATATATATATATTCTGTATATATTGCGTTTATATTTCGTATATATACCGTAAATAGGTTGTATATATATTTTATTGTTCTTTATATATCATCTAGGGATCATTTTGTTTTCCAATTTATATTTATTTGTACTTTTGTATTCGTTTGTGACTATAATATGCATATGTGGTAATTTTTTCCCTTATAAATTGGTGTGCCTCTCTTAAAATTTATCTTTCAATTTTTATTTTTTAATAATGTGACATATATATCATTTTGGCAGCATCTATTAAATCGATTGTAAAAACCTCCCTCTTGAGCTTGAATTGGTAGACTCTACTTACAATATTTATATTTATTTTTATTTCTTTATTCTTTTGTGACCTGTTCCATAAAAAAGCCATTTGAATTTATATGGAAGGTCGGCCAAAGTGCTAAAAGTGTCTTTATATATATATATATATATATATATAGTGTGTATATATATGTATATATATATATATATGTATGTATATGTATTTATGGGTTTTTTTTATTTGCCTGTTTATTTCTTTATGATTATTTAGGCTGTGACATATATATCACTAAGGCACTATTTTGTAATTAATTTTTTCTCAATTTATATTTATATTTATTTTTATTTCTTTATTCTTCTGTGACCATATAAATGTTGGCTCCTCCCACAATTTTTTTCTATGCTTACTATATATATGTATATATTTATATATATATATATATATGTATATATATATATGTATATATATGTGAATGTGTATGTATGTATGTTTATTTTTGTAACCTATATATTGCCTTGATCTGTCCTTTCACTCCAGTGTTCCTGAGGATGTCATTAGACGAAAGCGCTTGAGCACCCCTTTGAGTTTCTTTTTCCTTCGTGGTTTTATTCATCATAAATACTTTTCACGTGTCACTTTCGTGAAATAATTTTTCATATATATAATATATATATATATATATATATATGTGTTGTGTGTGTGTGTGTGTGTATATACAGTATATGTAAAGAGAAACAGTATACATAATTCCATGCTTCGCGTAGAACGGCTATGGTACACCTGACCTCTGATCTTTCTCCCAGAGAAAACCTTGTGACTTTCAGTGCCTCAAAAACTCAGTTCCTCCATCTGCCTACTCGTCACAATCTTCCACACGACTATCCCCTTACCTTCAACAATACACACGCAATCTTTCCTCTTCTCTTAACATTCTCGGCGTTTCCTTTTCTCGTAATCTTTCTTGGAAAGATCACATATATTCTCTTTCCAAAACAGCTTCTAAGGGGTTAGGTGCGCTGTGCCGCCTCGCAGTTTCTTCATCCCCGCTCAGTTGCTGTTTCTGTACAGGGGTCTTGTCCACTCCTGTATGGAGTACGCTTCTCATGTGTTGGGTGGCTCAATCCACACAGCTCTACTTAACCAGGTGGAATCAAAGGCTTTTCGTCTCATCAATTCCACGCCTCTTACTTACCTTACAACCTTACAAAGGTTCCGCGCGATGATTTCTCATTTCGCGAAGGTCAAGCTTGTCGCCCTCCTCTCCTCCTACTGACTGTATTCTCTCTCTCTCTCTCTCTCTCTCTCTCTCTCTCTCTCTCTCTCTCTTCGCCGCAATGTTGCCTCACCCTCTCTCTTTACTATATCTATTATAACAGACATTGCTTTTCTGAACTCTCTAACTGCATGCCTTCTCCTTTAAGGAGAGCACGCAGTACCAGACTTTCAACACATTTTCATTCATTTTCTGTCCAACTCTCTAACGCAAGGATTAATCGGTATTTTCAATCTTCCATCTACTCAACCGGTCAACTCTGAAACAATCTTCCTCAATTCATTTTTCCCCCTTTCTATGACTTCCAATCTTTCAAACGCAGTGTTCAAGCATCTCAAAACCCTTAACCTTGATTTTGGCTCTCTTCTTCCTCTATGGGTGGATGTTGGGGGGGGGGCGTTTTTACGGGCATTGCCTTTGGCCCCTCATTCCTGCATAAAAACAATATGTCAATTAATCTGAGCTCAGCCTATTCCGATATGATGACATTTCACACTGTCACACTGGCACTGCCCTTGGCACACCTTCCTGCATAAAAAAACAAAAATATGCATACTGAAACCAGTGCGAAAGAACGTATACACAAAACTCTGTCAGTAAATCTGAACGTCTCATGGCTGAGTGAGTAACGTGGCGACTCACAAAATTCGAGTTTTTTAGTGGCATCGGTTCGAATCCCACCGAGATAAGCTACATTTATTTCCTATGTATTTAATCTCGAAATATGAGTTGCTTTTAGTTTGCTGGTCTTGATTAACATAAAAATAATATGTATGTAATTACACTTTGGTTAATGAAAATAAACTGGCATGATATTAATTAACGTTTTCTCCAATAGATAGCGCCACCCACTTCGATTAAATTATTTTCAAGAAATCAGTTTCACGAAAAATATTTCATCAAGCATCAAAGTTTGATGAAAATACTGTCGTCACCTGAGGGCACTCACTTGGTCACTGAAAGAATTTCCCACATCTTGATGAAAATTCCAGTCTCAGTGCACATCTCTAATTTTTATATATTCATATATCATTTATATTTTAGAATTATACAGTGGTGCAATGTTTCTGAAAATTTTGACAGTCCGACCCCGTTTCTGATCACCTGTCTTTGTGCGACCCCTCCTGACGGACTAATGGACAACAGAATTTCAATATCAACTCTTCTTTAATATTGTGATGGGATTTTTGGAATAAACTGTAATGTAATATGTCTTACGGACGTTAAACCGTACTGAGTACTGTAATTTAAATCTTCGTAACAATTTAGATTTATCACTTTTATTTTTGTACTCATCTTTTTGTTTTTTTATAAGATTTTTCTTTTTTCCTCTGCTTATTCTAACACTTCGCGACCCACTTCGGATCTTTTTGAGACCACCCACGGGGTCGCAACTAACAGTTTGATAACTGCTGCACTAGTAGGTAACATAATTTTAACGAGTATGCTGTGATCACTCGAATTTTGATGAAATGTTAATGTTTTCAAAGTGAAGATTTATTGGCATCAACATTTAGAAGTTAGGCGATTATCGGGTAGTGGTTCTTAATCCCTGAGTCGCGACCCGAAATTGGGTCGCCAAGCCATTTTTTTGGGGTCATTAATTTGTCATTTATCATTTATTTATGCTATCCTAAATCATTTTACCATTAATTATTCATTTTATTATCTCTTACAAATGAACTATTTGAAGGCATGGGTCGCCGAGCTAGCCCCGCGACCAGAATTTGGGTTGCAGCCTAAAAAGATAAAGAACCACTGGGACAGAAGTTTGATAAAGTAGTTTAACCTTTACCGAATTCACAGCAATAAGAAGAAAGGTAAATACTATCTTTATGCAAATCATGACAAAGCTTACTACTATCTACAGAGGGTTGTCTGAAATAAATAGACACCTGTTCCCCGCCCACCCCCCGAAAAAAACAAATTATTTGATTATAAGAGTTAGTAAATAATAACAAATTTATTGAATCAATATATTTAAAACCGTGTTCCTTTCCCCTATGCATTTCTAATTCAATAAACTTTTATATTATCTATCGACTTTTTTAGTCAAATAGAATTTTTTTTAGGAAAATACAAAGGTTTCTACTTTGTGAATCCTCTGTAGTCAGTTCACGCTTGCGATTTAACACGTAAATAAATTCATACAAAAGATTTTGAACGCAAAATTTTATGCCAGAGAGAGCTTAACATTTATTTAAGCCCACGAGGTACTTAGATTTTAAAAGCAGCATCGCAGATTTCGACACGGTATATACAGTAGCTTCGGATATGAAATTCAAAATATTGATGTCTGTGTTTGTTTTTTAAATGTATTTCATATCTGCTGACCCTTTTTCAATTTCACAAAAGACGAATTTGTAGAAGCTTGGAGGAACTACTGTATGGTAACCCGTATATTTTTATTTGGTCTTTATATACTGTATACGACTATATAGAGTATAAATGATAATTTTATATATATATATATATATATATATATATATATATATATATATCAGTGGCGTGCATTCAGGGTAAGCTAAGTAAGCTCCGCCTACACTAATAGCTTGTTTTTTGGATGACTTGCCATTAACTGTGACATGTGAGTATCTTCCTGAAAGATAGTTGCTCAACCACCTTTTGGTGTTATTGCGCATGTTTGTGCTGAGTATTTTGTTTATAAGAGGGAAGTGTGGGATAGCATCAAATGAATTTGATCGAGCGTTTTGTTTTTGGGATAAATTCCTGAAAAGTAGAGATAATGCAAAAAAAAAGAAAAAAAAGATGGTTTCTGCGCCAAAGTGGAATACAGATGTGGAATGTGTTGTTTCTGCAATAATTCTAAAATAGAAACTGCAAGAATATATACATATGCAAAGTGTAAACGTGGTGAACCTGGTAAAAGTTCCGTGCGTTGGTCTCTCTTCACACGAAAGTCAAGCTGGTGGACCCACCTCTACATTTGGAATTATGGAGGAGCGAGTTGCTTTCTTGCGATCGCCATCGCGCATAGCCAGGCACACCCGGTTCATCTGGTACTATCCTGAGCCAGACTTCTACTGTAATTTTCTTTTGAAGATTTCAACTGTGAACCCTGGGACGTCCTTTAAGAAGCTGGTTAAAAAGACTTGGCCCCCTGATAACCAAACTATTTTCCATCAGTGTTGAGGGTGTCCCTTGTCTTGCCTTTAGTTTGGGAACACTACACATTCTACCTTTCATATTTTCCAGTGTTGATTGGATGTTAAGTGGGTTTAGTTTGAGGTTAGGTACCAGTTTTGTTATCATTTTCCATATGTAAATTATGGTGTACCTCTCTGTGTATCTCTCTCTCTTCTTTCCAGCGAATACAGATTTAATTTACGTAGTCTTTCCCAGTAGTTGAGTTCTTTGCAGCTATCAATCTTAGCTGTGAAATTCCTCTGGACTTCTTCTAGTTGATTAATTTCTTCTTTTTTGTATGGGAACGTCAAGAGTGAACAATACTCAAGTTTTGGTATGATCACTGTTTTCAGCAGGGGAATCATTACTATCTTGTCCCTTCTTTTGAAGGTTCTCAGTAGCTGTCCCGTAACCCTTTTTACTTTGTTTATAGCTATCTGATTCTGTGTTTCAAATTTTGCACCATCAGTCATCATTACCTCTAAATCTTTTACTTTCGTGCTCCTCTGAATTTCCTGTCTATCTTGGGGCATAGTATGCTGTCTAAGTTCTTAATTTCTTCCATATCTCAAGAGCTGAAATTTCTCGGTGTTAAAATTCATATTATTTTCTTCTGAACATCTGTGCATGCTATTTGTGTCCCTCTGTAGTGCTTCCACTTCCTCTTCATTGACGATTTTTCTGCTGAGCTTTGTACCGTCAGCAAAAGATATTACTATACTGTTGTCGTCTACTTCATCGTCTATGTCTGTCAACAGGATTTACAGATCTACAGAAGCTAAGGCTAACAAAGACCCTAAGATCCACTCTAAGGTTAGCCCGAGAGAAAGGAAAGATTAGGAGGTTAAGAGAAGAGAATAAGGGGTTAATTAAGTAGCAACACCTATCACTCATGGGTTAACATTCATTCAGAAAAAGAGAAAGAAAGGCTCACCATCATCATCAGTCGGCCACTGCCGACAAGTCAGAAAAATAGTCGGAGAGAATAGGAAAGGGGTGAAAGATGGAAAGAAGTAAAATAAGAACGCTTACAAACCATGCAAACACAGTCTTAACTCACTATCATACCATGCAAACTACAGACATGCAAGTAAGGAGAGGATAAGAAGGAAAAAAAAAAGTAGGTAAAGTAAAACAAAAAGTGGGTTAGTTTACGCTACAAGCTACATCTACGATCGTGTTAGTCTAATTTTTTTTTTTTTTTTTTTTTTTTGCTGGCATCACACACTGGCATGTCACAAGCTGGCATTATTGTCAACAGACTCATCCTCGATCACCACCCCTAGAGCTCCTGTTGCTAATGGAGCTTATACTGTTTCTTGTGGAACTGAGCTGCGTACTTCCGATTCTGATGATAATATACCTTGGATTTTTACGGCTTACTGCCGTTCCCTAAGGACATTGTAGATCCATTTTCCCACTTTGTCTGTTATTCCCATGTGTTTCATTTTATGTGCTATTATGTCATGATCACGCTTATCGAATGCTTTAGCAAAATCACAGTTATCATTGCTATTGTTATAGTGCTCCGTTAGTTGTGATAGGTACGATCTTCCTGATCGGAATCCGTGTTGGTTATCATTGAATCTTTCCTGTGTTTCCTAAAAGTCATATATTTTCTCCCTGACTATTCTTTCAAATATTTTAGTGAGATGTGATATCAGTGACACCTGTCTATAGTTCTTTGCTTGAGAATTATCCCCCCCCCTTTATATATAGGAACAACGTTCAAGCCTTTTAGCACACTCGGTATTACTCCCGTGTCCAGGGATCTTCTTCATATCCAATAAAGGGGTGTAGCTATTTTGTCCTTATAGTTTTTAATCAACAAGGCACTCCATTTGTCCGGGCCTGCAGCTGAATGTGATTTCATTTGTCGTATAGCTTTATATGTACCATTTTCTTTTGTATGCGTGTGGAGGGGAGGTTCACTTCATGAGCTTTCGCACGTACACCGGGAGGAAAGAACGTTTAGCTATGGCACCTTACCTTATGAACCTTATGTTGTTTCGTGTGTTGGTCTCTCTTCACACGGAGGTCAAGCTGGTGGCCCCGCCTCTAGGTCTGGCCTGGTGGAGGAGCGAGTTACTTTCTTGCGCTCTCCACCGTACATAGCCAGGCACGCCCGGCTCATCTGGTACTGTCCTGAGCCAGGCATCCAGTCTTTTCTTGAAGACTTCAACTTTGACCCCCGTTACGTTTCTGAGGTCCTTAGGAAGCTGGTTGAAAAGTCTTGGCCCCCTGACAACCAAGCTATTTTCCTTCAGGGTTGAGGAGGTCCCTTGTCGTGCTTTTAATTTGGGAACACTACACATTCTGCCTTTCCTATTTTCCAGTGTTGTTTGAATGGTAATTGGGTTTAGTTTTAGGTTTGGTACCAGTTGTTCGATCATTTTCCATATGTAGATTATGATGTACCTCTCTCTTCTTCTTTCCAGTGAGTACAGATTTAGTTTACGTAGTCTTTCCCAGTAGTTGAGTTCTTTGCAGCCATCAATCTTGGCTGTGAAATGCCTTTGCGTTTCTTCTAGTTTATTAGTTTCTTCCTTTTTATATGGGGACGTCAAAACTGAGCAGTATTCAAGTTTTGTATAATCAGTGTTTTTAGCAGGGGAATCATTACTGCCCTGTCACTTCTCTTGAACGTTCTTAGAACCTGTCCGGCGACTCTTTTTGCTTTATTTATCGCTATCTGATTTTGTGTTTCGAATTTCGCATCATCTGTCATTATTATCCCGAGATCAATCGCTTTCATGCTTCTCTGAATTTCCTGTGTATCTGGAGCATAATATGCAGTCTGTTTAAGTTCTTCTTTTCTACCATATCTCAAGAGTTGAAATTTCTCGGCGTTGAATGACATGTTGTTGTCTTCTGACCATTTGTATATTTTGTTCGTGTCCCTCTGCAAGGCCTCCACGTCATGTACATCGCTGATTTTTCTGCTGATCTTTGTATCGTCTGCAAAGGATGTTACTATACTATTGCTGTTTACTCCGCTGTCTATGTCTGTTAGCATGATAATGAACAGGAGTGGGGCCAGTACTGTCCCTTGTGGTACTGAGCTGCGTACTTCCGATTCTGATGATGATATACCTTGAATTTTGACGACCTGGAGGCGATCACTAAGGAAGTTGTAGATCCATTTTCCCACTTTGCCTGTTATTCCCATGTCTTTAATTTTATGTCCTATTATACCATGGTCACATTTATCGAAAGCTTTAGCAAAATCTGTGTATATAACATCGTAGTTGTCATTGCCTTCCAATGCATCTAGGATATTGTTGTAGTGCTCTATTAGTTGTGATAGGCATGATCTACCTGATCGGAATCCATGCTGATTTTCGTTGAATCTTTCCCGTGTCTCCAGGAAATCATAAATTTTCTCTCTAACTATTCTTTCAAATACTTTGGTGAGGTGGGACGTCAATGACACTGGTCTATAGTTCTTTGCTTGAGATCTGTCCCCTCCTTTATATATAGGGACAATGTTTGCTCTTTTCAAGATGCTCGGTATTTCCCCAGTGTCTAGGGATCTTCTCCATATCCAGTATAAAGGTGTAGCTATTTCATTTTTACAGTTTTTAATCAATAATGCGTTCCAATTGTCCGGACCTGCAGCTGCATGTAGTTTCATTTGTTCTATAGCTCTCGCTACATCTTCTGGTGTAAACTCAAAGTCTGTTATATACTCTCCTTGCAATTCCTCTTCAAAGAATGCATTTATGTCAGGTATCGCTTTGTCACTTTTTGGGGTACTGAAAACTGATTCATATTGAGCTCTCAATGTATCAGATATTTCTTTTGGATCGTCGGTTAGTTCATTATTTCCCGTCCTTAAGGGCCCAATAGCGGCGCGCGTTTTTGTTTTCCTTTTTGCATAGCTATAGAAGTATTTTGGATTTTCCTTTATTGTTTCTACCGCCTTTTCCTCTTCCCTCTCTGTATGGTCCTTAATCAGGGCTTGTATTTCCCTATCGATACCCTCCAGTTTTTCTTTTATTATTTTCCTGCCATTATCTCCGCAGTTTCCTAACTTCGCCTCCACTCTCTTTCTTTTGCGGAATAGTCTTCTCTTTTGCCTTTGGCACTATATATATATATAATATATAATATATATATAATATATATATATTATATATATATAGTCTGGGAAATCGAAGATGACTATGGATTTGGTTCGCTTGAGAAGTTCGCCATTGATTTGTATTCGTATTTAGATTTTTAGAATACCTTTGAATTCGAATCTGAAATTGGATTGGAGAATTTTTGGAGTAACTCGTTTTGTATTTTTTAAATAAAACTTTAAAATGGAAAATATTTTCAGGTGTTGAAAAGTTACCTGAAAGAGAATGAAGACGAAGTTCTATATAGGCCTATATTAAAAACAAAATATGACAGCATAGAAAACTAATAGAGCACTATAAAAGTTATAGATAGGCGAGCTGGCTAGAAAACACACACACACACACACACACACACACACACACACACACACACACACACACACCACACACACACACAGAAGAACAAAATGTTGTATCTTGCCGTTGACGGGGGAAGGATCATTCAAGAGAGATTTCAATGACCCTTCTTCATGGTGCAACCTGCTGTAGAAGCAAGTGGTCCTCTTACACACACCGTGAATCCGGTCCTCATACGAAAGGATATTTTATTATTTAACTAATACAAATACGAGACAATTGATATAATGACTCAACTATGCCATTTTTCCTTTTTATTTGATAAATAAATAAATACGAATCCTCAAAACTATGCATGGTTACGCTATTATTTTGTTTCATGCTATGCTTTATTTTACACCTTTCTTTAACCCTTTAATGCCGACTGTTGCCTTATGGCAACATGAACTTGACAATCTATTTTGAGCCTTACGATCTAAATATTAGAGGTTATTTTGGCTTGAACAGGAAAAAAAATAATAAAAATTTCATAATTCAGGCAAGAAAGGGTGAATAAGCGTCTAAATACAGCAGATAAGTTGGTATACTGTACATTATATGGCATTTCTTTTCTAACTTTTCTTCTGAATGAATGTTATACAAGTAGATAAGTATTTATGGGCGTTTTTATTTGTTTTGCCAACTTTTTGTCTTAATTTATTTTAATTAACTTTTTTCCACTCTTTCCTGAGCCAATTTATAGTGTCTCCTCAAGTCTTTGATAGTTTCCTCATTCCGTAACTTCTGAAACTTGTGTATTGTGTAATGAGATGATAAAGTATAGAAACAGATTGATTGTGGAATCCACATAAAAAAAATCACGGGAAAGTTCATATGCAGTCGGTTCAAAAGGTCCTGTCTTGAACTCCATGTTTTTTATTAATATTTAACGGTAAGAAACGGAGTTTTACGACAGAATGTTTTTAGCAGATTATACGGTCAGTTGCTAAATCGGGATTCACTGGCTGGAATTGGTATAAGCGTGCTACAATGTATCCCGACTTCGGTAACCGATGATATATGTTAAATGAGGTGAAACCTTGAGCCACTGTATGAAAATCAAATAAGAGAAACGAGTGTATAAGCCCACGTAACGACCAAATCTTTGGAGAATATCCGGAAAAGTGCGGGAAAAGAATTATGTAATAACCCTTTATGGACGACTGGTGCAAATTGGTAACGTTTCAAATACACGTACTCTTAACTTAATCCTACAAAAAATTCCGTCGTTAAAGGGATAAAATGACTGAAATTCTGAGCAGAATATTATAAACATTTATATTATTATTATTATTATTATATTATTATTATTATTATATATAAAAAAAAAGAAAATCTAAATTATTGATTTCGTTGTTTTCAATTTTTTCAATCTTGATTTTCAGTTAATTCCCTTCTGTTTTGTAAATAGAAAAATAGAAAACTCCAGAAAAGTCTAAAGTTTGCTCAAGTCATCTATACGAAGTGTTTAATTACAAAGTTTGTGCTGCATTTTATACCCTTTTTTTAACTCCACTCTGAAATGATGATCTCCAGCAAGAGAAGTTTTCGCATTAGACTATTTATTTAGTTTTACTCTTTCAAATCCTGTTATTGACATAAAGGATCAAGGGTAGTTAAAGAAGGTGTTTTCATCGAGTGTTTAAGAGAGAAATTGGTTGACGATTTGAAGGAAATGGATGAGGTAAATAAACGAGAGAGGTTTTATCAAATTGATCACAGGTACTATCAGGTACGTGGAATAAAATACTTATTTCAAACACCCAAATTATTTGATAACAAATTCCAATGATTAATTCAACCGTTTATAAAATTATTAACAGAAAAGTAAGCGTGTTTAGGCGCAATGATTAACAATGATTAACAGTATGGTTCAATTGACCATTTGATGATTAGTTAGCCACTACTTATATTCATGTATTTTCTGTTGTCATAACTAAGTGTGTGTGTGTGTGTGTGTGTGTGTGTAAGTAACTGGGCATAAGTGAGGTCGCGTGTGTAATAATTTACAGATGTAGTGGGGTAAATTTATTTTGTGAGGTAACATTTTTGGTACCTCAGAACATTACAATATTTATATGAAATTTTTATAAATATTTTTACTGTCGAAGAAACGATATGTTGGCCCTGGTTAGATCAGGTTACGCTAGGTTAGGTTAGTTAAGTTTTGGTTAGGTTAGGCTAGATTAGCGAGTGCCTCACTATTTAATGACAACAGAAAACACCTTTTGAGCCTTCAAATGCGCCCGAGTGTCTTTGAAAATATCATATGGAAATAATCCCTAAAATTTTACAAAAGTATATTTTTTATTTTCATTTTTATAATATACAATAATAATATATAATAATAATTAAGTTATAATATGCAATAATGATATACAATAATAATATTATAACACAATAATAATTATAATACACAATAATAATATACAATAATAATTATAACATACAATAATAATTATAATACACAACAATAATATACAATAATAATTATAATATACAGTAACAATATACAATAATAATTATAATATACAATAATAATATAATATATATATATATATATATATATATATATAATATATATATAATATATATATAAATATATATATATATATATAATAATAAAATTATCGTTACATTATAGCTTTAATGCATATTCTGAAACGTAATAAATTAATACAGTATAAGAATAATTATTTCAGATTTCAAATATCGTTTGAAGTAGCGCACTACTGTAAGAAGGGGGCTAAGGGCGAGCGTCCGCGAAAGTGACCCCTCCACAGGGGCTACGTCGTAGTCAATGTCGTAACACCGTTTCCCGTTGATCAGCGAAGTTATAATATACAATAACAATATACAGTAACAAACAAATCCTGTTTCTTCATCGCGGAAGAAGATTCAGATTACCGAAAGTCTTGCAGCTACATACGACAGATTAAATATTTCATGCCGTAATGCAACAATGGCTGCACGAAGTTTAGGTCACGATCTTTAGGACTTGTCGATCTCATCAACTACGATGCATAGAGCACGTAAACAACGTAGGAAAACTTTGGCCGAGAAATACAAAAATGAAGAAATATGTCCAGGTGCACCAATTGTGATAAATTGGGATGATAAAATGTTACCCAACATAGTGACTGGAAAGAACAATGTTGACAGGATTGCTATCTTAGTGTTTGCAGAAGGCGAGAAAAAACTTCTTGGGATTCCAAAAGTACGTGCTGGGACAGGGCAAGAAATTGCCACTGAAATTGTTAAATTAGCTTCTGAATGTGGGCTTCAGAAAGGAATTATTGAAATATGTTTTGATACGACGGCCAGTAGCACGGATCAAATCGTGCGCTTGTATTAAAATGGAACAAATGCTTCAAAAGGAGTTGCTTTACTTAGCGTGCAGACATCATATTTATGAATTCGTGCTCGCTGATGTATTTAGAGTGTGTATGGGACCATCCAGTGAACCTGATATACTAATATTCCAAAGATTTCAGAAATGTTGGGATTCTATGGACCATACAGATATAACAACGGTCAAGGACAATAATAGTACAATAACACACTTTAGGGACAGCAATGTACTGAATATGTTGAAGGATTTAGCAGTAAACTTTGTAAAGTGCTCTTTAGAGGTTGACCACCATCCACGAAAAGATTATTACGAGCTTCTGCATCTAGTTTTGTTGTTTTTAGGTGAAAGTAATATAAGTAATTGCAGACTAAGAGCACCAGGAGCCTTGCACAATGCAAGATGGATGGCAAAAGCAATTTACTCGCTCAAGATTTTTCTCCTTCAAAAGCAATTTAAGGTAACAACTGGAGAACTTCAAGGACTCACAAGTGTTTGCCTTTTCGTTTCTCTCGTGTACGTCAAGCCATGGACAATAGCCGCTAGAGCCCGCTAGAGCTGACAGAGCTCCAAGGGCTGATTTAGAATTTCTTCAGACTAGAAATTTTTGTAAAAGAAGAGAAGTCTTCATCCAGGACTGCGTACACAGCAATGAAACGGCACCTGTGGTATTTCTCAGAGCCTCTGATCGGTTTGGCATTCTTTGATTCTGAAGTTTCCATTGAAGAAAAGAAACTTATGGCTGAAAATCTAAAGAAACCTTCAACGGGAAAGGCAAAACGGTTTGATGGAAAGGTGATGAGTTTTCGGGAGAAAAGACTCTCAGATTTCGTGACTGTGAAAACCGAGTTTTTGTTTACAGCCCTGAATGTAGATAAAGGTTTTCTAGAGGAAAATCCGATGAAATGGAGCGAAAATCAAAGCTTTCGCGAAGGACAGAAGAAAATATCCTCACTTTCGGCCGTCAATGATAGAGCAGAACGAGCATCGCTTTAATTAAGAAATTCAATAATTCTATAACAACAGATGAAGAACAAAAACAATACCTTCTAAAAGTAGTAGCTGCTCATCGAAAGGATTATCCATCATGCACAAAATGTGATCTCACGAAGTAAATAAATGTATTGAGATCAATAAACTCTTGCTCGGATTGTCATAATATTAATATTAAAATACAAGTTATATATATTTTTTCAACACTATTTCATTCCCGAAAGTGTTGTTCATTTTAATAAAGGCTTATCCATCTTGCACAAAATCTGGTCTCATGAAGTAAAGAAATTTATTGGGATCTATAATGGCAGTAAATTCTTTCCTGGCTCTAAAAGTTTTGTAACACACGCTCATTATCGTTTAATTTCCAGAGTTATGTTCTTTTTAATAAACCATCATACTAAGATCACAATCTTTTTGTCCCTTCATACGGTTGCATCATTTTGGCCAAATTGTTTCGCATATTGAGAAAAAAAAATACTTGTATATAAAAAATCTTAATAGTTGCGGGACCCCTAATTATTTAATTATTGAGGTATTTAGCTAAAACTTGACCAAGAGGCTCAGCTTCCAAAGAGCTATATGGGCATTAAGATGGATCAAGGTAAAAATCAAATTTACTAAAGCGGTCTGTTCTTAGGGAATTGCAATTTAGTGGGGAAAAGGAGGACAAAGAAACAGTACACGTTGAAGTTTTATTGACAGACGTTTCGGAAAATTAGTTTCCATTATCAATATTGAAAAAGTTAAAATGAATGAACAAATGTAATTGAAAATATGAAAAAAATATGAAATATCATGAAACAAAAAGGTATGCAGGTATATGCTAAGATAATGAAAATGAAGAACTAATTATAATATATGACATGTTGATTAATTGTAAGGAAACAAAAATATATAGAAATGTATAAAGAATAAGGGGCAGTTAAAATATATACACAAATGGTTAAAAGTAGAGTTATAATTTTATAAAATACGGTAACAGTGAATGTATAAGAAGTTAATTTACCAAGTTCAGTTGAAGGGTATGGTTAAAGATTGCGAGAAAACTGTCTATTGGGTTTAAATAAATACTGAGTGGTGGAATTTTCATTTCGGTAGAATCTGTTTAAAAATTAAGAATGGTTTGTAAGTTTCTAGTGGTGAGGCAAGAGGGTTTATTTTGTTATGCTTAAGTTGAAGGCAGAATTGTAGTCGTTGAGAGATAGTTATGGACTAAGAATATGTTAGGATTGAAAGATACAGAGTTTAGTTGGTTGGTGTGCGGAGTCAGTAATTTGGAAACTGGTGTAGTGTAGGGGGTGGTCATGAAGGTGGCACTGATCCCTTATAGCTAACTTCGATGGCTTATTTAAAGGTTGTGAGGTTCTGGGAGAAATGCCACGATGTTCATTCACTCTTGTTTGATATTGGCGAAAGGTGCTGCCAATATAATTCGCTCCGCAGCGAATACAGTTGAAAGAGTAGATAGTGGACAAGACAAGGTAATAATGATTGGGGTTGTTTAACTCCTTCGCAACATCTAAGGTCATATGACGGAGGGGACCTACAGCTTTACGTGGGATCCGAACCACGGGTCGCTACATAATCTGGACGCGGAGGACGGTCTCCCATCTAACTACTACCCAGACCCAATGTCGCTTAACTTCGCTGATCAACGGGAAGCGGTGTTACGACATTGGCTACGACGTAGCCCGGACAAGACAAGGGTTGAGGGAATTTTTCTTTGTGGTTAAAATATTATTTGATACTTTTGTTATTAAATACAAAATGAAAGTTGACTTGAGTATAGAGAAAGGTAAGTAGGTGGCGAAGTTCTGTATGAATTTTGTAACTGGTCGAAGTCGTAGAAGGGGAACGAAGAGGAACGTCTGTCAATAAAACTTCGACACGTACCGTTTCTTCGTCCTCTCTCTCTCTCTCTCTCTCTATTATATATATATATATATATATATATATATATATATATATATATATATATATATATATATATATCGTCTAAGTGTTTATGCTGTTCTGGATAAATTGCATGCGGGAATATACAGGGTGCGGCATAAGTCGCTTTACCGAGAATAATAAAAACACCTTGTGAAGAATAATGTACCGAGAAAAATTGTTTTTATATTTGGCTGCACTGATTCAGCAACACGGATATAGCAACACCTAACCTAACTGAAGAAGATGGTGCTCCACCACGTTTCGGAAGAAATTTTCGTGCATTCTTAAACGATAATTTTTCAGAATGGATAAGACCCTCGTGTGATAGTCGAATGGCCTCCTCGATCACCGGAAATAACCCCATGTGATTATTCAATGTGGGGGTATAATGAAAGATAGAGTCTATGGCCAGAAACCTCGAGACTTCGATCACGTGAAGACTTTGATACGCCAAGAGTTCGAGACGTTGAATAATAACAAAGAACTGTGCCGCGTTATTCGTTGGTTCAAAACTGCAACGTTTGTACTGAACATGATGGAGGACACTTTGACACTTTGGGCCTTGGCCTCTCCTTCCCGCATAAAAAAATAATAAATATTATTCTTCACAAGGTGATTTCATTATTCTTGGTAAAGCGAATTATGCCGCACCCTGTATATTAAACTTAATGGTCAATGGGTACCCACATCATCTGTTATAAGTACGTTCCATCGAGTTTCAGAGAGGACAAAACGAGGCGTGAACCCAAGTACTTCAATTCAGCTTTCAAATCGTTAATTTGTAAATTAAAACTTATACATACTTTTAATCCCTTTTTGTCTGCAGGTTTTGGTATTTGCTTATTTCCTCCCTGGATAAACTCTGTTTTTCCCTTTTCTAACTAATTATAACTAATAATAATTAGTACAAAAGTATAAAGTTATAAAGTATTATAAAAATGCATAATTAGAATAATTTATATAAAAATATAATTAATAATTAAAATAATTTATATAAAATGTAATTAATAATTAAAATAATTTATATAAAAATATAATTAATAATTAAAATAATTTATATAAAAATGTAATTAATTAATTATGTAAAAGCATAATTAGAATAATTAATGGGAGTTAAAGAATATTCTCCAGATTCTATTAATTTATAGTCTGGACATCGATGATCTTGTAAAGTTTAGACTTTGTTGTTGACTTTGAATCTGTCGATGATATCAGTTGTCGAAGAATAATCTCTAAGAATATTTGAGGTTATTCATTGACTTAAATTTCAATTTATTCATCTCTGAACCATGAGGGTCTTATCCATTCTGAAAAATTCTCATTTAAGAATGCACGAAAATTTCTTCCGAAATGTGGTGGAGTACCATCTTCTTCGGTTAG
Organism: Bathynomus jamesi; assembly: GCA_023014485.1. Taxonomy (NCBI): domain Eukaryota; kingdom Metazoa; phylum Arthropoda; class Malacostraca; order Isopoda; family Cirolanidae; genus Bathynomus; species Bathynomus jamesi. Next base: position 964,667 of record JAJOZX010000609.1, read on the forward strand.
GTTAGGTGTTGCTATATCCGTGTTGCTGAATCAGTGCAGCCAAATATAAAAATAATTTTTCTCGGTACATTATTATGGTCTGTAGCGGAACTTTTAAGTGGTGAATTATTTACAAGATTAAGTTTTCGAGTCAAAAGATTATTTATTATACAAATAGTTGAAACCAAATGGTCAGTTTCGTTTTTTTACTTTATCTAAATCATTCTTTTTTTGAAGTCTGATCTCTCGAAGTTCAAATACCATTTTAAGGTAGAAGAAATCAAACGAGTTTAGTTAATGATTCATAACCGTCTTGTTTTGGGACCTTTTGGGCCTTTTCCTCAGGAGTGTAACTCACTTCCATATTAACCATTGCTTGTTATTCTACCCGCAACAAAAAATAAAAGGTCCCAAAACAAGACATCAATTTGAACATTTGTTTTAGTTCTTATGAATTAGTTTCGTAAATTTAATTAAAAAAAATTTCCTATGAGACCGGACTTATGGGACACCCTGTATATATATATATATATATATATATATATATATATATATATATATATATATATATATAATTACTTCTTTTAATAGTAAATTTAACTGCGATTCAGACACTTTCAACTTAAGTGAAATTTAGTTTATAGAATGTCCTTGTCAGGTACTTTATTCTTGTTTGAGGTTGTATACTTTGCTATTATTAGTAGTGGAGGAACTACTAATATGATAAGAAGACAACTGTACTACTACTACTACTACTACTACCGTTCATTGGAACATTCTTCTTTATCTTCTGATTGTTTTGGTGTTCCATTTTTTTTTTCTGGGAAGTGACATAACGGTTCCGCAGTTTTAGAAGTTTCTGGGGCAAAGTTACTGTAATGCTGCGACACAGTTACAGTAAAATCTTCGGATGCCTTTTCCATCTTCCATTTTTCCCGTTGCGCATATTTATGTGTGAATTTATAAGCAACAAAGTAATGAAAAATACAAAATGAATGTAAGTTTCAAGTGAAAGAAATAGAAAAATGAAGACCACTTATTTAACTTGTGTATAAATTCCTTTTAATATTTTTAAAATCATTTTACTTTTTACTTCTTTCTGAATGTACGGATCGAACATTTCAATTTACGGAGCGGCCACGTCATAACACATCTTCACTTTAGATCAGCCGAGATAAAAACGGCCTTGGTTTTTGTCCAGTGATTGGATGTATGACCGTCCTTCGCGTTCAGATGATGTATCGACTGATAGATGACTCGAATACCACTTAAAGCTGCGAGTCCTCTTCGTCACACATATGACCTTTGCTGTTATGAAGGATGTAAAAAAAATTTTTACTTTATTTTATTATTATTATTATTATTAATATTCCATTTCATGCAATCTTAAACCTCCAATGAACGGTAGTAGTAGTAGTAGTAGTATAGTTGTCCTCTTATCATATCAGTAGTTCTTCCACTACTAATAATAGCAAAGTATACAACCTCAAACAAGAATAAAGTACCTGACAAGGACATTCTACAAATAAATTTCACCCAAGTTGAAAGTGACTGAATCGCAGTTAAATTTATTATTAAAAGAAGACAATTTTTTTAGCTAATTTTCTTTAATAAAAACAGACATCGTTTTTGTCAACATTGTCTTTTAGAGGAGTATTCCAGAGCGTGCAGTTCTACGATGGAAAAGAGAATACTAGGAAAATACTAAAAGAATGTCTGGAGAATACTAGGAAAATACTAAAAGAATGTCTGGAGAATACTAGGAGAATGCTAAAAGAATGTTTGAAGAATACTAGGAGAATACTAAAAGAATGATTAGAGAACACTAGGTGAATACAAAAAGAATGTTTGGAGAACATTAGGAGACTACTAATGTCGCTTATCACGCGGCGAACCATGCAGTCAACGTCGAGTGATAAAATGATATCTCTTCCCACTCAATGTAATTCCCACTTAATTCTCCGTCTAAGAGTGAGAATTCTCGAGGCAATTCTCAAATTGATCCAATCTTACTCCCCCGCTAAGATTTCCCACTTAAAGTTAGATTTTTAAAAGAAAATACTCATCAAATCAGGAAACTCTACTCAAATCTGGATTTTTAGCAGATGAGGAGGGAAATAACACCGAGTTGAAAGTACTCTTAAGATTAGATAGAACAACATAACGAGAAAAGATGGCAGCCAATTTTTTCTTTCAAATAACTTAGTTTGAAATATGAATAGGATAAACTACAGAGTTCGTCGCTTAATTCGGTGTAATTTATCCATGAAAGTGCAACGAATAAGTGAAACGCCGAGTTAAGCGACGTTTTTATCATCTTTTAACACACTACTCCAATACCCTTTTATTACATACTAATGTATTTTACCTTTTATCACATCGATTAAACAAACCATTCTGAGTGGTACCTTTTTCCTTCAACTTATTTAAACCTTTTTTAAAGGTAATTAAACTCACTTTTTAATTCATAATTCAAATAAGGCACTGAGTTTATCGACGTGAGCCGCCGAGTTTTAGTATATACAATGGTCGCAAATGAGGGCAATCGCTGAGTTAAGCGTATATATATATATATATATATATATATATATACATATATTAAAATACTAAAACCAACATTGAATGTTTTTAATATCATCCGTGCAATACGCAAATAAGAAAAAATATAAATATATATTAAATATAAAATAACACGTTATGAATAATCTTAAGCCTTGAAGACCTTGTTTTTGGCTCTTTCTGTATTCTGTGGAGGGGTAATAATAATAATAATTTTTGGTTTTGTTAAACCTCCTTCGCAACATATAAGGTCATATGACGGAGGGGACCTACAGTTTTACGTGGGATCCGAATTACGGGTCGCTACATAGTCTGGACACAGCGGACGGTCTCAAATCCAACTACTACCCAGATCCAATGTCGCTTAACTTCGCTGATCAACGGGAAGTGGTGTTACGACATTGGCTACGACGTAGCCCCTGTGGAGGGGTCACTTTCGCGGACGCTCGCCCTTAGCCCCCTCCTTACTACATAAAAAAAAAATCTTAAATTTAATAACTGAACATTATCGAACCGGTAATAAACGTACCGTTTTGAACATCATCGGATACTGATTTTTTACACATTTGTTTATGGAAATGTAATTTTCTAAATTTACTTAGAAAATTTATCATTCTATTTTAGATTATTTTGTAAAACAAATTATGTTTAATTTGCCATATTATACGTGTTCCCTGCCATGCTCATTAAATTTTTATCTTTCATTCATTTTTAAAAGTATATTTAGTGCGCTACTTCAAACGATATTTCAAATCTGAAATAATTATTCTTATACTCTATTAATTTATTATGTTTCAGAATATGAATTAAAGCTATAATGTAACGATAATTTTTATTATTATATTATATATATATATATATATATATATAATATATATATATATATATATATATATACAGGGTGGGCCGTAAGTTTCCATACATAGGAAAAATTAAACGTTTGTTTTTATGTTTCAGATACCCTAAGAATATGCGTTTGACGTAAGATCTTGTTTACTGATGAAGCAAATTTTTACGTCAATGGAGAGGTTAATCGGCAAAACATACGTTATTGGAGTAATGCTAACCCTAACTGGCTGAGTCCGACGAAGATGCAAGGTGCCGGTAAAGTGATGGTGTGGGCCGGATATGGGGTGACAGAATTATTGGACCAATTTTTGTCAGTGGAAATCTTAATGCCGAAAGGTATCTTAACATGTTGCAAGAAGAGATTTTCCCATCCCTGCTAAACGAGGAAGGTAACTTCCCAGTTTACTTCCAGCAAGATGGAGCTCCACCTCATTATGGTCTTCACGTGCGTCGGTATTTGGATCATCAGCAGTTTCCGGATGCTTGGATTGGTCGGCGTGGTCCTGTGGAGTGGCCTCCCAGATCCCCAGATCTCACCCCCCTTGATTTCTATCTTTGGGGGCACTTGAAGGCCATGGTGTATCAGGAAAAGATACGAGACATAAATCATCTAAAGGAACGTATCACCAACGCCATTACAAGCATAACGTCAACTGTGCTAATGCGTGTTCATCAACAGTGGGGAACACGTATTGAAATGTGTTTTCAAAACAATGGCAACCATGTAGAGCATTATATAAATAAAAATGGTTGTCCAAAAAAAATGTTTATTTTTCCTATGTATGGAAACTTACGGCCCACCCTGTATATATATATATATATATATATATTGTATATATTATTATTGCATATTATAATTTCATCTGATGTTGTTGTTGTTGTAGTTTCCTCGGAAGAACCGTCCTCTTCTAGTCACGTAGCTTGAAACTGTTCTCTTCTTTACTGCTGGTCCTTTTTTACCTTATGCTGAAATGCTTCTTCCCACTCCCTCTTCCTCTTTTCTTTAAGACTGGACTTCATATCCAAAGAACCTATGCTGGAACACTTTGGATCCAATTGCTGAAGAAGTAAGAACGACTTGGCTTCTTCACTAGACATTAATTCCATGGCATTTGAATGTGATATATCAAATAAATCTTCCGAGTCTCCCTCAAATATTTGTTCAGCCATACGGTAAGATTCTTGAGGCTTGTGTCTGCTCTTAACGAGGGAGTCATACTTAGAAAGAAGATTTCCCATTTTTCTCAGAGCGCTGTCACGCCGCAATGAAGGGAATACAAGTTTTCTCCCAAAAAACTAGAGAGTCTCATTCATACTTTTTGTTCTACCTTGACCTAAAATTTTCTGATTATAAAAGAATTTCTTCAATATTTGACCCTTATTAGGAAGCCGACAACCCAGAATTTCAGATGGTTGGCCAATCAGCCAAACTCGAGTCGAATCTCTAATAGCCATAGATAAGTCATAAATATCTGAAAAAGAAAAAAATATATATATATATATGTACCTGATTGGAATAATTATACCTGATTGGAATATTTATACCTGATTGGAATACTTATATGGCTATTTATATGGCTAATATTGTTTAATCTTAATTCTCTATAAAAATAATATACATACATCTTAACAAATTATGTATTATTAAAATTATTGAAAGCAAAACATTACTAGAAACCACATTTTACCTACCTTGGGAGTTTAAAAGCGTACACACACTCACACAAGTAAGTAAATGATTCCGATCGTCATCAAACGTTACTGTTAAGTGAAATGCGTCAGTTTGCGAGACCCTTAAATATTATCTAATCATGCTAAAACTTGTTCAAAACACATAAGAGTCTGTAAAGAATCGAAGCAACAAAGTGGATCAAAGTAGTAAGAAATTTTATATTTCACCATTACTATTTGGAACAGTCTAATATACGTATATGCGGGATATATTTTCTATTCGAGAACCATAAAAAATAGTTATATCTTAAGATATACATCAAATAGAAACTTAAAAATTGTGTGTATATTGGCATCAGCATATGTTGTACATGCGTATAACATCAATGCCCGTTTCTCTGAATTGCCTCGTCAACTTCCATATCACTGACTTCGATGGTTTATTTCGGCCTCCAAAACGACGCTGAAACTTAACTCAACACGATTTAAATGACTCGCACTTAATGTATCGCTCAACCATAAATACGTTCTTCTACACTGAATTCTATTACGAGATTAATGGGGTAGCGATCAGATAATATTATACGCATGCGTACGAAATATGCTTATGCCGACATACACACAATTTTTAAGTTTCTATCTGATGTATGTCTTAAGATATAGCTATTCTTCATTGTTCTCGAATAAAAATCACCCTGTATCTCTCTCTCTCTCTCTCTCTCTCTCTCTCTCTCTCTCTCTCTCTCTCTCTATCTATCTATATATACGGTGTAATGGTTAGCCTCCGTGTTGTAGTGGTTAGTGTCGCTGACTATGAATTCATCGGCCCCGGGATCGAGACCCGGTGATGGTAGGCAGCGCGCAGCAAAACCCAGCCGTGCATCCTTTCACACACTAAAGAAATTGGTTGATAGATAAATGGGTACCCTGGGTAGCCTAGTGGTTAAGACGTTAGGCTGCTGGTGGGGCGTGGTTCGGATTCCACGTTAAACTGTAGGTTTAAGGTGGAGTGACAAGCTTGACCTTCGTCAGAATGAACAATTCGGGCGGAAGCAAAAAACAAGGTTAACCAAGTATACTTTTTCCGTTTACACACATTAAATGATATACAGGGTGTTCCATTTAAATGAAACCATAGGGAGTAATTAATAATGTCTTTTTTTTCCAGATTTGTGAGGGTAAACGTAATAAAGGTAATAATAAGGTAATAAAGGTAAATAAAGGTAACAAAGGTACCAATATCTTTCCCAGTCTCTATTACGCCCTGTAGTTCCATTTAAATTCGAGTAATAAAGATTGGAAAGGATATTGGTATCATTATTACCTTTATTACCTTACCTTACCTTTATTATCTTATTATTACCTTTATTACGTTTACCCTCACAAATCTGGAAAAAAAAGACACTATTAATTACTCCCTATGATTCTATTTTAATGGAACACCCTGTAGAAAATACATTATATATGTAAATTTATAAAATTTATAAATTTATGAAAAGTAACGCGAATTTAAACAGTTGTAGCAAGTGTACAATAAAAAGTAATTTAAATTTAATATGTCAACAATAAGGAAGAAATTTAATATGTCAACAATAAGGAAGAAATTTAATATGTCAACAATAAGGAAGAAATTTAATATGTCAACAATAAGGAAGAAATTTAATATGTCAACAATAAGGAAGAAATTTAATACGTCAACAATAAGGAAGACTCAATAAAATAATTTTTTTAAAATTTATAAATTAACTCAGTTCTTAGTTCAGTTTGTGTAGAGCAAGCCCGAGCTAACATTTAGAATTGTGTAATCTAAGGAAAAAAAGACAAACTTGCGTTGCATTGGGCTTTAAAACGGTATTGCATTATAACGATATTACAGTGATATTACAGTGACATTATATTAATGATGTTACAATATTACATTTAATAAGACCTCAATGATATTACAATGTCACTACATTATAATTATATTAAAATTATATTATATTTAGTGACATCACAATGACATTAAAGTGGCATTACATTTTAATGACATTACAAAGACATTGCTTTTATTGATATTACAAGTTAATGACATTACAGTGATATTACATTTTAATAACATTACAGTGACATTACATTTTAATGACATTACAGTGACATTACATTTTAATAATATTACAGTGACAATACACTTCAGTGACATTACAGTGACATTACATTTTAATAAGACATTAAATAATAATGCCATTACAGTGACTATACTTTTCAGTGACATTGCAATGACAATACATTATAATGATGTAATAATGATATTACATTATAATGGCAACTCTCGCTAATAAAATGATCTCTGTATACTTGGCAATGACCGTGCCAGCTGCTCCTACCCTGAATAAGCGTATGGGTAGAGCGATAGTTTAAGGAAACCTCAAACATTTTCTTTCTATCTGTGGGTATATATATATATATTGTAGCGTCCTCTAGTGTCCTCCGAACTTGATTTTCGTTTTAAGAAATTTTTTTTTTCGATTTTTAATGTTTCGTCAATTTTTTCTTCATCCTTTTAACGTTTTTACAGTCTGATGAAAATGTTTTAAAAGCAAGGAAGAATTTACTGTATTATCGTTTTGTGTTCTTATTTCCTTTATTATTATATTGCGCGCACACACACACACACCCACAGTTACGAAACAAGTACATATCTCTAAGGCGTGAAGCTAAAAGTGTAATAAAAAAGTCAAAACGCGAATTTGAAATCTCCATAGCTCGTGACGGTAAAGAAAACCCCAAGCGATTCTTTCAATACGTCAATAATAGAAATCCAGTAAAAAGTGTCTTAGGTCCATTAAAAAATGGAAATGGAGATCTAGTCTCTGAAAACAAGGAAATGGCTACCTTGCTAAACGAATTTTTTACGTCAGTTTTTACTATAGAAGATGTAACGAATATCCCTACGGTCATAGACATAATACCTTTTGATAATGGTAATATTTTGGATAATATTGTCGTTAGTGAAGGGGAAGTAATGCGCTATATTGATAAAATGAAAACGCGTAAATCACCGGGTCCGGATTCCATATATCCCATACAACTAAAAGAATTAAAAGATAGCATTGTTGTGCCGCTAACAAAGATTTTTAATGCGTCTATTTCTGAGGGGTGCGTACCAGATAATTTCAAGTTAGCAAACGTAACACCTATCTTTAAGAAAGGCGATAAAGGTGCGGCGGGAAATTATAGGCCTATCAGTTTAACGTCTGTTGTAGGTAAGCTACTGGAATCAATAATTAGGGATCGTATAGTCGAACACTTAGAATTCCATAAGCTAGTTAGAAATACGCAGCACGGATTTAGGCGAAACAAATCTTGCTTAACTAATCTTTTAGAATTTTTCCAAAGCGTGGTTGACGTTTACGATAGACATCGGGCGGTTGATGTAGTGTATTTAGATTTTCAAAAAGCGTTTGACACCGTGCCGCACAAAAGACTGATTGAAAAAACTAAGGCTCATGGAATCAGGGGTGTAGTAATAAAGTGGCTAGAAGAATGGTTGCGAGGCAGGAAACAGAGGGTGGTCGTTGATGGAGCGGAGTCGTGTTGGGCTAATGTAGCGAGTGGCGTTCCTCAGGGTTCTGTATTGGGCCCCTTGCTTTTTCTTATATATATTAACGATTTAGATGTCGGCCTAGTCAGTACAGTTTCAAAGTTTGCGGATGACACGAAGCTGGGTGGTAGGGCGATTAATGACGAAGATAGAGGTAAAATTCAGGAAGATCTGAATAAAATCGTTGATTGGTCAGTCACATGGCAAATGAGATTTAACGTGGATAAGTGCAAAATTATGCATATAGGTTCGCGTAACGGTAATTTTGCGTATAGTATGTCAGGGAAAGATTTAACAAGCGTAGAGCAGGAAAAAGATTTAGGAGTTATAGTCACTGGTGATTTAAAAGTAGCGAAACAAAGTACAGCGGCGGTCAATAAGGCGAACAAAGTGTTAGGTTTTATAGCTCGAAATTTTGAGTACAAATCGCGCGATATTATAGTTCCTCTTTATAAATTATTAGTTAGACCCCATTTGGAGTACGCGGTCCAATTTTGGAATCCGCATATGCGCAAAGATATAGACAAAATCGAAAGAATTCAAAGACGAGCAACTAAGATGATTCCGTCTCTTAGGTCAAAGTCGTACGAGGATAGGCTTAAAGAGTTAAAATTGACTACACTCGAGACTAGGAGGTTAAGGGGTGATCTAATCCAGGTTTTCAAAATTATGAATGGGTTTGATAAGGTAGATAGAGATAGCTTTTTCGAAATATCTCAATATAATAGGACTAGAAATAACGGGTGTAAGTTGACAAGTAGAAGGTTCGAGACAGCAGTTGCGAAAAACTTTTTTACGCATAGAATAGTAAATAGCTGGAATAGTTTGCCGGTAGAAGTAATTAGTAGCACGTCTATAAACATGTTTAAGAATCGATTGGACGCGCATGTTGATAGAAAGGGTGTAGTTTAAGGTAGTAAAATTAAGGCTTTGTGGGGATAGATCCCACAGCTCAACACAAGTGTTGTGGGATATAGGGAGGCAGCGTCTTGGGTTAGGGGATACTCTCTGTCCTTACACACCCATTTAAAGAGATTCCTCTGCCAAGCGGTGCCCCCCATAGTACTATGAGGTATTGAAAAACTCATGATCTTCACTTGCCCCACAAACACCTTTAAATGGGAGACCCATAATGGGTGCACACACATTTCTACATTACTGTACAGTCTTTACAGCCACACCTACACTTTTCCTCGTATGTGTATATAATGTAATGTATATGGTTGTAAATTTGACTTGGTCCGCAAACGATATGAACCGTGACTTGATGGATACCGTAATGAAATTGACTGGATTCTTTGGATCTGATATATTTGCATGTCCGTTATATAATAGATATAGAGTGTAACATATTTGTGGATAGTAGTCTATTATGACTTGATCCTCTGGATCGAGAGATTCTATCTTTAGTTTTAAATCGATAATTAATTATTTTTAAATTGATAATGTATATGGTTGTAAATTTTGACTTGGTCCGCAATCGATATGGACCGTGACTTGATGGATACCGTAATGAAATTGACTGGATTCTTTGGATCTGATATATTTGCATGTCCGTTATAAATAGATATAGAATGTAACATATTTGTGGATAGTAGTCTATTATGACTTGCTCCTCTGGACCGAGAGATTCTATCTTTAGTTTTAAACCGATAATTAATTTTTTTTTAAATTGATAATTATTTAGTTTCGTAAAAATTGGTCGTTGCCAATTTACCGGCAGTTTTTAAATAAGTTTCTTATGTTCTTGTGGTTCGGAACCCACGTAAAATTGTAGGTCCCCTCCGCCACCACGCAGGACATACACAATACACGATTACGAACACAGTTAGGTAGACCAGCCATGAGTGGATCCTAGGGTCTTTGTTGGTCTGAAACATTATAACATTATAACATTATTATATATTATCTCTCTTCTTCTCCTATGGGGATGAGGCGTTTTTGCGGGCATTCACTCTTAGCCTCTCCTTCCTGCATATATATATATATATATATATATATATATATATATATATATATATATATATATATATATATATATATATATATATATATATATATATATAATATATATATATATATATATATATATATATATATATATAATGCGCCTCGGTGGTGTAGTGGTTAGCGTCGCTGACTACAAATCCATCGGCCCCGGGTTCGAGACCCGACGGCAGCCGGCGCGCAGCAAAACCCAGCTGTTCATCCTTCCACACAATAAAGAAAGTGGTTGGTAGATAAATGGGTACCCTAGGTGGCCTAGTGGCTAAGACGCTGGGCTGCTGATGGGGCGTGGTTCGGATTCCACGTTAAACTGTAGGTCTAAGGTGGAGTGAAAAGCTTGACCTTCGTCAGAATGACCAATTTGGGCGGAAGCTAACCAAAGGTTTATATACAGGGTGTACATAAAGTCAGGATCTATTTTTGTGAAGCACTTGGAAATTATATGGAATTCAATCATAAAATGATAAAGTGGTAACATTTATTAAATAATTAAGAGTAGGATTCGACGTGACGCCCATCAGTATCCCTGCACAGCTCAAATCGTTCCGCAGCATTTCTAAACACATTCTGGAGCATTTGCGGGGTTATGTTATCTGCAGCAGTTCGTATACGTAAGTTTTCAAGACTCGTAATCTTCGTCTGATAGACGTGCGATTTGATAAAGCCCCATGCAAAGAAATCTAAAGGGGTTAAATCTGGTGATCTCGCTTTCCGATCCAGCGATTTGGAAAACGTCCATTTAGATAATCCTGAACAATTTTGGCATAGTGACAAGGAGCACCATCATGTTGATAGACGACGGGGATAGGATTGTTAGTACCGTCGTCTATCAACATGATAGTGCTCCTTGTCACTATGCCAAAATTGTTCAGGATTATCTAAATGGACGTTTCCCAAATCGCTGGATCGGACGCGGAAGCAACAGACCTTGGCCAGCGAGATCACCAGATTTAACCCCTTTAGATTTCTTTGCATGGGGCTTTATCAAATCGCAAGTCTATCAGACGAAGATTACGAGTCTTGAAAACTTACGTACATGTATACGAACTGCTGCAGATAACATAACCCCGCAAATGCTCCAGAATGTGTTTAGAAATGCTGCGGAACGATTTAAGCTGTGCAGGGATACTGATGGGCGTCACGTCGAATCCTACTCTTAATTATTTAATAAATGTTACCACTTTATCATTTTATGATTGAATTCCATATAATTTCCAAGTGCTTCACAAAAATAGATCCTGACTTTATGTACACCCTGTATATAACTGAGGACACTTGATGAATAATCAAACAATGGTCGAAACCAAAATGTTGAAATAGATAAAAAAAAAATCTCTTGGTTCAAGTGTGCATAATAATAACTCGGAGGGACGACCTGCGTCTCGGAGATCAACGAGGGTTAACGACGTTGGCTCTCTTCAAGAGATGGATGAGTGACTCACCTCTGCGTTCAGTAGGAACACGAAGAAAGATAAACAATTTCAAACATTGTTATTAATTATTACTCGGGGATTCACTCGACTCTCCAAAACCAACTAATTATTTAGTAGATAATTAGATTATTATCTACTAAATAATTAGTAGATAATAATCTAATGAAGAAGAAGTAATCTGTCCCCACACCCGCCACGACCACCACCAATTTGTTAACAGTAGACTGAATAACGGTGAAATAAAACCTCCACTTTTTTATGCAGGAAGGAGGGGCCAAGGGTGACGCCCGCAAAAACTCCCCCCACCCTACCCTTTAGAGGAAGAAGAGAGCCAAAATCAAGGTTCAAGGTTTTCGAGATACCTGGACACTCTGCGTTTGAAAGATTGAAGGTCATAGAAAGGGGGGAAAGATGGATTGAGGGAGATTGTTCCAGAGTTGACCGGTTGAGTAGATGAAAGTTGAAAATACCGATTAACCCTTGCGTTAGAGAGTTGGACAGAAAAGGAATGAGAATGTGTAGAAATCTGGTACTGCGTGCTCTTCTTAAAGAAGGAGGCATGCAGTTAGAGAGTTCAGAAGAGCAGTGTCCGTTATAATAGAGATAGTAAAGAGAGAGTGAGGCAACATTGCGGCGAAGAGAGAGAGAGAGAGAGAGAGAGAGAGAGAGAGAGCGATTCGATACAGTCAATAAGAGGCGGGGAATTGATGAGACGAAAAGCCTTTGATTCCACCCGGTCAAGTAAAGCTGTGT
>JAJOZX010000609.1:982500-1025000 GCA_023014485.1 Bathynomus jamesi
TTCGTTGAAAAATCCACGAAACTCCAGCTTACTTATATTTACAGTAAGAAACGAGGAATTTCGCGATAGAAGGATTTTTTTAATCGATTGTCTCGAATGTGGATTCACTGTTGTAGTCTTTATAAGCTACAGGGTGTCCACAATGTCTTGCCACCCCAGTAAAATATTAACTGATTTTCGTTTTTCTTTCAGACCCATTTATCACTTAGCTGACTCGCCATTTCTTGGTTTATCTTTTACAGTTTCTATTGTGAACAGGTTCTTTTCCCATCTCAACAGAGTCCTTTTCGGAGGAGCTGCACCATTGAATCGGTCGTGGAAGTCTGCACGAATATTTTCAATGGTTTTTGCCATTACGTGGTCGCTCATGGACCAAGGTACTAGCCAATATGCGTTGTTCAATCGTACAGTTGCTTCTACCACACATTTAAATGGGTGAAGACAAAACAAGACTGGGGTGACAAGACACTATGGACACCCTGTACTTATTAAATTTTATTATCATTGTAATAAAACTTAAGAATCCTAAAAAGTCTGTACAAACTAAATAGATTATTTCGAGTTTCGTATAAAAACGTTTAAAAGTATTTCCTACTCAAAAAAAATAATATTTTACAGAAAATTGCTAAAAGAAATTTTAGATATTTTAATATTTTATAAATTAATTATTAATTAATAAATTGAATCTGAGGCAATTCTGACATAAATTTTTTTAAAAAATCGGAACTGGATCGCATACATTTTTTTAATTAAAAAAATTAAATATTCGCTGTATGTTCCCTGATCAAAGTCGGGAAATTAATCAGTGGTATAATTTATTTAAATTATTAATAGGCCTATATAATATTAATCCTATATTAATATCGCTCTATAATAATGATTAAAATCTATATTAATATATTCTATATCTACATTAATATATTCCAGTACTAATAAAATTTAATGGGGCCGAGTTGATTTTTTTATCACTTGGATTTTAATATTTATCAGATTAAAACCAAAGTTTGCGTAATTCGCCATTTTTATGCAAATTGCATTTTCATCTGTGCTGATTTATTTTAAACTTTTGCTATGTTCTCTGAGTTATTTTATTAATCTTTACTGATCCTTTCTGATCTTGGTGTTTTGGAAAAAAAATTTATGTATTTTTCAGTTTAAATATTTTGAACAATTTCCAAATATTTGTCCTCTTAATGCTTTACTTTCAAATGTTTTCACATATTTCTTGAATACATTTTGCTTCTATTTTCAAGCTAGTTTTTAATACTATTTTAATAATATGTCGTAGCACCGCTTCCCGTTAGTTCAACGAAGTTAAGCGACGTTGTGTCTGGGTTGTAGTTGGATGGGTGGCAGTCTTCCGTTTCTAGAGAAAGCGACCCGTGGTTCGATTCCCACGTGAAGCTGTAAGTCTTCTTCGTCATATGACTTTTGCCCTTACAGGGGGGAGGGGGGATTAAACAAAATTCTAGAAGATAGTGTAATAATTAATATATTTTAAAACCTGAGGTCGTTATATAAGAATTACCTCTCTCCGCACAGTATGATTACGTGCGTGTAATTACCTTCATAATTTTTTGCTCTTTACTCTTTCGATAGTTTTCCATAATGGAGAATTCGCTTCATTATTTTAAAATATGAGTGCCTTGAAGAACTCCTATTTAAGAATTTTTAGATAGCTCTTTAGACCATTTATAATCTATAAAAACGCTTGAAAAACGGTTACGTCAGGATTTAGCCTCATTCAGATTTAGCTTTCACTAAAAGGATTTTTGGGGGGGATTTACTTGGGCTCAAATATTCTCAAGTGAAGTTAGAGTGGAGTCTTTCGCCTAACCCTGGGGAGCAGCCAGGAAGGCTGTCTTCCGGGGAAGCTTCCGACCGAAACTCATTCTCAAGTGGTATGAACAAAACGTAGAGAAAGAGGTTTCAACAGGAAGTTATCGCATAAAACAGCAGCGACAGCACATAAAATTCATTGGAGTTAGTTTTCTGTATATAAGTAAAAAGTAAATTAAAGACTTCCTTCCTATAAATAATTGAAGCGTAGCCCTGCTCTTAAGAGGATCAACTTCAACACCGTCGAGATTCAAGTTGGGGGTTATAAATGAAGCAAGTAATAGCTAAATAATTTAATAGACTTAGGTCTAGATAGGTGTATTTATTCTAATATTAAATATATTTGTTTGCAAATGGAGACTTATATTTCTTTTTTTTTAAGTTGTTGAAGCGGAACGTCCTGAAAACCTGATGAACTACATGTAGATTTAGACTGCACGTTTCTCTATCCAAATATTACGAAAAACTGTGAATTTGGAATCGATACAGAATTTGGGTGACTGAGGCTAAAATTAACCCCAATTCCGGAATAATTATTAGTTATTTTTTTTTTTAATTACCATTCTATTCTATTCTATTTTCAAATTCTTTATTCCAGAAAATGCTATTTTCAAATTCTTTATTCCAGAAAATTTTTACGAGGTGTATTTAAACTAATTCCCCTCTTCTTCTTTTTAAGATTTACATAAATTTTTAATTCCCAACCTGTTTTAAGGTCACCTTTTCACACGTAATTTCTGTCTTTTTTCGAAACTTTCCCTATCTTTCTTTTTTGAGCTTTTAACTTCCGATTCTCAGAAATTAAGATTTCTCATGCGGGAAAAAGAAGTTCGTTGGTGAAATAAAATCTGTGGAAAGAATAAACACTAAAAACGTTTCAAAAGTCAACAAAAATTTATAATTGGTTAACTGGGTGCCGCATGCAATTCGTTATATATTATTTCTTTATCAGTGAAATTATGAATTTTTCTTGCTAAGTTTTTTTTTAATTTTGAGTTTGATTTTGTAATTTTATATCCTTGTCAACTTCCACAGCTGTATCTTTAAATACGTTAAAGACATACCTTTATATCAGTCTTCGTCAGCGTCACTGAGTGTGTAACACCATTTCCCTTAAAGCGAAGTGAAGACACAGTGGTCGGGGGTCGACTCGCGATGTTGCTGATAATAATACTAATACATGAGTCAATGAGCCGCATTAGTTGCCATGAACGATATGGCCAGTTTTTGGCCCTCCTCCTCCTCCTCTTCTTCCTCCTCCTCCTCTTCTTCCTCCTCCTCCTTACTCAATTATTATATCAATCCTCATTTGTAAGAATTGTACTGCTGATAATGAATTCTAACTTCAAACAATACCGCGTCTCTTGTTTGACTTTAGCGTCTCTTTATTAATTGAGTTTTGTCTTAAACACTTCCTTCTCATTACTCATTTTAACAAAGGTTAAAATTATCTGAAGAGGATTATCAAACTGTTCGATACAGAAGGTATCTCACGAACAAATTATTAACTTTTCTCGCACCAAAGTTAACAATTTGCATTAACTTCACTAATTTAAACTTTGTTAATCTGACAATTATTTTGAAAATCTTGAGAATATTCTCCATTTAGAAGTTGAGGATCTTTTCCGTTTGACTGCCGCCATTGAAACATAATTAAACTTTTTGTATTTTGTATTTTAACTGAAATGTCTTGATGATACAAAATAAGTTACTTTATAAAAAAGCTTTTCTTAATTTCCCCTTCAAATTTTGTTTCTTATAAACAATTTTAATTACTTTCAAGATCCATGCTTAATTTTTAAGTTTTAATCGTGTACTCAGAAAAATAAGGGGATCACCTGAAGATCAGGGCCTCCAGCCTTCTTTAGTTAGCTTTATAAGGCTAACTAACAAAAATATCACGACCTAACCTAACCAATCGTCAAGGTCTTACAGTTGACCTAACGATTGGTTAGGTTAGGTCGTGATATTTTCGTTAGTTAGCCTTATAAGGCTAAGTAAAGAAGGCTGGGGGCACTCACCTCTTATGTTTCAATGGCGGCAGTCAAACGGAAAAGATCCGAAGTTGATAATTTATGCAAAGCGCGTTACATTAAATTTAATACAACGAGAAAAGTACGTGTCTAAGTTGCGTTTACTACAAATGTAGATTTAAAAGTTACCCCGATGTAAATAGTGCGCATGTTAAATGTTTACGAACATTGAAAGTTCGGTTAAAAAATGTAATTTATGCAAAATAAGGCTATATTTTCCTTTATATATATATATATATAACCGGCCATGTCTTTACATATAAAATTTATCTTTCACCATTATTCGAACCAAAGCCCTCTGATTCGGAGACCATTTGGATAAAAATTCAAAGTTAAATAACAGGATAAAAGTTTAATAACAACCTAGCGACATTTTCCGAGGGAAACACCTACTGTAACGTCTTCATGTCCAGAGGTAATTTTACGTTATTAACCCCGTTATCCCCCTGCACTTAGGTCAGTGGATAACTTCCAATTCAGATTTATTTAGTAAACACGAGGGTAACGTTTGACAGGAATTAAACGTTACGCAAGGTTCGAGTGTAGGGCAGTTAACAATGTAAAAGTATCCCTGGACGCGAAAGCTTTAGGTGTTTCCTAATCTGCAGGTTGTACGTGAAAGCATGAATTCAGTGCCCGCTTCCTGTACTTGCTGCGGGAAATGATCTGCGTCTCCGTCAAGATCTTAAGCAGTACCCAAGTTCAACAACAGAGCAACTGGAGTGTCTTCGTTCGGCAAACATCTGTGGTACTGGTACCGCAGTGAGCTTTTGATGGAAATGGACTTATTCGGTCCACAGCTGTCCTTGGACTCCAAGAAGAAGATGGGGGAAGCGATGAACACGAAGGAGCGTTCGAATGATCTTTCCCGAACGAGTGCTGGTGCCTGATGCTGTGAGGAAGAACGTGGAGGGTTTTGTCACGTCAAAGATGAAGGTTCTGTTTGGCGTTCCCGGTGTGCTTTCATCTTTCCTTGAGAAGGACCCTAACAGCTGAGCAGGAACCGATAACATCTAAGTGGCACGGAGAGTTGTATCAATCTCAAGGTTAAAAATTGAACTGGCGGAGAGAGGAGTCGCTCTCATTCAGGAATTCAACTCTTTATTCACCAAGTGCGAGGAGGAAAAAAAATATCTCTTCCAAGTTGTGGAAGGTCATCGGCAGGCATTCCCCAAGGTCAACAAGAGGGAACCTGATGGTGCGTACTAGGCAACAATGAGTGCATGCTAGGCATGAGACCCCCCCTCTACTCCTTGAGGGGTTAATACTCACTACTAACTCACTGGATTAAGATATGAATAATATTCTTTATCGAGATGAAGACAGTACAATAAAAACTCACATTAGCTCTGCGCAACCCTTAAACCTGCATTAAGTTCCAAAACCCTTCGCACACAGGTGATTTCTGGACGATGATGAAATAGTGACATTACTGTTTACGATAAAATAATTTTACTTTACGTAGATAAACTTAAGATTATCAAGTCGCCAGGAGATCCGGTGCTAGTTCCTCCGAGCAACTGATACAATGAGAAAACGGACCAGATTTAGTCTATTCTAAACTATTAAAGGAATGATGTCCTAAGACCGCTAAATATAATAAAGTAATAACATTGTTTTTGTATATTTAAAAGTAACGAAGATGACTCTCCAAAGCAATGTTTAAATTAGATAAAAAAACTAGTACGTAATTACCGATCAATCAATTTAATTTAATTAAATTATTGGAGTATTCTGTATTAGAGGCCGTATAATAAACTATTTAGAAAGTCATGATCTTATAAAAACTTATTGAATCTTGTTAAACTAGTTTACTCGAATTTTTCCCCACAAATAACTGGTGTATATACGATCATTATAGAGCGGTTGACCTGGTATATCAGAATTTTCAAAAGGGATTCGATACTGTACCACATAAGCGACTAATCGAAGAGGTTAAGGAGCATAGAATAAGGGATAAAGTCGTGGACTGGACGAAGAATTAGCTTACTGGGAGAAAACAAAAAATACTAATCAACGGCGTACAGTCAGGTTGGCTTAATGTCAGTAGTGGGATTTCTCAAGGGTCAATATTAGGTCCTATTTTATTCATCATATAACGACTTCGACAGGGACCTAGTTAGTAAAATCTCGTAATTCGCCGACGATAATATAATAGGAAGTGAAGCGATCAGCATATTCACGATAGAGATAAAATTCAAAACGATTTGAAAATAGTAGAATGGTCAGAAAAATGGCAAGTGAATTTAATATAGATAAATGTTGTTAGACATTTTGGGTTGTGCAATTTAGAGTTAAAATAAAAAAGAAGGGTCTACGAGGGAGTTGAGCAGAGTATCGGAGGAAAAAGATTTAAGGTTGGTCGTCACTTAGGACTCAAAAATAGAAAAGCAGTATGTAGAGTCATGAAACTAAAGAAAAATAAATTTTGAGATTTGATGTCACGCATCCTCAACTACAAATCAAAAATTAATTGCAACGTTATATATAAATTACTCGTAAGACCTCATTTGGAATACGCAGTTGACTGACTCTTGGTCTCCTGCGTGAAGGTATGTAAAAGGTGTGAATGAAGGATATAGCGGAGAGACACAAAATTAATTCTATACATAAGAAATAATTAGAAATAAACCAAAAAGAATATAGAGTACAAGAATTAGATCTGCATTATCTTGAAACGCACCGTTTTAGAAGCAAACTAATTTAAGTTTTCAAAATATACTAAATGGTTTTCACGATGTAAATCACGAAATTTTTTAAAATTATACTCTACAAACGTGACAAGAAATATGTATTCAAATTACTCAGTAAAAAGGAAGAACTTTCTCACTTATAAAATCACTGAAGATGGGATAGTTTAGCAGTAGCAGTTTCAAGTACGTCCGTGAACATGTCCAAAAATCATCACGATAAATATTTTAAAACTCTGTACTTAATATGACTATAAAGTATAAATTCAATTAGAACAAGGAGCTCAGTGGCACTGACGACAGAGGCAGACAATGAGGACGACAATGACGATATGAAAATGATGATCATGTTGAAATATTCCAGCGCACTAATGACTTCTTTCCCTATTATGTAGATAAATTTTCGTTTATAAGAATTCCATAGTATCCTCACTTAATTTATTCTTTTTGATTGATTGTGGGTAAACGAAAGAAGCGTACGCATGGTGTGGATATTATACACAATTTTTCCTTTCATTTTACTTTTCCAACTGTCCTATACCTCTTCTTTCTGAACGGTTTTCTGCCAGATGTGGCTGGTGGGAGCAAAAGAATCTCACCTCTACTTCGCTACCACTACTATTTCGACGTGAATACTTATCATCACTTTAATAAGTGTAAACATAGTATGAAATATGGTTTCCACTACGAACCACTTTTATTTGCTAGTGTGTGGTTCTGTACTACTGCAGCTACTACTGCTATTATTATTATTATTATTATTATTATTATTATTATTATTATTATTATTATTATTATTATACTGAGGTGCAAAATTTCTAGTCGGTCTTTTTACTGTTTATATAAATATTAACTAAAAAATGGTATGAACTGAGCTAAAATTGGTTACTTTCTTTAGGCTCGGTAGGGTTAGGTCACGTTAAATTAGGCTAGGTTAGGGTAGATTCCCTTTGTTTTATTTTACCCCAATTTTACTAACTGAGAGAGAGAGAGAGAGAGAGAGAGAGAGAGAGAGAGAGAGAGAGATTAAATCTACATTTTTTTACTGCATCTTTGTACAAAATTTTCTGTATTAATTTTTCGTATTTCATTTTAGGAATATTCGTTCGTTTATTTTTATATTTATTTCGTATTTTATTTTCTCTTTTTTAAAAGAAAAAAGAAATATCGTTAAAGTTTAACGAAAGTTACAAAACAAAATAATCAGATCGAATTAAATTTTTTTCAATTTTGATCAATTTTGATCTTCCCATAATGCTACTTTCATTCTTATAGAATGTTATACATCGGTTTGTGTTGTCGAAGATTTTTCTTGATGTTGGTTGGTTGGTTGGTTGGTTCATTTAGTGTTCTTCGTCGAATAGAGGACGCTGAGATCGTCTTTCATATTGGATTACAGAAAGCGCTTTCGTAATCTATTATTTGAACATAATTTTCTGTAGTTTAAAGTTTTTCGTTAGGTTTGATGGGTTTGTTTAATCTCCTTTGTAACGTCTAAGGTCGTATGAAGAAGGGACCTATGCGTTACGTGAGATCCGAACCACAAGTCGCTACATCATCCCATCATCTGAACGCGAAGGATGGTCTCCCATTTAACTACCACCCAGATCCATTGTCGCTTGACTTCGCTGATTGACGGGAAGTGGTGTTACACTGGTCACACGACGTAGCCTCATTTTCGTTGGTAATTCGTTGGCTATTTTGGCTATTCTGGCTACAATTACTTTTATGAATAGCGTTTCAAAAATGATGCCCCTTTTCATTCATTTATCTCTGCGTGTCATTTCTGAACATAATATCATTTAATACAATTTAATATAATAGCTTAATAATTATTATATTTGAAATTTTCAAATTATACACTTGTAAAATATTAAGACGTAAAATATTAAGACGAGATAATCTATATTATTAAGATATTAAAACGAGATAATAAAGACGAGATATTAAGACGAGATTATCTATATTAGTTATTATTTGTTATCCATTGCAACGTCACAAATCGTATTGATAAGAGGGACCTACAACTGAACCTGAATTCAGAACTAAGGATGGCTGCAGAATCGAAAAACAGTACAGTCGTCTCCCATTCAACCACTTACCAGACCTAGTGTCGCTTCACTTTGCGGATCTCACTGGAAGCGGTTTTAATAATAATTATTAAGATGTTATTATAATAAACTGAAGCGAAAGTGTCTGAAAAAAAAGCTTATTATATTTTAAATAATACCTTAAGAAAGAGAAGATGCGAAAAGAAGGCTCCATTCGATCATTTTCTCGTAGACGTAATTCACACCTCTTGCTTCTAAAATGTCTTCAATATAAATATTCATCAACGTTGCTCAAATTACTCTATTTTTACAAATTCATAATACCTACGTAAATATTCGTGTTTTATCTTAATTAAATTTGTTCTACCTTTATATACCTTAAATTATAGATATTTATAAATTATTACAGCTAAAATACTTCATATTACTGAACTCTGGATTTAAGGAAGGTTGGTACTATTGCTTTATACGTCATACACAAATGCCAAACTCACCCCCTTGTCGCAAAAGAAAAGAAAAAAAGAGTAAAAAAAATATTTCTTTTGCGAATGGTTTACAGTTGCCATGGGAACTGAGCACATTTGAAAACCAATTTAGAAATGGAGTCTACATATTTTATAATATTTGGAGGGACAAAACTTCCGTCACAGACTATATATATATATATACAAAGCTGGGCACAAACCGTTAATCCGTTAATCGTTAATTAACGAAGTTAACTTTTTCGTTAACGATTTAACTTTTAAGTTAACTTTGAAAATCATTATCGGACTAATTAACTTCCGTTACATTTAACTTCCGTTAACTCAAGTCCGTTAACCCAAAAAATTCATAAATAAACGTTTAAAAGTTTCTATTATTTTCAGTGCTGAGCAGGTGCGCAATTAATCCGCCACTGTTAATAGTGATGAACGAATTTCCATTTCCGCAGTGCAAAATCAGGCGATATATTTGTTTCCGTCACCACAATTTGTGTCTTACCAAATATGGTAGTTATTTATGGCATTGGTTTGAGCAAAACATGGTCGACTGTAAAATCAGGCGGAAAGCTTTGCCATTTGAGTTGAATGTTTCAACTTCTTTCAAGAAATATCACGAGCATTTTAAGGCACTTTCAATAATATATATGTAACAATTACAACAAATAACTACATTCGTTTCATTTGCAGTCTGTCTCTTGCGCAACATGTTTGTGCTAGTGAATATTTAAAAATAATCGTTGTCAAGTAAGTCATGTATATTTATAATATGTCTGTGAGTACCTTATTAGTAGTCTCCTTGATACATTTCAAGAATCATAAAACTGATCAGGTAAGATTTCAATTCTCATGTCACTTTGATGACATAAATTAAGTCAATTGATGTCTTACAATGGGAGCGTTTTCACCTTAACCCTTTATGTCCTGGCGGTACTTCTAGGTACCACATCTTTAAAATCTCCATAATTATTTTTCTACCCGGTTGATCCTGCCGGTACTTTCAAGTCCTAATGTGAATTAGTTTCTTTATGAGATAATAGATGGAGTTGAGAAGTAAATGTGAGCGTGTGTTTTTCATTTTTTTTATAATAAAAGTTAACGTTAACGGTTTATCGGTAACTTCCGTTACATGTTTAACGAATTAACGGATTAACGGTTAACGAAGTTAACTTTTTGGTTAACGGATTAGCGGTTAACGAAGTTAACTTTTTGGTTAACGGTGCCCACCACTCTATATATATATATATAAGTCGGATAGCCCGTGTAAAATGTCAGGATCACCATAAATTGCATTTTATGTATTTTCCTATTGCACACTGAGCTCATAAAGAATTTCACGTGATGTCTGCTTAAGCACCTTCTCCGACCTATTTTGTAAGGGGAAAAAAGTGTTCTTTTACGGAGATAAGAGTAATTATAGTTGGTAATGTAAGTGAATGGTGTCGTAAAAAAATAAGGGAACTAATGGATTGAGATAAAACTACAAATCAGGCATCACAAAATCTCTTTCTTTTTTGCTTTTCTTATCTTACAAGCCCCATTAGAAGCTTGAACTACGATCCACTAAGACGAAGTCAATTCACCGATATCTTTCTGCAGTCGGAATCTCTCTGCGGAGACATGATAGTTAATCAGCATTTATAATTGAAAAGTGAAAATTATACTCTCTGTAAGCGGATTTGGATAAACGCATTCTTTATCTCAAAATAAGAATGGAAAACAATAAAAACTGCTATTTAAATATACTGAAAGAAAAGTTATAATAAAATCCATTTCTCGTAATATATTTACTTACAGATTTGTTGCAGTGATTCCAAGAAACTAAACTCCAGATTCATATTCAGGTTTGCAGAAGAGTAAAGGTGTGCGTTTGTATATATGCCTGGTATTTTTCTTCATCCTGTGTCTTCGGAGGGTGTTATTTTCCTTCTACTTGTTTTACCAACACAGAGAAAGTACATATATACACTATACAGTGTGTGTGTGTGTATATATATATTGCTGGTTAAAAGTTTGGAAACACCTGCTAAAAAACAAAATGTGGAAAAAATATTATATTTTAATCAGAAAAGCAAGGCTGAAGATTACATTCGAAATATTGTTGCCAATGTTATCAAAATAGACATAAAGTTAGTACTTGGTATGACCACCCTTATTCAATCAACTTTTGACAGTATTCTTGACTTATCTCCTTTATCCATACTTGTTTTATAGCATGAGTGAGTTCATCCAAAGAGCTGCATTGTCGTTTAGCAACCTGGCGCTTCACGTGAACCCAACAATTTTCAATTGGGTTCAGGCCATCCCTCTAGGATAGTGAATGTGTCATTTTCAGCGACCCAGTCATTTATTAATTTGGCTTTGTGAGCCGGAGCGCCATCATGCTGGAGAATAGTGGTTGACCTAATTGTCATGAAATTTGGTACTTCAGGTCAACCACTATTATCCAATAGTATCGTTATACTTTTCAATATAAGAAATCAAACGTGATGATTAAAGCATATTTGCAACTATCTCTCTAGTACAGTACATGAGAAATTTTAAATACATTTTCTAATTTACCTTTCTTGGGAAATGGGGGGGAGGGAGAAAGCTAAATTTTATCCTTTTTAGTTGTGTCCATTTTTTCCTGTAGAAAGGCTCGTGTCTCGACAAATCAGCGTTTTTGGTGACCAACCATAAAAGGAACGAAATCATAACAAAATTATCCCTCGAACAACGGCATCTGTTTCTTCAATTTTACAGCTTGGGCGAACTTTTTTCCGTAACTGTACATCTAATTACAAACTGGTTCATACCTCCACAGAATATTAATAGGATGTTAATCGCTTTTCTAAAACATTAATTTTATTCATAAAAAGCGTTTCAAATCAAAAATTTAATTTTAAAATCATTCTACTTTTAATGACAATCACTTTGTAATTCAGAGAATATTAAAAAATAATAATTTTCCACGAATTAAAACGAAAATACATAAAATAAAAGAATATTTTTTTTCATTATTCTCATAAAATTTTGCTGCAACATTTCTTTCTAATATAGGAGAGTAAGTGGCGGAAAATCGATAGGATTTATTTTCACAGAAGATTAGCTGCATTTTGTAAAGTTATAGACAAAACGTTATTATGGAAAAAATGGAGGCAGAGAGAGAGAGAGAGAAAGAGAAAGAGAGAGAGAGAGAGATAGATAGATATTTGATTCATTCTGCTTTAAACTAGTTTAAACTAGAAACAGTGGAGTTAACGCAATGATGACCACATTTCATTGTTTTCGTCATTTTCAATGACATTGTAACTACGTTGCAACACCGTTCGATCAACGATCATCGAAGTTAAGCGTCGTTGTCTCTGTTCAGTAGTTGGAGAGGAGAATGTTCTTTGTGCTCAGATGATGTAGCGACTCGTAGATAGTTCAGATCCCACTTAAAGCTGTTGGTCCCCTCCGTCACATCACTTTGGCCGTTACGAAGGAAATTAAACAACAAAAGAGCATTGTTATTATTTATTTTTAATGAAATAACGAATACGCGATTTTTTTTTACTATTTTTTAGAAGTTTATAAAGTTTCATAATAGGTTTAATGCCAAACAAACAGGGTGGTCCAGAAGTCTTGCCTCATTTGGATATTCGAGCAATCACTCCCGCCTCCCCCCGTGGTGAGGCAAGACTTTTTGGACCACCCTATATAATTAGTAAAATAAATATGCATTTCATCAGAATCATATTCCTATATTAAGCAACTATGCATAAATACTCAAATTCGTGTGTATGTATATATATTATTAGTTCCACTAATATTCGAACCCGGGACCTCTTGATTAGAAGCCGCAGTTCGGGTCCTATTGGTGCTAATATTGCAATATGCAAAATCCTGCGTGTTTAGGCATGCTATTCCACACACACACACACACACACACACACATATATATATATATATATATATATATATATATATACTGTATATATATGTTACGGCCTTTATGCGAAATCGGCCCAAAAAAAAAAGACCATAACATATATATATATATATATATATCCGCTCGAATTGTTCATTCTGACGAAGGCCAAGCTTGTTACCCCACCTTGTATCTACAGCTTGACATGGAATCCGAACCACTACCTGCGAAAGAAGTCTGAATCACAAAGTCCCAGCCCGAAGTCGATCCCACGACCTTTCTATCAGCAGCTCATGCATCGTCTTGATCTGCCTTAATCAGTGGCGTTCCTGGCTTCATTTCATTTGTTTGATGGGGTTGTTTAACCTCCTCAGTAACATTTCAGGTCATATGACGGAGGGGACCTACAGCTTTACGTTGGATCCGAACCACGGATCGCTACATAATCTGGACGCCGAGAACGGTCTCCCATCCAACTACGTCCCAGACTGAATACCACTTAACTTCTTTGATCGACGGAAAATGATGTTACGACACTAGCCATGACGTATCCCTATATTTTACTGGTGGGGTTTACAGTATCTGCAATACAATAAACACGTTTATGGCTTAAATAATATCAATGAATAGTGTATTAATAAGTAAGAAATTTATGGTGATGCTTAGCCCCACGGAGCGCCATTGATATATATATATATATACAGGGTGTCCCAAACAAATGTATACACACTTTAACAGCTGATAGCTCAATTGATGTTTCTTTCTTTCCAAGTTAAACCCATTAGAATTAATAATGGCAGTCAGACTAAGCTTTGAACAAAGGAAATTCATTCTAAAATGCTACTGGAAGTGTGAAAACGCAGTTGAAGTGCAAAGACAGTTTAGGAGGGAGTTTCAAACAGATCCACCAACGCGACTTACCATCACTCGAATTAGAGATAAGTTTGAAGCCGATGGAACTGTTCAGAATGTCCACAAGAAGCGTTCCGGAAGACCACGAACATCGACAAGCCCCACAAAGCAAGAAAGAGTACTGGAAACGTATCACCAAAGTCCAAGAAAATCTGTGCGGCAAGCGAGTCGTGAGGTAGGAATTTCAGAATCGTCTGTCCAACGCATTTTGAAGCGCTGTCAATGGAAAAGTTACATTCCAAGATTAGTCCATGCTATTAATGAAGATGATGATCCGGACCGAAGAGTGGAGTATTGCGAGTGGTACTTGGCACGATGTGGATGTGGATTGGACGAAGGGGTTTCGTAGAATACCCTCCGCGTTCACCAGACCTCACACCACTATACTTTTTTATGGGGATACTTAAAAGAAAAAAGTCTACGCTATAAAACCTGCAACAGTCGCTGAATTGAGAGCAGCCATTGAACGAGAATGCACACAAATACCAAACGAAATGTTTCGTGATGTTTGCGATTCCATTGCTTCGCGTTATCAGCAGTGCCTGGACCAGAACGGACGTCAGTTTGAAAACAGGCGTTGACAAAACAATTAAATAATGTCTGTAGATTCTATTACATTTTGAAAATGAAATGTATTTTAATAAACACTGCCTTTATAAGTATTTAAAGTGTGTATACATTTTTTTGGGACGCCCTGTGTATATATATATATATATATATATATATATATATATATATATATATATATATATATATAATATATATATATATATATATATATATATATATATACAGGGCGTCCAGAAAATCCCTGGCAATTCTTTGGTAATTATGACTTTCTGAAATTGCCAGGGACTTCCTGGACACCCTGTGTATATACTGTATATATAGGGTGAACCAAATGTAGGTGGACAGTAAATGATAACGTTTATTTTGAGAATACATATTTAATTTTTTTGTATACTATAATACAAAATAAAATTTAAATAAATTTAGTTATAATATTTAATATAATAAAACACAAACACCATAGTTATAATGAACACCATAGTTATAATATAATATAACACAAACCGTATTCAACCTACTGTCCACCTACTTTTGGTTCACCGTGTATATAAACAAAATCGGAAAATGCAAGATAAAATCGAAAGAAATATAAAAATTTTAAATTTAAAGTGTTTCCCTTCGACATAATTGTTTGTATAATGAAAGTTCCACGAAGACAAAGTTTGTCGACACGACATCATGATAAAAACGCTTCCAAATTTGTTTAACGATTAATAGCCGCGGTATTTGTGGTGATTTGTGATGCTTTTAGTTTTTCTCGTAAGATTACGCTTATTCGTCACAAGATTCCAACAGCTACATCTCTTTTTTTTCTTCTTCTTCTTAAAGATTGGAGATCCATCAGTTACTCAAAAATTTAGCATTAAAAAATAGTTTATTCAGAGGAGATATCACGTCGTACAGATACGCAATATTTAAAGAAGTCTATTTTATTCTGACGTAAGTTTTATTATTTCCTCCTTCAGGTTAAAGAGAGTAAGTAGCCTCTGAAAACACTTCATTCTCTTTAATAAATCGGAAGAAATCATTTTAAATATTGATCTTTTCTGTGTCCATCTGCCATCAAGGGAGTGGTAGTTATTGGTTTCAACTCAATAACCACTGCTGACATTTTGCCTTCCTGTTTTCAAGGTTAATTTCACTTTCAAGTGGAATTACGTGACTCATTGGCATTCTTTCTCTATCTTTTAAATTTTCTTCGTACAGTGACTTAGTTACTGTTATTTAGAAACTAGTAATAAGAGCTGTTCCTGTACCGGTTATTGTTATTACAGTATTACAGTGAGATGTCTACATTATAACCAAAAAGAAAAACCCTCTATCCTAATGTAGAACGTATTGTAAAGGATAAAAATAAAAAATAAGTATGTTTTTATATTTAAAAAAGATTATTGAAACAATAACCATAAGTAAATCCTATTCGAATGGAACACCTTCTTTACAATATAACGTAATTTATTGCATTAACAAATGATATCATTAAAAACCCATTTTAATTTAATTTACTTACGATAAAACGGAAATCATTACCTCTCTCTCTCTCTCTCTCTCTCTCTCTCTCTCTCTCTCTCTCTCTCTCTCTCTCTCTTGTATATATATATATATATAAAATGAAAAGAAAACAGAATTCTCGCCAAATGCAACGAGTAGAAAATTTGATCTGGTATTACGATAAGTTTGACCCTGCATTATTTCTACGCTTTCCCCTTTTCCAAATTTATTTTTAATACGCTTCCCCTCTTTTATATCATATTTTTTGTGAAGTAATCAGTGAGGGATTAGTTCAGTCCCTGTTTTTAACCCATTTTGCTTCCCCTTTGCAAAATTTTTAAAAGAAAGATAAAAACAGAAGGAAAAAAAGGATGATTTCCTTAATTTCACAAAGAATCCGAAATAAGGCAAAGATTTTTCAACAAAATCATAGGTGTTATATATATATATATATATATATATATACAGTATATGGATGATTTTCACAATTAAACGCGTGAAAATAATAAATGATGCACACCTACAGCTGTCTTCAGTTTTTACTAAAATTTTAGAACCTTCCTATTGGTACCATGATCATATTTATGCACATGGTTAAACAATGCATTAAAATTATTCGCGGTTTTGCACGCACATTTATGTTGTTTTACTCTAACATCTACAGTTTTTCCAGTTTGACCAATATAAACTGAATCGCAATGCTTACATCCGATGGAATAAACAACTCCAACAGCATTATCTGAACTGTTTTTAATTAAGCGAGATTTAATAATATTTTTATAATTAAAAACTACGTTAATTCTAAATGTTTTAAGTAAGTTCAGAAGGTGTTTAAAGTTTACATGATAACGGAGGCAAAGGATATTTTTATGATCAAACTTCTTGTGAATTACATTATAATACCTTTTTTTAGCTTTGCTTAAACAATTTTCTGGAAATGAAATATGATAACATAGTTTACTACCAGTGTTCAATGTTTATAATATTGCATAACTCAGAATCTAAAAATGCAGGACTAGTAGCTCTTAATGCTCTGAAAGACATAGAATCAAAAATTGAAGATTTTATCGATAGGTGATCGTCATAATGAAACTAAACGTACGAGTTATTATAAACAGGTTTAAGGAAAACTTAAAATTTTAATTCATTTGTGCACCTCCGAATTTTTAGATCAAGAAATTATACACATTTGTCATTTTCCTTTTCAACAGTGAATTTTAGAGGGAACTAAATTGCTGAGTTTATCAAGAAATTAACATTCATCCAAATTATCAGACCATATATATAAGACATCATCTTATACTGGTGCCAAACATTGTTCAAGTTTACAACAGAGGGCAAAATTCTGGTTTCATAAAAATTCCATACATAAATGAGCTAACACAGGTAAGAAGGGCTTCCCATTGCTAATGTAAACAACATAGCATAAAATTTATCTACAAATTGAACTTTACAACCTTTGAGAACAGCTTAATTAATAAGAGTGTTAATAAGATGTTAATAAGAGTATTGTGTTCAACAGGGAAAGCAGATACAGAAATCTTATCTTTTAGCAAATCAAGGAAATCATCAACAGAGACTTTATTGAATAAAGAATATACACCAAAACTAACCAGTTTGAAATTGGGATCATTAGAAACTTCAGTTTGTTAAAAAGATCCATGCTATTCACAGTCTGGGATTCCAAAATAGATTCAGAAATGAATTTATTAACTCCTTTAGTTAGATCCGTTTCTGATTCCCACCACTATAAATAACATTGATCTTATTAATGACTATGATATACTATCCAACAAGATAACTATATAATAAGGGTGTGCAATTCGGATATTTTTATTTCGATTCGATTTTCGATTCGATTCGGCCACTTGTTTTCGATTCTCGATTCGATTCGATTCGATTCCGACTGTGCACTGCACTCACCTATATTTTACAATTTACATGCACCAGCACCAACAGAACAACATACATGCACCAGCTACAACATACTGAAAAGCGTAATAAACGACTGAACCCAAAGAACTTGTCCAAATTTGTCACACCGCAAGGCGCACGCACGTGATTCTGTGACATTACAAAATCAAAAGCTGACCATGCGCATTGAGCGCACTCAGATCTTTATAAAAGCGTAATCTCTCAAATATCCAACTATTTTATAACGTTATTATATTATTATATTATATATAATAATATATGTATGTATATATATATATATATTTATTTTTTTTCAATTGTTATTCCACGGTTTTGACATTCCATGGTTTTGGGGTAGTGCCAGTTTATCGTCTCGACAGGTTACAGTTAGCGAATCGAAGAATCGAAATTTTTTAGCTCTAAGTCGGGTCGGGTTTCGGTTCTTTTACTGAATCGACCCGAATCGACATTTTCGATTAATCGCACAGGCCTACTATATAGCTGTTATAATAAACAATTGTTCATTCTGACGAAGGACAAGTTTTCCCCCATCTTAGACCTACAGCTTAACGTGAAATCCGAACCACGATCCGCCAAGGAAGTCGGAAATTACAAAGTCTGAGCGAGGACTCAATCTCACAACTTCCTTATTTATAGTCCAGCGTCTTTTGGGTCAGTATAACAACTCAATTTCAAAACTTGAATTTTATACTGAAATATCTTGTCGTATTATTTCATTTTGACGTCTTTAGTTTAGCGTTAAGAGAATGACTTCACCCAAATTGACACCATCGGTTACTCGTAACCTTCCTCTAATAGACTGAGGTCCACCTGGCACTCTTAAATTGCTATAATAAAATCTGAAGTATATGGCACACCTTTCAGAATTCGAGGGGAAAAGAGAATTGAAGTTTTGAAAATTAATTGATAGGCAAAAACATCTCTTAAATTTATGATCATTTATTTATTTGCACATTTTCCGCGAGAACGTGACTCGAAGCACGATTTTACGAGTAAATAAAATTAATTAATAACTAAAATTAATCAAGTTAATTGATACTGAAATGTAAAAATTGTTCTGATAATAATATCAATTTCATTTGTTTTTTTACTACTGCTAAATGGATGCTCAAATATGAGTACATACTCCGCACGTTCAAATTCAGTTTAGCGTTAACAATTTTGCTGACGAAAGTGTTAGTGATAATACTGATAACTGATATCAATAATATGAAAACTATTACTACTTTAATTTGATCTTCTTGGCACAGTTCTGTACTCCAAGTGTATTTCAAAACAACAAATGTAAACTATATTTCTATATAAAAAAAAAGGGAGGAATTCGTATATCGCGTAAAACGTATAACTGCGGAAATAAGTTCACCGAAAAGGAAATTTTTGTTTTTAAATTCCTCAGAATTACGATTTCTCAATTTCATCTTTTTTATTATTATTATTATTATTATTATTATTATTATTATTATTATTATTATTATTTTCAGCGAAAAAAATTACTTATAAAAAATATTACTAATTATTAATTTAGCGAAATTTTTAAAACTATTTTCGACGAATTTATTTCCCCAACTGTACATCTAGATTAATTGTCATCTAAATTTACGTATGAAGTCAAACACCATTTCTTAGTAAAAGTCAATTCTTGAAAAGAATTAATATTTCAAAACTTCCAATTTTTACAACTTCTGTCTATGTTCCGTTGTATTTCTACAACCGTCTTTCATTTTATGTCAGGATTATTTCCACTTTGAGTTTTTAGAGGTCGTGCTTGCCAGTAGAAAGGAGGTTAATGACGGTCATTCTTGCATTTTTATTTATTTTGGTCTACACTGTAGACTCTACAGTATGAAAGAAAATCTTTTTACATAAAAATAAACATATAATTTTAATAAATTATTTGTTTTATGTCGCAAAAAAAATATTAATATTCTGTTTGTATATTTTAAATACAGGGTGTCCCAGAATTAACTATCTATTTCAATGAAATCGGACAAATTTTTTAAAAACACTTTTATTTATGTTTATCATGTTTAATATGTGTTAAAAATTTATAAATTTCTAAATTTTTTTCATAATTTTATTTTCATAATTTTTTCATTATCTGGTCCAATGAAAGACCGTCTGAAGTCATAGAATGGCAAAGAGACTCTCCAAAAGTTAGCGTGTGGCTTGGAATGACCAAATCCAAAATTTATGGCCCATTCTTCTTTGCGGGAGCAACTGTAACAGGTACCGTCTACCTTGATATGCTTCAGCAGTTTCTCGAACCACAGCTTCTTGATGATGGCATTCTTGATAATGTTGTGTTTCAACAAGAAGCATTGATCTTTTGGCGATAAACCTTTGTTTTTATGAAACCCCATGCAAAGAAATCCAGGGGTATCAAATCCGGAGAACGCGGAGGCCAAGGTCGAGGTCCTCCACGTCCAATCCACCGATTCGGAAGGCGTCTGTTGAGGTATTCTCGAACAATTAGAGCATAATGACATGGTGCTCCATCTTGTTGAAACACAACATTATCAAGAATGCCATCATCAAGAAGCTGTGGTTCGAGAAACTGCTGAAGCATATCAAGGTAGACGGTACCTGTTACAGTTGCTCCCGCAAAGAAGAATGGGCCATAAATTTTGGATTTGGTCATTCCAAGCCACACGTTAACTTTTGGAGAGTCTCTTTGCCATTCTATGACTTCAGACGGTCTTTCATTGGACCAGATAATGAAAAAATTATGAAAATAAAATTATGAAAAAAATTTAGAAATTTATACATTTTTAACACATATTAAACATGATAAACATAAATAAAAGTGTGTTTTTAAAAAATTTGTCCGATTTCATTGAAATAGATAGTTAATTCTGGGACACCCTGTATATAAAATTAAATAAATAAAATAGATATTTCTTTTAATTAAACTTAGGCCTATAACATTAGCCTAATAACTTGCTAATACTTGCTATATGTTATAAAAACAAAGAACAATATCTAGCATCCGTTTAAAAATTATAAAAGACTTTATATTAATAAATGTTAGGCCTCGGTCCTAGACCAGGGGGTCACCAATTAATTTTCTCTGCGGTCTGTAACTTTAGGTGATTCGGTCTGGCTATAACTTTTGTGCCAAACATTTAATTTAGCCAAAGTATGTTCATTTTATGTCGTTTCGTTTGAGCCAAATGAAAGTAATAACCCTTTTCTTCTATATTAGGTTAGGTTAGGTAAGTTAAGTTTGGTTAATTGAACTCTCAGGTACATTTACAGAGCCGAAAATACCTTACTGCAAGCGAAAGGTAAGCTTTGCCGCAAACAAAACGACAGAAATTGAACACACTTTGACGCATAAGTTAAATTTTGGCGCAGATGATATAGCATCGTATCTGCATCTCTATACCAAGGTCATCTATCCTCACTGTCATTTCGGACCGTTTTCGTAATGTGGCCGACATTATTTTGCCAAAATCGACTTAAAATCATCATTTTTTAATCCCCTGAATTGAAACTAAAATTAAATTTCACAAAAAGAATGAATGGTGTTTAATTTTCGTTCTTTCGAAATGTCAAAGTTTGCCTATATTTTAAAATAAATCCTATAATCAGTGTATGAGTTTATTCCGGCGGTCCGGATCCTATTGGTAACTCCTTCCCTATGCAGAATATAATAATATTTTCAACTCTATTCAACATTTCTGATAGTCAGAAGCAATCAGGGACAGAAAAATATGCTATACAGGGTGAATCAAAAGTCCGGAAACATAGGAAATAATTGGAAATTGTTATTATATATTTAGAATCCCAACCTATATTATGATAATGTTTATTAAAATAGTAATATTTAATTATTGCCATAAATTAAGCTAATAAATTACTCTTATTCATCCATCATCAACTTGGAGTTAATTTGGCCCTACGGCCTAGGCCAGGGGTGGGCAACCTTTTTAAGTGAGCGTGCCAAAATCGTCAAATCTTTGATGCAAAATTTTCTCACGTGCCAACCGAAATTTTGGGGAACATATTATTATTTGGTGCCTTTTAAGTATTGGGAGAACCTTTTCAAATAATCAAAAATTACACTTGAGCGGTAAAATCAAAGAATATTGTAAGAGTGATTAAACTGATTATTGTAAGTCATGTAAGATTGAATAAATGATGCAACAACTGAACGGGACAAAACTTGTACGTCAGTATACCGGGGTTATTATCGCGGAGATAGATGGCTTGGAAATAGGATGTTTGTTTCATTTTCTTATTACTTATTATTACTAAAACGGTTGTCAGTGTTTGTTTCTTTATTGCATTTTTATTTGGTATTGCTCTACTTAATAAAATTGTATTTCATTAAGTTAAAATATAAAACTCAGCGAAGAATTTGGATATTTATTTATTTAATTTTTTTTAAGGTGAGCCCGGGGAATCGCGTGCCGGAAAAAAGTCGTTGGCGTGCCACGTTTGGCACGCGTGCCAAGGGTTCCCCACCCCTGGCCCTAGGCTATGGCCAAAGAGGGTTAGCTGCATTATTTGATCCCTTTAAGGTTTGTATTCTATTAAATATTTAATGATATAAAATTTTAATATAATATATCTTGACAATGTATATTAAATATTACTCATTCATTAATAAAATAGTCTTAATATTAAACCGTACGAGTATTAATATGATATTAAGATATGACAAAAGTGTTTTTGCAGTATTTGATCACTTCAGGTTGATATTTTAAATAAAATTACTTCTAAGTTACATTTTCAAAAAATGGTGGGAGGGGGATGGTTCAGGGGGGTCAGGGTTATTTTATTAGGACCACCTGAAGATCAGGGCCCCCATGTATTCTTGTTTTTTGCTTTACACTACCAAATATAATAATAAATTAAATTGAATGCCCGGTTAGGTCAAGTGTACGCTCTTGACGATTGGTTAGGTTAAGTGGAGATATTTTCGTTAGTTTTAAAGAAGCTATCATTTGGTAATTGAGGCTGGGGGCCCTGATCTTCAGGTGATCCTTTTATTATAATTAGTGTTGTTATTATTATTTTTTTTACCAGAAAAACGAACCCCCCAAAACACGTCGCATCACTATATATATATATATATATATACAGTGTGTCCGTAAAGTCATGGTGGGATTTTAAATAGCTATATTATTGCAACGAAACATGATGAGATGAAAAAAAGGCAAATTGAAGGACAACTCTAAAAGAATAACTTTATTTAACGTAGTTCGATATGGGCTCCTCTGGTAGCCCTGCAGGCATCTAGGCGGTGATTCAATTCCAGCCACACACGCCCAAGAACATCAGGAGTGACGGATGCGATAGCTTCCGTGATTCGCTCGTGCAAGTGATGAATATCCCTAATGGGTACACTGTACACGCTTTGCTTGACGTAACCCCACAAATAAAAGTCCAAAGGTGTCAGGTCTGGAGAGCGTGGAGGCCATGGCTTCCATCCTCCTCTTCCTATCAATCTCTGTGGAAATTTTTCATTAAGGAATTCTCGAACAACGTTGGCATAGTGCGGAGGAGCACCATCTTGCTGAAAGATGACATTATTGTCAATAAATTGGGGTACTGCTAAATGTTCCAACATAGCGAGGTAGTTGTGTGACGTCACAGTGGGTTCCGCGAAGAAAAATGGGCCAATCACTCGATCTCGTGCTAGAGCACACCACACATTAACTTTCGGGCTATTACGCTCATGTTCAACATAGGCATGTGGACAGCCTAGACTAACTACGAGATAAAGGTTAAGCTTAGCCTAGACTAACTACAAGATACAACTTTGAGAGTTGTTCTTAAATTTGGCATTGTTTCATCTCATTATCATGTTTCGTTGCAATAATATAGCTATTTAAAATCCCACCATGACTTTACGGACACACTGTATACACACACACACACACACACATACGGGGTGTTTCATATGTTTGGAGGCATGGCATTTTACGGTTTTTTTTTTTTTTTTTCAGGTTGAGAGTATGGCATTTTTACCGACAACGAGGAGCGAGTTGACATTTGGGGACATCTGAAATCTGTTACCTACGTAGACAGACTGAGAACAGTTGAGGATTTGGAAGCTGAGATGAGACTGGAATTTCAGCGAATTTCTGCTGAAACAATCAGGAGTGTTCAGAGAGCGTGCCAGTTACGAGTAACGAAGTGTCTCGAAGTTCAGAGTGAACAATTTGAACACCTTCTGTAATTGTATATCGAAACTAAAACATTGTCATAAAGTTCTAGTAATCTTTCTACGTATTTCCAATGTCTCCAGACATATGAAACACCCTATATATATATATATATATATATATATATATATATATATATATACCTTTCAACCTTTCAAAGTTTCCGTGCTATGATTCCTCATTTCACGAAGGTCAAGCTTGTCGCCCCCTCCTCTCGAGTTGGCCTGGTGAAGTAGTGAGTTGGTTTCTTGTACTCTCCACCTCACATAGCCAGGTACGCCCGGCTCAGGCTCATCGGAGATTGTTCTGAGCCAGGCGTCTTCTTTTGAAGATGTCCACTGCAACACCATTCGTGTTCCTTAGGTCTTTGGGCAGCTGATTAAACAGTTTTGGTCCTCTCGCAACAAAACTATTTCCTTTAGGGTTAAGGATGTTCCCTGTCTCGCCTTTAATTTGGCAACACGACACAGTCTTCCTTTTCTACTCTCCACTGTTCGGGGAGTTGCAGGGTTCAGAGTAAGATTATGGTAGTTCCTCCATTATTTTCCAAGTGTACATGATGGTGTATCCCTCTCTTCTCCTTTCCAATGAATATAGGTTTAGTTCGCGTAACCATTCCCAGTAATTTAGTTCTTTGCACCCCTTGATCTTGGCTGTGAAGCTTCTCTGAATCCCTTCTAGCTGTTTAATGTCTTCTTTTTTATATGGGGATGTTAGGACCGAACAGTATTCCAATTTGAGTATGATCAGTGTTTTCAGTAGAGAAATCATTATATTCCTATCCCTTCGTTTAAAGGTTCTCAGTATCTGCCCAGTTATTCTCTTTGCTCTGTTTACTGCTATCTTATTTTGTTTCAAATTTCGCATCATCAGTCATTACAACTCCTAAATCTTTTGCTCTAGAATTTCTCTGAATTTCCTGTCCATTTGGGGTATAATATTCCATGGATTTTAGGTCTTCTCTTTTTCCGTACCGTAACAGTTGAAATTTCTCAGTGTT
Organism: Bathynomus jamesi; assembly: GCA_023014485.1. NCBI lineage: Eukaryota > Metazoa > Arthropoda > Malacostraca > Isopoda > Cirolanidae > Bathynomus > Bathynomus jamesi. Next base: position 1,007,569 of record JAJOZX010000609.1, read on the forward strand.
AAACTTCATATTGTTGTCTTCTGTCCACCTATAGATTCTGTTCATGTCGTTTTGTAGAGATCATATATCTTCTGGGTTTCTTATTTTTCTACTGATCTTTGTGTCATCCGCAAAGGATGTTACTGTGCTGTCTCTGGTAACGTCCTCAATGTCAGTTAGCATGATTATGAAGAGTAGTGGAGCTAATACTGTCCACTTGTAGATTCTGTTCATGTCGGTTTGTAGAGATCCTATATCTTCTGGGTTTCTTATTTTTCTACTGATCTTTGTGTCATCTGCAAAGGATGTTACTGTGCCGCCGCTCACTAAGGAAATTATATATCCATTTCCCTACTTTTCCTGTTATTCCCATATATTTCAGTTTATGTATTATGATTCCATGGTCGCACTTGTCGAACGCTTTGGCAAAGTCTGTGTATAGTACATCATAGTTTTCATTACTTTCCAGTGCATCAATAATGTTGTTGTAGTGTTCCATTAGTTGTGATAGGCATGATCTGCCTGACCGAAACCCAAGTTGGTTATCATTGAATTTTTTCTGAGTTTCCAAAAAGTCATAGATTTTCTGTCTAACTATTCTTTCAAATATTTTGGCGAGATGAGATGTAAGCGACACTGGCCTGTAGTTTTTTGGCCTCGGATCGATCTCCTCCTTTATATATTGGGACTATGTTCGCGCTCTTCAGGACGCCCGGTATTTCTCCCGTGTCTAGTGATCGCCTCTATATCCAATATAGGGAGGGGCTCAGCGATTGCATTCTTGCAGTTTTTGATCAGTGTGTCATTCCATTTGTCCAGTCCTGCCGCTGAGTGTGCTTTTAGTTTCCCTATAGCTTGTGTAATATCATCTGTCGTAAAGTCGAAGTCCGTTATACTTTCCCTTTGTAGTTCTTCTTCAAAGAACGCGTTTCTATCGCATATCAGTTTGTCAGTTTTTGGGGGTATCAGGACAAAATCCCCCCGTGGACAAAATCTCCTCGCGGGCGGACAAAATCCCCCATGGACAAAATCCCCCCGGACACAACCCCTCCCGGACACAATCCCCCCGCGGACAAAATCCCCCTAAGGCTTTATTAAAAAAAGAAGAATACGACTGACTTTATTAAAGAAGAAAAATTAAAAACACAATAAGAATAAGAATAAGAAAAGAGGCTTACAGAAACGGATTACAGAAACACGGATTACAGAAAAAATATCAAGATGACAATGATTTTGCCTTAAAAATTCGAATGATACCTGCTCTAGCTTTTGTGCCTCCAGAAAAAGTTGTTGATGCTTTTGAACAATTATACGATTTTATACCAGTGGAAGGTTTGCCAATTCTCGATTATTTTGAAGATAATTATATTGGAAGGCCATGCCGACGAGGACGAAGAGAACCCACTTTTAGCATTTCTATTTGGAATATGTACTCAAGAACAATTACAGAACTTCCACGTACAAATAACTCTGTCGAAGGCTGGCATAGACGCTTTGCATCTCTAACAGGATGCTCGCATCCAAACATATGGAAATTTTTAAAAGTTTTAGGGCAAGAAATAAGCTACCAACAGGCATTTATTTCTCAAATTATCGCTGGCTTGCCGACAGAACCGCAAAGGAAGAAGTATAAGTCTTCTTCTTCTCGCATTTTGAAAATTGTACAAGACTATAACAACAGGTCTATTTTTGATTTTCTTAAGGGAATTGCTTTTAATTTGTCTTTTTAAATTTTGAATTTTGTTTGACTTTGTGTTTTTAATTTTTCTTCTTCAATAAAGTCAGTCGTATTCTTATTTGTTTGCCCGGTTAGGTAATTGTACGCCCTTGACGATTGGTTAGGTTAAGTCGTGATATTTTTGTTAAAACTTTAATAAAGTCAGTTGTATTCTTATTTTTTTAATAAAGCCTTAGGGGGATTTGTCCGGGGGGGGATTGTGTCCGGGGGGTTGTGTCCGGGGGGGATTTGTCCGCGAGGGGATTTTGTCCACGAGGGGATTTTGTCCACGGGGGATTTTGTCCTAGAAGCGTTTTTGGGATACTGAAAGATGATTCGTACTGAGCTCTTAATATTTCAGATACTTCTGTTAGAGCATCAGATAAAGCACTGTTCTCGTTTTTCAGAGGTCCGATAGTCGCATGGGTTTTCGACTTCCTTTTTGTAAAATTATAGAAGTACTTTGAGTTAACCTCTTTCGCTTCTATAGCGTCGTCTTTTTCTTTTTCTGTATGCTTCTCAATTGGTTCCTGTATGACGTCATCGATACTCTGCAGTTTATCATTTAATATTTTCCTGATGTTGTTATCTTTACAGTTACTTAGTTTTGCAGTCACTCTTTTTCTCTTTCGGAACAATGACCTTTTTTGTCTCTCAAACCTGCTTTTCTTTCCTCGTTGCTGTATTTTTGGGACATGTCTTTCCACAATTTCCAGCGTCTTCTCCTCTAAAGTCATTAGCATCTCTTCCGTTGTCTTGGCCTCAAAAATGGTTTTCCAATCTATTACTTCCATGCTGGATGCAACATCTTCCCAGTTTATAGCTTTGGAGTGAAAATTAAAAATTTCGAATTTGCTTCTTTCTGTTGTTCGTGTTCTTTCCTTATATATTTTCCTTATATATATATATATACACAAATTCAGAATGGTTCCCTGAGACAATTATATGTTAAACACAGACCGTGCATGGAACAAGGAACTCTTCTGGGAAAATTAAATCCACTATAGTCCGAATAAGTAATGGTAAATGACAAATACCATATTTTTTCTTTTTCATGATTTTAGCCCGACGTGGGCAACGGGTCTCTCGCAAAGAGATCCCATAAATATAGCTTCCCTCACCTCATATATATATATATATATATATATATATAATATATATATATATATATATATGTATATATATATATATTAATCTACTCATATGCTGTGCAAGTATATGTAAAAAAATGTATTATAGTTCTTATGTTATATGTACAATACAAATATACATTATGCGTACATGTGCGCAGTGGTGTAGTGCTAAATAAAGAAGTGAGGGAACGCATTTTGAAAGTGTTACTCAGATGCGGGGGGGACAATGGCGAGCGCGGCGAGCCCATACAGCTGGGGTCCGGGGGCACTGTAAGCCCCCCGGGAAATCTTTTGAAATCTGACCAATTTCAGGGATATTTTGAGGTCATACGCACTGGATATTAGGATATATTCCAAGGTTGAAAATGCAGTATTTCCAGTGTCATTAGATATACGACATCCAGTACGATCAATAAAAATAGCTAACAACTGGAATGATTAACTAAAAAAAAGTTAACAACTGGTACGCCGTGGTGACTGTTTCACCAGATCTTTATAGGCTAGCATTGCCTCAGTCGAAGCTAAAAGAAATGAAGCAGTTAATGATTCTTTCTCATATTTCTTCTAGGGGTGGGAATTAAAATTTCATGACGTTAGAGATTTGTAAGTTCGATTTATTTGAAATAGTGAGGGAACGCCGTTCTGTCTACCAAAAAAAGTAAGGGAACGCCGTTCCCACGCGTTCCCACAGCACTACACCACTGCATGTGCGTATACGTATATGTACAATATACATTGTAAGCTTTAAAAATAAAAACCCACTCTAATAGACAGAGTTTATTTCCACAACAGTTTCGACGCCCACTGGCATCCTCCTGTATCCACCCGAGGAGGATGCCAGTGGGCGTCGAAACTGTTGTGGAAATAAACTCTGTCTATTAGAGTGGGTTTTTATTTTCATATTTTGACCTTCACGTAGAAAAAAGTGAAGTTTTTTGCATTTATTGTAAGCTTTCTTTTTAAAATATGTGGACGATTTTGACCAGCAACAATTTAAAGTATGTGCATTAGTGCGACTGCTGTTAATCGTTCTCCCACTGTTTTTTGAATATTCGCCATTAATAACAGGATTTTTTTTTTAAATTTAGAGATAATTTTAAAGAAATACGTATAAAAGACAATCGGAAATCTTTAAATGTATATTTGCCACCTGAAAAATTAGGAAAAACCGACAATCCTCTGGAAAATCTGTTATTCCATCATTCTAAATCAAACATACAGTAAATATTTATCCAATAAAATAACACTTTCAGTTAAGTGAAGATATTTATGTATCATTGTAGAAAATGAAATTATTTTGCTTTTTTTTTATATACTTCCCCAAGGCTTTCATGCAATAAGTCTTGCTAAACTATATGAAAACTACTGTAGGTTATCTGAGACAGGTTGCTGGTCGGTCAGAAAAATTTTATTTCCCAAAGTTAAACATTCATTTATGGTGTCCCACAAGGTTCACCTTTGGATCCTACTCTTTTCCTTGTTTTTATTGAGTACATTACTAGATTTACAGATAAGTGTGAGATTGTCAAGTATGTACAGGATGTTTAGCTCCTTTACCTAAATAAAATGACTGAAGTTTAATGATATAACAGGAAGAAAAGAAACAATTTTTTTATTAACTTAAGCAATATGAACAGATAGATAGGTCTTGAAAATAAATTCTAATAAAATTCTTTGTAGATTCATAAGACAGATCGATCTCTAAATCGATCTCTGAATCAGTAAAATAACTTGAAATTATTTTCCACATTTTCTTACGGATGTTGTCTTTTTTAATGACATATTGTACAATTTGCAGAATAGCAAAGAGAATTCTGATTAATCCATAAAAGTCGAAACACAATTTCACTGTAGAAATAAGAACAATTTTTGTAAATACTCCAGCAATAACTTAGGGATCCTATCGTCCTCTGGTATGGAACATATGTTATTCAACTTCAGTAAAGGAAACTCAATGCTACAGAGTTTTGCATCCCAAGGGTCCTGTGGATGTGGAAAGAAAAGCGATCTGAAACTTGGTTTAAAGAAAAACTAGGCTTGCCAAACATGAGACTGAAAATAAAGTAAAAAAAAGTTATCCACAAGCTATTCATAAAAAGTCATCCACATTCGTACTCAGTATTACATCTTTCATCGATCCAACAGCGTTGCCCAAACTAAAACCTCAAACCAGCTATAGAAAAGCAGCAGATCACCACTTTATGGAATAAACTCCTTATTTCCCATCAAAACAGCACGATCCTTTTCAAGTTTTAAGTCAGACTTAAAGAGCAACCTTCGTGGGCTTGCTTACCTGTTACTTAAAGCTATTCCCAAAGGTAAGACCGCTGCGGGTCTCAGCAATTTATGATGTAATGAACCTTCAGTTATGCAACAAGTTTTGCAATACTCGTAATGAAAATAACCTTAAAGCTTGTAGCCTATACATAATACAGTGTATTTTCTGTAGCAATACACTTCTTTATCAACAAAACATTTTTGCCAGAGAGTACAGTAATTAGTTCAAGTATACAACGACAAACGTAATCCTATAGAAATGTGTAAACATTTTCCTCTGTATCCGATATTATTGCATTCTAAAACTGAGAAATGAAATGTTAATTTTAAACTCTTTAAAACAATTTAACAGTATCTAATCTTCACTTTTATATTCTCATAGAGAGTCCATGATAAAAATGGCGTTTATTTTTTATGAATATATTTCCGTGTGTGTGTATATATATATATATATATATATATATATATATATATATATATATATATATATATATGTTAAACACAGACTGTGCATGGAACAAGGAACTCTTCTGGGAAAATTAAATCCACTATAGTCCGAATAAGTAATGGTAAATGACAAATACCACAGTTTTTCTTTTTCATGATTTTAGCCCGACGTGGGCAACGGGTCTCTCGCAAAGAGATCCCATAAATATAGCTTCCCTCACCAGCTATCTGCAAAGCAGACAGGATCCAGCTTTGGGACATGGATCTAGGGTTTAAAACAAGCCTAGATCCCTACATTCAGAACCTCTATATAAGTAAAAGACTCGTTGCATTCACGTCGGGTTGAATAAATCAAAGAAAAAGGGGGTAACTATTGTATTTTTAGCCAAAAAAAAACCAAAACTTAAACCTCAACTGGGACATTGAGCGTCCACTTTTCAAGGCACGTAACACGTCCGTTTAATATACACAAATTCAGAATGGTTCCCTGAGACAATTATATGTTAAACACAGACTGTGTATATTAAACGGACGTGTTACGTGCCTTGAAAAGTGGACGCTCAATGTCCCGGTTGAGGTTTAAGTTTTGGTTTTTTTTTGGCTAAAAATACAATAGTTACCCCTTTTTCTTTGATTTATTCAACCCGACGTGAATGCAACGAGTCTTTTACTTATATAGAGGTTCTGAATGTAGGGATCTAGGCTTGTTTAAACCCTAGATCCATGTCCCAAAGCTGGATCCTGTCTGCTTTGCAGATAGCTGGTGAGGGAAGCTATATTTATGGGATCTCTTTGCGAGAGACCCGTTGCCCACGTCGGGCTAAAATCATGAAAAAGAAAAACTGTGGTATTTGTCATTTACCATTACTTATTCGGACTATAGTGGATTTAATTTTCCCAGAAGAGTTCCTTGTTCCATGCACAGTCTGTGTTTAACATATAATTGTCTCAGGGAACCATTCTGAATTTGTGTATATTAAACGGACGTGTTACGTGCCTTGAAAAGTGGACGCTCAATGTCCCGGTTGAGGTTTAAGTTTTGGTTTTTTTTTGGCTAAAAATACAATAGTTACCCCCTTTTTCTTTGATTTATTCAACCCGACGTGAATGCAACGAGTCTTTTACTTATATAGAGGTTCTGAATGTAGGGATCTAGGCTTGTTTTAAACCCTAGATCCATGTCCCAAAGCTGGATCCTGTCTGCTTTGCAGATAGCTGGTGAGGGAAGCTATATTTATGGGATCTCTTTGCGAGAGACCCGTTGCCCACGTCGGGCTAAAATCATGAAAAAGAAAAACTGTGGTATTTGTCATTTACCATTACTTATTCGGACTATAGTGGATTTAATTTTCCCAGAAGAGTTCCTTGTTCCATGCACAGTCTGTGTTTAACATATAATTGTCTCAGGGAACCATTCTGAATTTGTGTATATATGTATATATATATATATTTACCTTCTTGTTGTAGAAGAACCAAAGAATTGGTTTCCAACTTCCGACTCATTGCAGATATCTTTTAGATATATTTATTTCTACAAACATTCTTGATTTAACCGAGACTTCCCAAGCAAATCTGAGAAATGAGTGGTGGGGTGTAGTGACAAGCCCGCTGCACGTAATGCATTTGGCTCAGCCCAATTCTCCTTTTATAGGGGACTTATTTTTCCAGATTGGTGGCGTTACAGCCCGTTTCAATGCCATCAACTGGACGAAGGACGAAAATGGAACAACCAACTAACCATTCTTAGTTTAAATTGCATACAATGTACGTTGTTACTTTGTTGTTGTTGTTTAACTCCTTCTTAACATCAAAGGGCATGTGACAGAGGGGACCTACAGTTTTACGGGGGATCCCGAACAACGGGGATCACTCCTCACTATACCATCTGAACGCAGAGGACGGCCACCCATTAAATTACATCCCAGACCCACTGTCGCTTAACTTCGGTGATCTAAGGGAAGTTTTGCTACATGACCACGATGTAGTCCACATGTAAGTCTGACGCGAATATACTCTACAATATTTTATTTCCACTGTGCGCATCTACACTGATGCATTTTGGATTCAATGTGCGTGTGTGTGTATGTGTGTGTGTGTGTGTGTGTGTGTGTGTGTGTGTGTGTATGTGTATATAAGTTCGCTCAAATTTTTAAAATACGAGAATATTTTATCTACGTTTCCCTAACTTTATTTCACTTAAAACATTTTGGTATCTATCTTATTTACCCTCCAACATTTTAAAAGTTAAGTCAGACCATATAAGATTTTACGACAACTTTTCTTGGCTGATTCGGAAAAAAGGGAAAAAAAAAATTTAAAGAAAAAAAGTTATAAAGTATCAATTTCAGTCTGATTTATTGGTTTCATTGTGCTCCTTGCGTCAGTCCGCCTTTTGCACTTTCATGATTTTAGAAGTGTACGCAAATAAAGACAGAGTAAACTCTGTGTGTATGTGTGTGTATGTGTGTGTGTGTGTAAAAATTAATTTAAACAGTATTATGATAACATCCACGTTGTCACGTTCTTTTTTTTATGAACAATAATTAAATGGTTCATCTCAATTATTAAAAGTGATAAAAATTAAAATTTGAAATTACTTATAAGATTTTACCTATATTTCTATTAACTGCAATAATATATATATATGTGTGTGTGTGTATATATATATGTCTCAGGATCTTAATAAGTATCCACTTTATTACACACTTAATAAGTATGTACATTGTACAATTTCGGAAAAAAATTTGCCAAGAAACAAAATTTTTATAAAGCCCTAAAAATGATTAATTGGTAATACTATTTTCTCATGGATTTTTTTTAGGGGTTGGGAAACTAATAGGATTGGGAATGGGGACTAATAAAATTTCAAAAACAAAACCCAATCATTTGTACTAATTAGTAATTTTTTATGATTTTTTTTTTCAGAAATTTTATGTTTCTAGAGGAACATTTTTCCGAAAATGTGCAGTTGCAAAAACTTCTCTATCTTTCTTAATTTCAGTAACATGATAAGTGCCAACCTAAATGGTGCATATTTAACATTTAGAAATGAACGAAAAGTAACGAATCGCCAACCAATTTTTTTTCTTTTTTTTTAAATAAAACTTTTCTGACGTTGCCATATTTTGGGTAAAGAAATACAAAGTTTACTTTTATTCCATTTTTATTTAAAATGGATATGAGTGAGATGTATGTGTACCAGGAATGTCTGATTAAGAATGCAAGGAGTGTGTGGGTGTGTGTGTGTGTGTGTGGAGTTGCAAAAACACGTGCGAAGAAGAGGGCAACAGTGTGGTGTACATGGGATGCCGAGGTCACATGAGCGGTTTACGGGAAATGGATGGTGTGTGTGCAGTAATTTTGATAGAGAATAAAGTCGAAGAAAAAAGAGGATGTGTGAAGAGAGCAAGAGAAGTGTGAATAGAGTGGTGTGGTAGAAGAAACAGAGAATACTTAATGAGTTCAGAAGGAGGAGGAATGAAAATTATGTAGAGAATAGAAAGTTTTCCTGCGAGCAAGTGTGGAAGTGCAGGAATGGAACTAAGAAAGTATGAGAGTAAGGGATGAAAATGGAAGAATGCTCACAGCGGATGCGGAACTACGGAATAGATGGAAGGAATATTTCAAAGGTTTGATGGGTGGAAGAGATGAGAGGAGTGCAAATATAAATACAGCGGGATTTGGCAGTGTGAGGAGGGCACATAACAGAATGTCTGAGACCATAACCATGGAGGAAGTGAAAGTGACGGCTCGCAAACCGAAAAATAGAAAAGCGGCAGATGTAGATAGAATATGCGGCGGAGTGATTAAGTATGGGAGAGGGTTGGAGTGGTTGTGGTGCATATGTCAGAGTGCTTGGATAAATGGGAATGTGCTTGAAGACTAGAAGAAAGCAATAATTGTTCCACTGTGCAAAATGAAAGGTGAAAGGCGTGAATGTAAGAATTACAGAGGTATAAGTCTGTTAAGTGTAGTGGGGAAGGTGTATGGTTGGATAGTGATAGAAAGAATTTGTAATATTACAAAATGCTTGGTGAACGATGAGCAAGGACGGTTCCGAGGTGGAAGAGGCTGTGTAGATCAAGTGTTTGCAGTGAGACAAGCGTTTGAGAAAGCGTGTGAAAGGGATTGCAAAGTATATATGATTTTTATGGATTTTGAGATATGCCTGGTGCATGAGGCGCCGCATGTATGGACTTTTGCCATGTGGAAGGGCACCAGGCCACCAGGACGCCTGTGCGAATGGATGTGTACGCGTGATTCGGACTCCGCGTTAAATTTATTTCCCTTCTGTCATACGACCTTCACTGTTAGTACAGAGGTTAAATCGGGTAATTCACAACATCTTGCCTGAAACAATAGTCATATCCCCAAAAATGCGTAGTGAACTCGTATTAAAATATTAATTTACTTCTGGTTCGTTAATGAAGTATTGTCACAAAGTAACATGTGAATAACATGAATTCATATGAATAAGACACTGATTTACAATACATTACATACACATTTTTTTTTTTAAACTTTACAAGTTATTATTATTCAAAATAAGATGAAAACCTCGAGTTAATATGGACAGATGGAATAAATTGATGGATTTTCCTGGAAAACAAAGATCATTTTCAAATAAAAAAAAAAATAGAAAATACGTTTACGATTACTGATAAATTTTCATTTAAATTTGCTAACCTGATCACAATTTTCAGAACGCTTCGATCCTGAATTTTCATTTTATATATTTTTTTTCATTAAAATTGCTGAAACATTTTGAAGAAATGAACTTCAAATAAAGAAAAGAGAAATTATTACAATTTCGGATATATTCCTTAACCTTCTTATAAATTTCATCAGAGTTATAAGTGCGCGAATTCGTTTGAAAACAAAAATGAATTATACAGGGTGACCCATAAGTCCCAGTCGGTTATAATTAAAGCGAAAATCCATCTAGCGGAGCTCACGCTGACGTAATCGATTACTAAGGAAAGAATATTTGTCGAGATGGTTATACTTTGCAGTTTGAATAATCAATAAATATTCCTAAACTTATTATAAACTTTTTACTTTGTTTGATTTTTTGTATTTTCGCTTTAATTATAACCGATTGGGACTTATGGGCCACCCCTGTATACATTTGTTTTATATATATACATATATATAATATATTACTCAGTGCCAAAAGTGTAGAGATCTTTTACTAAATAAAATTACTTTATGCTGCCCTCGTATATGCTCTAAATATTACTGGCAACCCTCACAATCTTTGTCTTGAATTACATTAATGAAATTCCTTCAGTAGATGGTACATTAAATTCGTTTTGTCAATCTCCGTATTAATGAACGTGAAAAGGGCTCAAATCTCTTAACGAAACAAAGTTAAACATTTTTCGGAAACTTTTATCCTCTCTGTGTTCCAGTTATGCTCGCTTTCTGTATGAAACATCAAGGAGAGAGAGAGAGAGGAGAGAGAGAGAGAGAGAGAGAGAGAGAGAGAGAGAGAGAGAGAGAGAGACAGACAGACAGACAGACAGACAGAGATAATTAGATAAAATCTGCAAAGAAAACAAAGAACGAAGGAAAACCTAATTACAAATCTCCTAAAGTGTTAAGACAATGAAAACTTGAAAAAAACAGTCTTAGATTCTTCTGCAAATATGTGAAAAAAGGAAAAGCAAAAAAAATGCTTCCATATCAATAGTTTAACTGCGTATGAAGAGATTTAGACCAAATGAGTTTCCTTGAGAATTCTTCTTTCCTGTCGATCTGCCTATACTAGTCACTAATTCTATATATATATATGCATATATATAAGCACACCGGACAAAAAATTAGTCACCCCTCTCAGAATGTACCTAATAACGTGTGACGGCGCCTCTGGCCTTGATAACCGCACGAATCCGGCGAGGCAGAGACTCTACGAGGTTGTGCATGTACTGAACATCGATTTGCTGCCACTCGTTCATCAGCCTGTCCCGAAGTTCCGCCAGAGTCCGTGGGTGTCTATTCTTGCGCTTCACTTTCTGTTTCCAGCCTGAACAACACCTTCGACGCATTCAGGATTAAAGGCTTCATTGGACCTGCGATGTACTCGTCGCCTCCCATCATTGGAGAACAAACAAAAACGGGTCTTATCGGACCAAATTACACGTTTCCAATCTGCCGCAGTCCAGTTTTTGTGCCGCCCATTTATAACGTGCCAATTTGTGACTTGCTGTTAACAGCGGCCTCTTCCGTGGTACCCTGCTCCAGATGTCCATCGCATGCAGTTCTCGTCGCAATGTCCGTTCGGAAATTGGTCGCTGGAGAACCTCATTGGTTTCTTGGAGCAATTGTTCCCTGGTTTGAAAACGATTTGCAGTTACTAGACGAGAAACATGGCGGCGGTCACTATTGTCGAGAATTGTTTTCCGGCCACAGTTACACCGTCGATTTTCAGTTGATTGCGAACTACACCACTCTTTGTAAACTCGCTGGACAGTACGCGTTGACACACCAACAAATTGGGCTACTTCAGACATTTTGTGTCCGTGGGCTCTGCCAAACACGATGGCTCCTTTTTGCCACTGAGTAACGTCTGCCTCACGACCCATTTTGCAGACTATATCCAACACACACTTTGTTCTTCACCACCTCACGAAACAGATCTTATCCTGTGTGCTACGTCACCACTACTTGTCACTTACCAATGCTACATCAGCGCCCTCTGTGTGACCTTGAACTTCCTACTATCGGTGCTATTAGGGGTGACTAATTTTTTGTCCGGTGTGCTTATATATATATATATATACGCATATATATATATATATACCGTATTTGACGGCTTACAAGACGCTGCGCCATGAAAGACGCACCTTAATTTTGGAAAGGTAAATTCAAGAAAAAAAGGTTTTGATGCACTTTATTGTTAATACAATGGATATGTAAAATTCAATAAAAAGAAAACCCAAAAGCCAATAAAGAAAGATAATATGATTATTACTCTTATTATTTGTTATTAATCAACTTCAGATTCATTACTGACATTATCATCATTATCCCCATCATCATAATCATCATCATCTTCACTTGTATCACTGTCACTTTCATACAATAAATGATCTTCAGTGCCATCCATTGCATTACTTATACCACATTTTTTAAAGGACTTGACCACAATTTCAGTCTTAACATCATGCCATGACTTCAGCACCCATTCACACACTTGTGCTATTGATGGACGTTTCATCCTTCCCGTAGGCGTCGTATCACGGTTTTGCGCATGTGCTGTATTGCCACTTTCGGCTTCGAAGACGCAGGGCGATTTTTTAAGGTATTTATAAGGAAAAAAAGTGCGTCTTATAAGCCGACAAATACGGTATATATATATATATATATATATATATATATATATATATATATATATATATATATATATATATATATATATATATATATATATATATATATATATATATATATATATATATGCTAAACATACAAAATGATGTGTATATACAAATATAGATTTTTTTCTCTTACATGTAAAGAGCTTTTATTATACACGCACGCAGGGTACGAATGGATGACTGCATAATTGGGTTAATGGACCAAAGACATTTTTTACTAGTACACCATTGTATACTGGAACAAAACAAGTCTCTCAAACATCATATGAAAAATATTTGTTATTCATTATACTGTATTATGTGGGGTAAATAATAGGGGTAAAAATTGGGGGTAAATACTTTGGGGGGGGGAGGGAATTGAGAGTACATATTGGGTAAATATTGAGGGGAAACAATAACATTGTTTTAAAAACCAAAAACTAAGAGTGAATGTTAAAATACAAATATTTTACAGCTTTAAAAAATGTGTGTGTGTGTATATATATATATATATATATATATATATATATATATATATATATATATATATATATATACTGTATGTATATATATATTATTTGAGACAAAATAAAAGCTATAAGAAAATGAATAAAAACGGTGAGTAGGCAATAAACTATTTTAATTCTTTACGAGTTTGGGACTGAAAAAATGAAAAACCAAAAAAAAAAAAAGAAAAAAAAGCCAAAGATAAAATTTAATCCTCTTTCCGTTTTCTCTGAAGAAAAATATTTAAAAATGACGCCCCCCCCCACTCCCCCGACCCAAAAATAATAATTCTTTTACCAGTGAAATTGATTTAAAATATATACAACTTAACAACCATGTATCGACCGTGTTTGTATATGTAAATGTATCGTGACGGGACTGTTCATCTTTATGGACATAGTGTTCTGTGTGGAATAGAAGCATTATATTTCGTAAAGGTGGAATACTGCTCTTGCAACGGTGAATGGAGTTAAAGCGTTTGGCATTTAGACGAAAAACTAAATTTCAAAAGTCATGTACAACATATCAAATTCAAACCATCGAAATTTCTATTCATATTATTTAATAAAATGCGCCTTGGTGGTGTAGTGGTTAGCGTCGCTGACTACGAATCCATCGGCCCCGGGATCGAGACCCGGTGACGGCAGGCGGCGCGCAGCAAAACCCAGCTGTTCATCCTTCCACACAATAATAAAGAAGGTGGTTGGTAGATAAATGGGTACCCTGGGTGGCCTACTGGTTAAGACGCTGGGCTGCTGGTGGGGCGTGGTTCAGATTCCACGTTAAACTGTAGGTCTAAGGTGGAGTGAAAAGCTTGACCTTCGTAAGAATGAACAATTCGGGCTGAAGCAAACCAAAGGTTACCAAAAGTAAAAGAGACGCTTCCTCAAAACGCACTCCTTACCCTGTATTGCTCCTTCATCCACCCGCATTTATTATATCGCATTACAACATGGGATAACTCAAAGAAATATATAAAACATCCTTTGGAAATCATTCATAAAAAAAATGCCTCCGAACGTTCTCAAATAGTTACAACAGACAAAGTTACACTTCCCCAATGTTTAAAGAGCTAAATATTTTAAAAATAACTGACTTATACAAATTCATTGTTGCTGGCAATATGTTCAAAGTTATCAATAAAATTCAACATACATCACCCATTCAAAGAGCAATCATCTCCTATCAAATACATCAACGTTATAACACCAGACTGCCCACGGATTTTATACACAAACGTAACTATAGAATAGAAACTGCTGGAAATGCACTCTCTTTCAAAGGAGCGGATGTATGGAATGCAATTCCTATAAATATCAGACAGGTTTCATCACTAAAATGTATTTCTCAAATTACTAAAAAAGCACTTCATTAGCTCCTATGGATGTATAAGTTCACTACTGTCATTTTTACCATAGTAATGAAGTTCCCATTTTATAGTCAACTATTTAAATATGCTAATTTCATTAAGCACTTTTAATTTCCTAATTTATTCTTTTTTGTATTTCTTATTAAGCATCATTTATTTTCTAATAAATGTACAATAACTAATTTAATTTAAAATTATGTAACATTTTGTAAACTTTATATTGTACTTGCTATTATTATTATTATTATTATTATTATTATTATTATTATTTGTTATCACTATTGCTATCACTTGCCACTTTCACTTCTTTTATGTAATAAATAAACTAAATCTTATTAATTTTGCCTAAAAAGCCTCCATGCTTCCAAAGGCATATTCAGATAAGAGTACTGTGAATATATTAAAGTCATATCAAATATCTAAAAATTGTAAATCTCTCACTTTTCTTCTTCTCCGAATAAAGATTTTTGAATTTTGAATTTTGAAATTCTGGATCATCTCTTAAGTTAATTTAAACTGAAAATATTAACAAGATTCGACTCCCGGTGTGCCGGTAATAATAATTTGAAGAGTTAACGCAATTAGCTGGCCTAAGCACAGTGCCAGTTTCTGACACTCGTGACTGAGTATTACTGTACTATAAAAAAGTGTCTTTAAACTATATAATTCCCAAACTTTTATTAACTGTAGCGTATTATAATGTCTAAAAGTGTAGCAAGCATATAGAGTTATTACCACAATTAACAGAGTTCCCGTGACTCGGGTTCGAAACCCATCGCCGATTACTTACACTACGACTGCCCAAACTCAGCTGATTCTCTCGGGAGTTCACCTCCATTCCCCCCCCCCTCTTGTTTTGGAGAGTAGGGAGTCCGGATATAATTAATATATATATATATATATATATATATATATATATATGATATATATATATATATATTCTCTCATAAAGAGAAGTTCCCCGATGCGCTCATCTCATCAGTTGCGTTCCTGGTTCATTTTCATTGATGGGGTCCATACTGCAATACGATAAATATGTTTATATAATCTCAATGTATAACAATAGTACCTTAATAAATAGGAAATTTAAGGTAGACCCCAAATGATAGAATGCTACTAACATATGTATATATCACATATATATATTATATATATGGCTACGTCGTGGCCGATGTCGTAACACCGCTTCCCGGAGATCAGCGAAGTTAAGCGACATTGGGTCTGGATGGTAGTTGGATGGGAGACCGTCCTCTGCGCCCAGATTATGTAACGACCCGTGGTTCGGATCCCACGTAAAGCTGTAGGTCCCCTCCGTCATATGACCTTAGATGTTGCGAAGGAGGTTAAACAACCCCAATTAAAAAAATATATATATATATATATATATTGTGTGTGTGTTAGTTTAGGAGGTATAATAGGCAAACGTTTCGGAAATGACTTTCCATCGTCAGTGCTCCAAATTAAAACGGTAAAATACAATATTAAAATAAAAACAGCACCTACTACGATGCAATTAATAGTAAAAATAAGGACTTACTTCAGAAATTCCTGAATATATATTTCTAATAATAATTGTGAATATATTAACACAAATATTATTTTATTAACATATTATTTTATTAACATAAAAATGTTAAAATTTGAAAGGTTTATAGAAGATTAAAAATCAATGTTATCCCGTAATGGTCAGGTCAGACGCAGAACTGTAATGGTTTAGTGTTGGTCTACAGTGGTTTCCCGGTAGTGTAAAGATTCTAAAATGTGAAGGTCGGTAAATCGGGTGTTGTTGGTGTTGTTGGTTGTTGTTGTTGTTGTTGGTTGTTGGTGTTGGTGTTGTTGGTTGTTGTTGTTGGAGAGAATACTTATTTTATGATAGGAATTAGTGATACGTATTAGCACTAAAAATTAAAAATTGATGTTATAAATTGCAAGTAAAATTACTAATAAGCGTTGCACATATTTATTGTTTACATAATATACAGAACCTTATACATAGGATTAGACAATACTTAACCCAAGAAGTTAAAAACAAAATCCTTTTTGTTCTCTATATTTGGCTCTGAGAAATCCATCTTTATCATCAAACCTTAATACAGAAATGAATACCTCTGTAACAAGTTTAACTCTTTAACGCCGACCGTTGCCTTATGGCAACATGAGCTTGACAATTGATTTGGAGCCTTACGATCTGAATATTAGAGGTTAATTTGGCTTGAACAGGATAAAAATTTGAAATAAAAATTTCATATTTCAGGCATGAAATGGTTAACTTTTTCATTTGTTTTACTCCTTAGATCCAAAATTTTCTGTACAGCTTTCTCACACTTTTCCTCTTCTGAATCAGCCACGATTGCTGAAAAATGTTTTCTGGGTTGGCAAAATACTCATTTCGAGTTATATATGTCTTAACAATTGCTGCAGACTTAGTTGGCAAGTGTTTAACCAATTTAACCAATTTGCTAAATTTTATAAACTTGTAACTGATCTTGTTAAATTTAGAAATATTTATTATAAAAAATACATATGTTAAATATAAGGTTTAATGTATCATGCCTCTTCTACACAACTCAAGCGTCCAAGTTTCCAGTCATGAAGGAAAGATTTGAAATTCTTTCTAAAATGTTTGCAATATTTTCATTTTATAG
>JAJOZX010000609.1:1027500-1065000 GCA_023014485.1 Bathynomus jamesi
AGAGAGTCTGAATTTTTATTTTCGGTTTAATATGAATGGTATTATAATTTAGATGAGATATATACACAGACCAATAATGGGAGATTTTTCAGATCAAGCTCCAACAAATAGATAAACCATTTTTCGATATGTTAAAGGATTAATAGCAAATCCTCAAAATAATTTATGGAAATTTTATAAATTCACGCACAATTATTAGGAATAATTTATCTTATTTATTTACTTTAAAAAAGACCGGTCACATTAACAAAAAATTTTCAAAATTTTTTTATTTCTTGGAAAAGGTTTTTGCTTATTCTTCAAGGCTAAGAAGAACGATTTGAAGCCGTGATGCATTTTAGGTTGAAAGCTATTGATCTACTGGTTCTTAACCTAAGGGTAATTATCCCCTGGGGGTACGCTTTAGAGAACCCCCTGGGGGTAATTCTTCTGCCTTTTTCAGGGGATAACAGGCTGGAGGAAACTTTCAATATGTTGGGTATTATTAAATAAACCATTTCTCAGATCATCTTTTCTTATTGTTTTTATACTATTTTTCGTGATGGGGGTAATCCTAATTTTTCTGGATAGCTCTAGGGGTAACAATGATAAAAAGGTTAAGAACCACTCATCTACAGCAATTCCTCAAGAAAAAATTAAAGTTTGATAATCGAATTAAAGTAATAATTACGGGTTTTATTTTTACTGGCCACCAAAATGTAATGTGAAAATTTAATATTTCTTTTTTTTCGTGGTTTGTACTGTTTGGTAGTTTAGTACTGTTGCTCTCACAAGCCCATTAATGCGTTAAAAGTAATGCTTTTTAAGTGGCTATATAATGCACTGAGGTTGAAAGACCTTTTGGAGTTTATCAACTAGAATTACCTGCAGTTTCAATCACAGAGAAAACACTCACCGGTTCTAATGAAAGTACTTGCAAGATGATACCTTGAAATTAATGAGGATGTGGCCAGTTTTGCATCGTCATTTTACATATTTATTTGGAATTGGCTCTTACAGTCCCTAACTACAGTTAATGTAACGAAGCAAAACCAAAAAACTTCTTATATACAGGGGGGAGGGGGGTTGCAAACGTCAGGTCACAGAGAAAATAATCTGTTTTTATGTTGGTTTATCCATAATAAATGCTCATACTGGGGCCTGACTAGCCTCGATACACTTCTTAATTTTTCTTCTGAGTGACATTCTCACACGTCCCAACATAACGGGGGAAATATTGAAAAATTCAGCCGTTATTCGAATCATCATTTCATCTAAGGACCGGTGACCATCACTAAACGACAGATTTCAAATGATCCCACAAAATGAAATTAAAGGGCGTTAGATCTGATGACCTAGGAGGCAAAGCTGGGCACTTGCGGTATTTTTTGCGGTACTGCGGTACTGCGGTACTACCGCACTACCAAACCGGTACCGCATAACGCAGTACCGCAAAGGATCGCTGAAAGTACAGCAGTACCGCTACCGCATTCAAATTTCCCGCGGTACTTTCCGCGGTACCGACAAACACGACTTTTCAAAAAATTAACACTTTTTTTAAGTAAACCTTATTACAGGAGTACAGTAAGACGAATGCTGCGTGTGTTGCATCAGCCTAACTCTAGACACGTTAAGTTTTCGTTCAGAACATGTTACGTTGCCATCCTATCACAACGCCTCAGTGCAGTGCTTGCTTTTGAGCCGGTTGCACGTGTGTTACATTTCTGTGACAAAGATCGATTTTAGCCATTATGGCAGAAAGTTCAGGTGCGAAATCGCCGATATGCAATTTCTGAAAATATGTGCTATTACTTGTGTTGTTCTTGTGTGCAGTACCGCAGTACCGCAGTACCGCGGAACGCACCAGGGGGACCTGAAAAAGTACCGCAGTACCGCGTAACGCACTGGGCATGCTGAGGTACCGCAGTACCGCGTAACGCACCCCCAAATTTTGGTACCGCGCCCACCACTGCTAGGAGGACATTCAGCATGACCTCGTCGTCCAATCCAACGTTGCCCAAATAATTCATTCAGGTAATGACGAACTTTGAGTGTAAAGTACTGTTTCCTTCTCTTGCGCACATGAAGACCAACTTCACTCGCTCATCTTGCGTTAATTTATCATTCATGTCTCACCTGGAACAGAGAAAACAAACACTATTAATATAATTCAATTTTCCCCTATGTGCCCTGACTTTTGGGACACCCTATATATATATATATATATATATATATATATATATATATTATATATATATATATATATATATATATATATCTGGTTTTGTGCGCTTTAAGAAGTTTGTTATACTTTTTGCGTACCATGCAGTGGTGGAATTCAAAAATTTTAAGAACCGGTTCGTCCTCCCCTCCCCTCCCCTTCCCCCTTTCTCCTCTCCCTTCCGTGTCAGAAATGAAAACTAAAAAATGTTTTTATTGAAATTCTTTATTTAATTTCCTTTTAAATATTTCCAAATCGCCTCCAAATCGAACTCGAGAAATTTTAGGAACCGGTTCGCACGAACCGGTGCGAACCGGCTGAATGCCACCACTGGTACCATGTGTATTTATGTCTTTTCTTCGTACATTCTGGATGACGCTTTCTTAGGTAAAGAAGATCTGAGTCATCGCTGCACTTTCTGCGAGCATTAAGAAAAGTTGTAAATTATGACTGTACCATCTACTTTACTTTCTCTTCAAATACACTTTTTTTGTTTCGTGTCACGCCCTCAAGAACGTACTCTTTGTCACTCTCGATGCTTTGCGAAGCCTTTGAACACTCGACCAACGTTTCTCTTGAATTTCGTTCTTGTCCTCTTTGAATATTGCAGAGCTACTCCAGGTTCTTTGTTTGATAACTGCACCCAGATATTTGCACGGATTTAAATCGGGCGAGTTTCCAGACCATCGCCCGAGTTTAACTTATCAAAAATTGCTACATTGACGTCATCTGTCGAAATTACAGAAAAATCCTCCAAAACCGGTGAAGAATTTTGGTACGCACCTTAGATAGAATTTGAATGTACTGTCACTTAATCTATTAGCAGCCAGTTTGCTTAAAGCATTACACTGCACAACACAATTTCTGTCCTTTGCACAAATTCTGCTGATTTATGTGTATTTTGATGCGCTGATTACGAATATGTTATTATTTTTTCTGTAACACCCACCATTTTTCTAGAAAACTACGTTAATGTTTCACAAAAATTATCCAAATTATATCAAACGCGGTTCCAAGGAAGGTGGAATTCCAGTATGTTGGTTGAATATTGGTGGTTTCTCATTAGGGAAACTCCCGAGAGTATGTACAAACGAAACACATTAGCAAAAAGATTTTAATTGTTGTTCCGATCTCGTAATAATTATGTTGAGGTATTCAGTATAGTCTAATCTGTATATAAGACTTTTATTACTCATCCCTTCAAAACGGTAGGTGATATAGGTATTCTGACATCAGATTTGAACTCAGCGCATCCAAATGTATAAAAATTACTTCGTTTCGTTTAAAGGGCGGAAACGTTTGTGATTTTGTCGTGCAGTGTCACTAGTGAGAAAAGAATTATATTCAGGTAATTTATTCTTTGCACGCAAACAAATTTTTACCTTCTTTCATTTGTCTTCCTGAATATCGACACCCATAGTTTTGAGTGTCAAAACACACGTTTGAATTTTAAATAAACGTATACCAAGGACTTTTTTAAGGGATTTTTACTAGTGAGCCACTTTAAAAACAAAAAGGGCACATCTATCTAAAAAGGGCAGACACCAAGTACTAATACTAATATACTAATAAAATACTAATCACTAAATAAAATACTAATCACTACTTTATCTTCGGTATCCACAGGTATTCACTATCTATATAAGCAGTAACAGTAAAGTGAAAACCAACACTAAACATCGAAAAAAGCGAAAACGTTACCTCAAGTTCCTCTAAACGCGCATAAACAATCCCTCTATAACCGCCACAGTCAGTCACTCAGCTGATCGCTCCCATTTTCTTCTCAAGTGCATGGGAGACCTTACTAGAATCAATATTTATACTCCAAAGCTTAAAATTGACTAGTGGGCCAATATAATGTGACTAGTGGGCCAAATACAAGGGCAAGTGGGCCATTTGGCCCACTAGTATATACAGTACTGGCCAAATTATTAGGAATTTTTTTAAAATTTCATTTTTTGGTATATAATGTTAAATTAAACCAATTTTAAACGTTGAAAAGTTATTTATTTCTACACAAGAATACATGGTCATTATTTAGCAATAGTTTAGTACTTAGTTTGACCCACCTTAGCTGCCATAATGGCTGCGACACGCTTCGGCATGCCATGAATCAATTTTTTGCATAATTCTTTAGTCGAACGAAACGTGTTTGTTCGTCAGTTGTCGTTTGGTTGTCGTGCGATGCGGGTGTGTTTCTCTTTCTTTTACGTGTCATTGTAACTACCGTTTAATTTAAATAGTGTATTTACCCAATTTCGGCAATTATTTGTTAGTTTTTAAGTGAATTTGAAAATGGGGCGAAAGAATGACTTGAGTCCACGGAAAATTGGGCAAATACAGGTTTTATTAACTTCTACATTTAAACAAAAGGAAATCGCTGCCAAACTCCATGTTTCACCACAGTCAGTACTTCGTATTAAGAAAAAAATGGTATTTGGAGAAAATGTAGGCCCCAAAAGGGTTGGAAGATGCGGCAGAAAAAGGGTAACGACTCCAAGAACTGATAGACAGATTGCAATTTTGTCTCTTAGAAATAGAAGAGCTACTTGCAAAAACATTTCCAGTAGTCTAGCGGCTGATGGCATCAATATTAGTCGTAGAACAGTCAACAGGAGGCTTCTAACTGCCGGCTTCAAAGCCTACCGCCCAAGGAAGAAGCCCAGGCTCACTGAGGCTATGAAGAAGGCACGTTTTGCATGGGCAAAGGAACACATTAACTGGACTAGTGAGGATTGGGAACAGGTAAGAATAATATTTAACATTAAATAGAATGTTAATACAGTAAATACAGTATGCATAGAAGTGTATTTACAGTACGTGATAAAACCAGTAAAAATATCTGTAAAGCAGCAAGTCATACTGTACTTCGTTTTAGCTGTACTTCATACGCTATGCACTGACTCTTTCACAGGGCTTTCTTTGATTGCAGGTGGTGTTCTCTGATGAGTCAACGATTGCCGTGCTTGACGATCGTGTTCAAAGTGTAAGAAGGAGGCCTGGAGAAGAATTTTTGCCTGAGTGTCTGATGAAAACGGTGAAATTTCCACAAAAGATCATGGTTTGGGGAGCAATTTCTGTGCATGGAACTAGTCGTTTGAGCATTGTTGAGGGGAATATGAACCAAGTCAAGTATATAGAAGTACTAAGAAGACGTCTACTGCCTCAAATAAGGGAATGGTATGGTAATAGACGTTGGATTTTTCAACAAGACTCAGCTCCATGCCACACGGCAAAGTCGGTTAAAAAATGGTGTCATGAAAATAGTGTTCGGTTGCTCCCATGGGCTGGAAATTCTCCAGACATGAACCCAATCGAAAGTTTATGGTGTATTTTAAAGGACGTAATCCATGAAACGCCGATAACAACAAAACACCAACTCATAGAGCGACTTATTCAAGTCTGGTTTCACTCTACACGTATTAAGGAATTATGCAAAAAATTGATTCATGGCATGCCGAAGCGTGTCGCAGCCCTTAAGGCAGCTAAGGGGGGTCAAACTAAGTACTAAACTATTGCTAAATAATGACCATGTTTTCTTGTGTAGAAATAAATAACTTTTCAACGTTTAAAATTGGTTTAATTTAACATTTTATACCAAAAAATGAAATTTTTAAAAAATTCCTAATAATTTGGCCAGTACTGTATGTTAAAAAAGTCCCTGACTTATACCATTCTGTATTGTATAAAGAAAACAAAAAATTTGGAAGTATATATATATATATATATATATATATATATATATATATATATATAACTGCAATGACCACGCAGTATATTAATGTATAGAAACGACGTAAGTATAGAGGAGCGTTCTGCACACGAGGAACCTCATTTTTCATTTGTTCGTTATTTTCTCCTCGTGTGCAGAACGCTCCTCTATACTTACGTCGTTTCCATATATATATATAAGGGGTCCCGCATCTTAAGGTACCTAAGCGCCAAAATTAAAATTCGCCAGAAATCGCCTCCAAAGTTCAGCAATATTCTCGCAATAGTATCTCTGTTATCAATTGAGCTAGAACGTTCATTTTTGGCTAAATTAGAGTTCTAAGTATGCTAATGAAGATGTTGATGAGTTTTGGAATAGATTTTCATATTTTATATTTTATATATATTTTTTTTAATTTTTTGATTTTCTTATTATGCCGAACTTTGGGTGAACTTTTGGCTGGCGATAGAGGTGAAAAAAGTAGTTCGCTTCATAAGGTTTTCAACCATACTTCTAGTGTCGTAAGGTCATTATAACCCAAACCACGCGATAGAGGAAGGGTGAAAATAGTGATAT
Organism: Bathynomus jamesi; assembly: GCA_023014485.1. Lineage (NCBI taxonomy): Eukaryota > Metazoa > Arthropoda > Malacostraca > Isopoda > Cirolanidae > Bathynomus > Bathynomus jamesi. The sequence continues at coordinate 1,033,989 of JAJOZX010000609.1, forward strand.
CCATCAAAAACACGTTTTCGCCTGTGGGCGCTTAGGTAAAAGACGCGCGACCCCTCATTATTATTATTATTATATATATATATATATATATATATATATATATATATATATATATATATAAACTTACCGTCTGATCTTGCCTTCAGAAACAAGAAACATAAAGTAATAATTTAAATCTTTAGTTTAATTTAATCTTAAGAGATAACCAAATATTAAAACACTTCTTTTCAGAATGTGAAACGCTCCCATTTCGAGGGAAATGATAATGGTTATTATGAAACTGAGAGGCCATGACATTTTTTATGTTAATCCAGAAGTCCCGTTGATACGTAAGAGTTAACCCCTTCAGAAGAACCCTGTTGTACGCATACACGCAGGTTTTAAGAAAATGAACTCATTCATTCGTTTTGTTTGAAAATACTACTTGTTTGTTGGCGATTGCAAAATTTTCCAGTTCTCTAAAATGACAAAAGTTCCCTCACGGTTTTCTAACTTAAGTTACAAAAGTTCAAAACATTTTCAGGACTGTACAGGTTGGTAGACATGTAACTTGATAATTTGCTGCACACACACACACACACACACACATACACACACACATATATATATATATAGTGTCCCAGAAAGGTCTGAAATACTATAAAAATTCATCTCTTAAAGTAACGTAAACATAAATCAATTGAAGCAGCTAGTAGCCTAACTCACCAAGTTAATGAAACTCAACAACAACAACAGTACAAATTTAATATTAATTAACACCGTCATCCCCGACATGCTAGTAAACACCTGGTGAAAGGCAGAGTATCGATTGCGTGTGTGTGTGTGTGTGTGTCGAACTCGAGCTGCAAACGCTGTACATATCGAGATTATCTAACTCCCTAAAATAACGTGTTAGATGTAACTTTCATATATTATAAACAAGAGTATAATATATATATATATATATATATATATATATATACATAACGTAAAGAACGACGCTTGTATAGGAGATATTCCGCGCAAGACGAGAGAGAGAGAACGAAACAAATGAAAAAATGAGGTAACCACCCGGGAATCGAACCCGGGATCTTCCGATTGCCGGTCAGATGCGATACCATTACACTATGGGCCTCACTCTTCCAAATGCCGTAATTCTTCTACATACTCGCAGAAACCAATGCCCCAAGGGGGCACCTCTCGCATGCCGTAACATTATATACATTCAACTGCAAAGAACACGCAGTATAAATAACGTAAAGAACGACGCTTGTATAGGAGATATTCCGCGCAAGACGAGAGAGAGAGAACGAAACAAATGAAAAAATGAGGTAACCACCCGGGAATCGAACCCGGGATCGCATCTGACCGGCAATCGGAAGATCCCGGGTTCGATTCCCGGGTGGTTACCTCATTTTTTCATTTGTTTCGTTCTCTCTCTCTCGTCTTGCGCGGAATATCTCCTATACAAGCGTCGTTCTTTACGTTATTTGGAAGAGTGAGGTCCATAGTGTAATGGTATCGCGTCTGACCGGCAATCGGAAGATCCCGGGTTCGATTCCCAGGTGGTTACCTCATTTTTTCATTTGTTCCGTTCTCTCTCTCTCGTCTTGCGCGGAATATCTCCTATACAAGCGTCGTTTCTTTACGTTATTTATACTGCGTGTTCTTTGCAGTTGAAGGTATATAATGTTACGGCATGCGGGAGGTGCCCCCTTGGGGCATTGGTTTCTGCGAGTATGTAGAAGAATTACGGCATTTGGAAGAGTGAGGTCCATAGTGTAATGGTATCGCGTCTGACCGGCAATCGGAAGATCCCGGGTTCGATTCCTAGGTGGTTACCTCATTTTTTCATTTGTTCCGTTCTCTCTCTCTCGTCTTGCGCGGAATATCTCCTATACAAGCGTCGTTTCTTTACGTTATTTATACTGCGTGTTCTTTGCAGTTGAAGGTATATAATGTTACGGCATGCGGGAGGTGCCCCCTTGGGGCATTGGTTTCTGCGAGTATGTAGAAGAATTACGGCATTTGGAAGAGTGAGGTCCATAGTGTAATGGTATCGCGTCTGACCGGCAATCGGAAGATCCCGGGTTCGATTCCCAGGTGGTTACCTCATTTTTTCATTTGTTCCGTTCTCTCTCTCTCGTCTTGCGCGGAATATCTCCTATACAAGCGTCGTTTCTTTACGTTATTTATACTGCGTGTTCTTTGCAGTTGAAGGTATATAATGTTACGGCATGCGGGAGGTGCCCCCTTGGGGCATTGGTTTCTGCGAGTATGTAGAAGAATTACGGCATTTGGAAGAGTGAGGTCCATAGTGTAATGGTATCGCGTCTGACCGGCAATCGGATCCCGGGTTCGATTCCCAGGTGGTTACCTCATTTTTTCATTTGTTCCGTTCTCTCTCTCTCGTCTTGCGCGGAATATCTCCTATACAAGCGTCGTTTCTTTACGATATATATATATATTATATATTGTCACTTCAGTAAAAGTGAATATCGTTTGTTGATTCAAGTATAAAACTCGAAAATATTCATTTTCGCCTTCATTTCGTTCACTTAAGTCCGGTTAAGTGTTAAATCATAAAATTCATTTTGATTTGGAACATTTTCACAATCCCTTTTGAATTGAATTGAATAACTTTTATTAATAATAAAATAAATACACTCGTTTTACAATTTACAATGACATGAATAATTGTGAAGCTGGACTATTTATTTTATTTAATTTGGCCCTTAAGCTTTAGGCTTTACTGGGCTCTTATTAAAAATAAACAACTAGTTGTTATTAATTAATAATAAATAAATAAATAAGTAAATAAGTATTAATGATAGTTAAAGCATGTATTAATCTTAAATTATCACTACTGACATAACAAATGCAAGATCACCATTGAAGGCATTATGCCATACAAAGAAACCAATATTATACATGAGAGATAAGACCTAAACGATTCCAAGAAACGTGTTTTTAATACTAGATTACACACGAGAAATTAATAAACAATAGTAATGGACATTAATCCTAGATTTTCGTTAGTATGCCATTATTAATCGGGATTTCAACTTGGTTTTAAACAAATTTACATTCACAGTATTTTTTATATCGGCATTTAAGTCATTCCATAGTTTCAATCCACTCCCTTTATCACAAAGACCATTTTCCTTCTCATTTCATTCGTTCTCCAACCAAAGAATATTAACATTATTTTTAACTGTTAACGTTTTTACCATTTTCAGTGTTGCCATATTTAATGGGGCTTCCAATCTGTCATATTCTTTGAGGCTTTTTCAGACATCCTTCCTAATTTTCTGCATCAGGAATAGATCTCGGGGGAAAAGAAATTAAAGCGGTTTTATTTTATCTTTTCGAGAATAAAAATGTACCTTACTCTTTTTTTCAACGAAGCTACGTCAAATTAGGTAAAAATAGGTATCGTTACAAGTATGAAAGCTCATTGCTTTACGTTTTAAGTAAAATTTAAAATAATGACAAATAAATTTAATTAATTTTTTTTTAATAACAAGCCGCGCTTTCGGCTCCCTACCCTACGGGTAAGGCTTGTGATCACTTCGTAAGTTTTAATGCCGCTCATCTTCATAGATCCGACCCTAACGGGCGACTGAGTGAGAGACATTAACTCCACCTACTTTAGGTGAGCACCCAATCATAACAAGCGACTGAGCGAAAGAGATATTTGTTACTCCGTTTAAAACCGCGCAAAGTTTTTTTATTTATAAACAGATTACTGCACGTATGCGAGCATCAATTTTCTGTTAATAATAATAATAATAATAATGATAATAATAATAATAATAATAATAAATTATACAAAAAGCCAAAAATTATGAATGTTTGTACCTTCTTTGAAAATTAAAAATTCACCTGTTTTTCTGAAGTTCAATTGAACAGTACTATTTACGGAACGCAATCAAGAATTTAATCTGAATTACTCTCATAAACATTGACTAATTAACATTTCCAATTAACAGCTGCAAAACAATTTTATGAACCAAATTTATATTTTTTTTAAATTTTAAAAATTAAAAATTGTTTCAATTTTCAGCGAAGATGAAAAGTATGAAACTGGAACGGAATTTTATTATTAAATTATTAAGAATATATACAATTAAAAATATATACAATAAATAAATATGAAATAGTGACAAAACAGCAACAACAACAGTATTAACAACAACAACAACACCAACAATAACAAAGTTAATGATAACACCGGTCTGCATGAAAATCGATTTCTTTATTTTGAGTTGTGATTCTGAAGCAGTTCGCTGCGCTGAATTAAAAAATGCTACCAGTTTTTTTCTATCACCCACAGTTTTAAAGTTATTAGCAAAACAATTTTGGGCCGTTTTGTAATTTTTTACCTTTTTTATCTTTAATTAATTTCGTTTTTTCATATTTTTCAGATATATAATTCTAACATTACGTCTTTAAAATTTTAATAATGCCTTCTAGAGGATGTACCCATAGTCCAGACATATTTTGTTATATTTGTGGTCGGTATGTTGTTGTAAAACAAAGGACAAATGTAACGACCATCATTAAGAGAGCTTATCATGCTTATTTTGGAATTAAATTAGGAGATCAAGACAAAAGTTGGCTCCACACAAGGTTTGTCTTACGTGTGTTGCGGCACTAAGGAATTGGAGCAAAGGTAAAAAGAAAAGTTTGTCATTTGGAATCCCTATGGTATGGCGCGAGCCTAGAAACCATACCGACGACTGCTACTTCTGTTCTTGCAATGTTAAAGGTTATAATGCAAAGAATAAAGAGAGCCTTCAATACCCAAGTCTTCCATCTGCAATAAGGCCGGTACCCCATGGTCCAGAAGTTCCTATTCCCCGCCCACCCGAGAGTCTGGATCAATACAATTCAGATTCTGATTCAGCTCCAAATCCAGACAATGATGTTTATGAACAGCCAACAGCTGACCGAGATCATCCTAAACCATTAACCCAAGCCGAACTAAATGACTTAGTCAGGGATTTGAATCTGCCTCAGGACTCTGCAGAATTTTTGGGGTCTAGATTGCAGGAGAACAATTTATTGGCATCCTACACATACTTCGCTTGGTACAGAAATCGTGAGAAAGACTTCGTGCCTTTTTTCGAAGAAGATGGTCCCTTGGTATTTTGCAAGGACATCACAGGATTAGTGTGCAAGCTAGGCATCGAATACCAAACCAGTGACTGGAGGTTGTTTATAGATTCCTCTAAAACCAATCTAAAAGGAGTGTTACTGCACAACGGTAACAAATATGCATCAATCCCAGTGGCCCATTCTACTCATTTAAAAGAGACCTATGATAACATGAAACTGCTTCTGGAAAAAATTCAGTATCAAAATCACAGATGGATATTGTGTGGGGATCTCAAAGTCCTTTGCATGTTACTTGGGCAGCAATCAGGATACACTAAGATGCCATGTTTCATCTGCGAATGGGATAGTCGAGCACGTGACCAGCACTGGAAGAGGAAAACTTGGCCTCCTAGAGAGAATCTTACCCCAGGATCAAAGAACATTTTACATGAACATCTAGTTGAACCAAATAAAATCCTCCTACCACCCTTGCACATTAAGTTAGGCTTGATGAAGCAGTATGTCAAAGCATTGAATAGAGAAGGTGAGTGTTTCAAGTACATTTGTTCAAAATATCCAAAGATTAGCTACGAGAAAATAAAGGAAGGTGTTTTTATAGGTCCTCAGATTAGAAAATTATTGACAGACGATCATTTCCTGAACACAATGACCAATAAAAAAAAAGAAGCATGGCTTGGTTTCAAAGATGTTGTTGAAAACTTCTTGGGAAACTACAAAAGCCAAAATTATGAAAAACTGGTGGAAAATATTCTTAAAAAGTTTTGCGCTTTAGGCTGCAACATGAGCCTGAAAGTTCACTTCTTATTTTCGCATCTTGACCGTTTTCCCGAAAATCTCGGAGATGTCAGTGAGGAGCAAGGGGAACGATTTCACCAGGACATCAAAACCATGGAAAGAAGATATCAAGGAAGATGGCATACAAATATGATGGCGGATTACTGCTGGTGTCTGCAACGAGATCAGCCTAACGCACAGCATAAGAAAACATCAAAGAAGCACCGGTTTAGTCGTCATTAGTCAGATCTGTAGTGCCTTGCACCACAAGGCAACCAGACGCTCCTCTGAACTTAGCCACTGATGCCTCTGACGTTGCCGTGTCAGGAGTGCTCCAGCAGCTTGTTTCAGGCGTTTGGGAACCTCTCGCATTCTTTTCACGCAAGCTCTCACCTTCACAAATGAGGTACAGCACTTTCGGTCGAGAGTTGCTGGCGATATACCTCTCCATCCGTCATTTCAGGTCATTCCTGGAAGGACGTGACTTTAGCATTTTTACGGATCATCGTCCGTTAATATTTGCTCTCCATTCTCAATCAGACTCTCATGATCCTACTGAGAGAAGATACCTTGATTTTATTCTTCAATTTACTTCAGACATTCGACACATTTCAGGTTCTTTGAATGTTGTGCCGGATGCGCTGTCTCGCATCTCAGCAATTTCTGACCCTGGACACTCTCACCTCAACCTTTCAGAGATGGCTAAGGCTCAGTCCACGGATACAGACCTCCAAGCTCTTATTAATTCACCCACTTCGTTGCAAGTCCGCTCTTTACCAGTTGAACCCAAGTCAGATTTACAAATTTTGTGTGACGTCTCGACTGAGCATATTCGACCGTTGGTCCCACAAGGGCTGCGAAGAGCTGTTTTTGCTAAACTCCATTCCCTTTCTCACCCGGGAATTAAGGCCACCCAAAAATTAATTGCAGCTAGGTTTGTATGACCAAGTATGAACAAAGATATCCGCAATTGGACTCGATCTTGCCTTCAATGTCAGCGTGCCAAAGTTCACCGACACACAAAGTCAGAAATTGGTACCTTTCCTTTGCCGAAGGCTCGTTTTGAGGCCATACATCTAGACATAGTCGGCCCCCTCTATTCTTCTCGAGGTTATACCTATCTTCTCACTGTCATTGATAGGTTCACAAGATGGCCAGAAGCTGTTCCTTTGACTTCTTGTACTGCTTCTGCAGTAGCTCATGCCTTTGTTTCATGTTGGGTTTCCCGTTTTGGAATACCTGCAACCATTTGCACAGACAGAGGTGCCCAGTTTGAATCGGCCTTATGGAAGGAACTCATGCTCCTTCTTGGGACTGAGCGCATCAGAACAACAAGCTATCACCCGCAATCCAATGGGGTGGTAGAACGCTTCCATCATCAACTTAAAAGTTCTTTGCGAGCCACTGATCCATCTACTACATGGGTGGACAGGCTACCCCTAATCCTACTCGGAATTCGTACTGCTCTGAAGACTGATCTTGCATGTTCTGCAGCAGAATTAGTTTACGGTACCACACTCCGGTTACCCGGAGAATTTTTCACACCTACACCCATTAACCCCACATGTGATCCTGCTTCGTATGTCAAGACATTACGCTCTGTTATGAAGCAAATTCGTCCCACAGCCTAGAACTTCCACTTCACAAACTACCTTCGTTTCCCTGATTTACAAACTTGCACACATGTTTTCTTGAGACATGATGCTCACCGCTACCCTCTTCACTGTCCCTATGATGGTCCCTTCCTTGTGCTAGACCGTAGACCCAAAACTTTCATCATTGACAAGGTGGGCAAGCGTGAAACCGTTTCTGTGGACCGCTTGAAACCAGCATACCTTGATTTTTCTCCAACAAAAGATCCTATCCTCCCTCAATCTTCTGTACCTCCACCTCAAATACAGGTACAGCAACCTATCCCTCCTCAATCTTCTGTACCTTCATCTCATATACAGGTACAGCAATCTACCCTTCCTAAATCCTATGTACCACCACCTCATCCGAGGGTACAACAATCTATCATCCCTCTTCCAATTCTCCTTCATTATCGCAACCAACTGTCTTTGAACCAGCCAGTGGCCCCATTGCACAGGCACCAAGAATCCCTTCCCCCAATGTCCCTACTGCACCTGTAGCACCATCCATGCCTTCAGAACCAGTGCTGCAGGATATTGCCGTCCAAAAGCAAACAATGACTCGTTCTGGAAGAGTCATTCGTAAGCCAGTGCGCTTTGACATTTAAATGTTTTTTTTTTACCCCTGACAACCATGTTTTTGGGGGGCAGTACTTGTAGTGCCTTGCACCACAAGATTTTTTTTTATTAGTGAAAACTGCCACAAATTGGCATGAGTGAAATATTTAAATCTAAATAAATAAATAAATACAAGTTAAACATGTCCAGTGATCAAATTTAATTCTTAAGCATTCAGTGTGGTGTGACTAGACATGAATTGGCTTTTAAGGATTATTTTGGCTTGTTGGTAAAATTGTATAGTAAAAACAAGCTTATGTACAACAACACAAAGGACGCCGCGTTTACACATTTTATTATTTGAAAACACGGCGCCAGCAAGCAAGGTTCTTCGTGGTAAGTTCCTATTTATAATGTTTATATTCTTTACTATTGCATATCTGTATGCAATACCGCATACTGCAGAGATTAACAAGCCTTATAGTGTTTGTGATTAGTACTGTAAGGTTCATACTATAAATAATACTGTACAATTCATACAATAAATTACTTAGGCTAAGTTAGGTCTATCTAGGCAAAAAGCCAAATTGTAACTCTAGCCTAGCTGAGGCCTACCGTAGCCTTTGTTTTAGATTAACCTCAGCTCTATTATATTGAAGAGGCATAGGCCTGCCTATTAATTTTCTTAGTATATTTTACTTTATAATATAAGCCTATTATGTTTCATGTATTTTCTTAGCAGGTGGCCTACAAAAGCCAAATTGTAACTCTAGCCTAGCTGAGGCCTACCGTAGCCTTTGTTTTAGATTAACCTCAGCTCTATTATATTGAAGAGGCATAGGCCTGCCTATTAATTTTCTTAGTATATTTTACTTTATAATATAAGCCTATTATGTTTCATGTATTTTCTTAGCAGGTGGCCTACATACTTCCTTAGTTTTCCCATTCAACTTAACACAATCCCATAATGAGAATCAACTGTAATTTATCATCCACAGGTTACTGGGCCTATATAGCATATGTATATTAATTATTAATTTTTGCCATTTTTATTATTCTTTTTCTCTGAAATATCACTTACAGTATTCTTGTCTGTCTCTTTGCAGACAAGGTTGTCATTGTGGCTATTAGTGTTACATTATTTATATATTAATATTATTGTATATTATTTGCACAACATTATTTGTATATTAATATTAGTTCCATTACTTGTTTATCAGTATTAGTTGCAGACTGTTATATATTAGCTAAACGGTGCCATTATTTAATTCCGCATTTATATGTCAAAGTTGTTACGGGTAAAAATCCCCTTTGCATTTATAAGTAATTGTTGCATATAATTTATTAATTGTTGTCAATAAAATACAAAATTCATATTGATGATTTTATAATCAGTCCTTCCCTTTTTTATTAAAATTAATTTTTGCGCCGCAGTGCTGGATGCCAATCTAGTATTTGGGCGCTGGTGACCCTGGTAATTAATAATTTACGTAAAGGTCTATAATAATAAAACTGACTCTTACAGATCTACCTTCGTAGTCTTAAGTCTTTGGAATAAGTCCCAAAATGTTTGCAAGTAAAGAAGGTAAATATATTTTGTTTCTTTCAGTTATTTTTTTATTCTTTCATAAACAAGCAATATGCTTGTCCAAGAGCTAGGAGCTATTTAATTCTGCTTTAATTAGGTTTTACTCTATCACCTAGAGATTTCGTACTACAAGGGGTGTTGTAATACCTCATCTGTCCCCAAATGTTAACCACCCATTGATGAGAGGGGAGAGAGTATTTTGCTGGGAACGGGACTGGTTGTTATATATATTTACCCTACATTATTATGTAAGCGTTACTGTAGTCTATAACAACAAAATTTATGGTTTAGCATGTGCAATCCAATGTTGGTCTCGATAAGATGGTTCACATTTGGGGATAAATGGGGGATTTATGACACACCCTGTAGTAGGAAAATCATACGTGATAGGGAAAAACTAACTATATTTTTGAGATCAGCGCACTCAAATTATATAGAATCACCAACTAGTTTGTAAAAATCGATCGACAAGTTTTCAAATGTGTACTGGTGTAATCTTTTTAATTCTTTTTTGAAACAAAAATAAGAATTCACACTTACCTTCAAATAAGTGAAGTGAGATAACTGTACGTGTCTCCAGAAAAGAGTTATAGACAAATTGTCCAAATTTCACCTAATTTAACCTAACCTAAACTATCCAGGTTTAACCTAAGCTAACATCTTGAGTAAGGTTAAACTCCTTCCAATTTGAAATTGGTCTTGAACCGTTTTTTTTACGGCGAGGAATAGTATTAATTTGCTGAAAAAAAGAAAACAAAGACAAGAATTGAGAACGTAAAAGAAAAACAGAACGTTTAAGTAAATAAAATAAAATAATAAGAATGAAAAAGAAATTAAGAAAAAGAAATAAAAACGAATAAAGAAAATAATTTTAATAAGAGAAAAAATAAGAAAAAGCGCCCAAAAAAAGACAAACAAGAAAATAAAATTTAATAGAAATAAAATAAAAAGACAATAAATTAAGAAAACTAAAAAAGAACAACGTGAGAAAAATAAAATAAAAAAGTTTTAAGAGAAAAAAGAATGAAAAAAGAAAGAAAATTATAAAAAAATAAGAAGAAAACTAAAGGAAAGTAAGGAAAAGACAAAAGAAGAAAGAAAAAATAAAATAAAAAAGTTTTAAGAGAAAAAAGAATGAAAAAAAAAGAAAATTATAAAAAATAAGAATAAAACAAATTAAAGAAAATTAAGAACAAGTCAAAAGAAGAAAGAAAAATAAAAGAAAAAAGGAGTCAAAGAAACAAAAGAAGAAGAAAGGAGCAGAAAAAAATAAAATGGAAAGAAAAATGAAAAAAAAAAGAAAAATGTAAATATAAATAATAAAATAAAATAAAAATAATAATAATAATAATAATAATAATAATAATAATATATAATAAGGAAGAAAAATGGTGGAATAATACACTATAAAGTGACTTTATCTTATCCCATTTCCTGCCTTATTCGGTTTCTCATCTTCACTAACGACTTTATGCTCTTCATTTCGGTTAAAATGATCTCCTTTGAACCTCGTCGAGTATCTCGACAGATCAAAATGGCTTCACAATTTCCCTTCAGAATCCCCTCTGATGAGTACAGTACTAACGCAGTTATTTGTAACTTAGAGGTGGGCCATGATATACAGATAGCTCGAGTTCAAGGTTAATTCCCCCGCCGGTGGGTGGATGGTGCAGCTGCTGCCTGGCACCACTGACTAGCCTCCCAACTCGCGCGCCACACACAGAGTATTATTCTACTCCAATATAATATAAATTAAGTAGTTTGTGTGCACCACAAGACATGAAAATCATCCGGTCCTGAACATTATAATCCTTCCCTCTGGGATACGATAATATATCTTTTGGAGGAAAAACAAAATATGCGAAGCCAGAAGTGCGCATGTGTACTCTATGAAACGCGTAATAGAGACACTGACTAAGGCGCGTTGTGGTGGGTTGGTCAAATTTATCACAGAAGTTACAGAAATTTGTGTTTAATTTTAATAACAATAAAATAAAGTTGCTGTCATTTTATATTTTAAAAATAATTGCAAAGTTTTTTTTTTTTTTTTGAGATGCGAGTTATATATGTCAGGATGCAGTTTTTCAGTTTTGGCTATTTGTTTTTCATGTTTATATAAAGGCACGTTCTACCCTAAATTAAAAGTCCTCATGATCTACTTAACTTAGACGTTTTTTGGGAAAAAAATCTCAGAAAGTAAAAGTGAGGTATTGCAAAATACATAAAAATATATACAGTATATATATATTTTTTTTTTTTGGTCCATTTACACTTATAAATGTTTAAAAACTAAATAATTTAAAGGTAAAATATTTCAAAATACATTACAAAAATTGAGGGGAAAGAGGGTGGGCGGGGGGTTCCCCCATTTGAACTTATAAATATTTATGGAACTAAATAATTTTTCACTGGATTTTCTCCGGTTAGGAGCTTATAAATTTTTGGTTTTTGCAGTCTACTATTTTAAGATTTTTTTTTTTCTTTTTCAGTTTTAGAACATTTACGGTTGACGTAAAAAACCAAAACGAAAAATGAACATTCGAAATAAAGAAAAAAAAAAAGTTCCTTTATTTTTAAGGTATTTTTTTAACCGATTTTAACTGAGAAATTTATACGAATTTATTTCCATTGGGAAAGATAAGGTTGTTCTAGATTTTTGGTTTAATAGCTAATATATGTTTTAATTAACATTTCGATCATGATCTAGTTAAATAAAATCAATAAGTATAAATTATTAATTTTAACACACATTTCGAATCCAAAATACAAAACCGAGAAACCTCTTTCAGTGTCCAACGGTTCCATAAACCAAATGAATTATTATTATTATTATTATTATTATTATTATATATAATAATATAATATATGCCCTTATATAATAAGGGCATTCGCCCTTGGCCCCTCTTCCTGCATAAAAAAAATGTATGACCAATCATTGTTTTCACTTAATGGCAGTGAGACGAAGATTTAAAAGCAATGATTTTATTTACAGTGTAAGAATTACATGTAATATTATATAGAAATTAAATTCCCTAACTAAATTATGTTTACAACACTTCTATAGGTCAGGTTCGAGTCCCTGCCTCTAGAGTTTGGTTGGTGGAGAAAAGAGTATAGTTTGGTCTTGAAGACGTCCATTTTGACGTCAGTAACATTATTTGTTTTTTGTTTAGGCAATTGATTGAATTATTCTGCTCGTGTACAGGAGGTTTGTCCAACATAGGGTCCGCGGGCCATAGTTCGGCCCGTCAAAGATTTGTATCAGGCCCGGCTGGCGGATACTGAAAATTCATTTTCTAATGTCATACTTTATTTCAATAAAATTTTATCTAAAATTTGCACACTGCCAAAAGATGAGGGGCACCAATTTTTTTTCAGCTAGAATCTAGATGATGGTGTAGGCCTATATCTCTTTCATCCTCACAAGGAACACAGATTTAGTTCACGTAATTTTTCTCAACGTTTTAAGTGTTTTAACAAATATTTACGATTTAAATTTTCTGTATTTCTTTTAAGTGACTGTTTTCTTTTCATTTGGGGACGTAAAAGCTGAACAATATTCCAGTTTTGGTGTCATGATTTTCAACAAAGGAATAATAATTACTTTTTTTGTCCATTCTTTCTAAAATTCCTAACATATCTTTTATTATTCTTTTGGTTTCATTCGTTGGCTTCATCTTTTTATATATCTCAGATTTAGCTTCGTCTGTTATAATTACTTACCATCCGTTGATTTTTTTTATTTATTATTTATAATTTATACTTTTTCGTTTTCTTTTCTTTTATTCCTTCCACCCGCCCAACCCTTCCTTCCGCCTTCCCTTTCGAAAAGTTAGAATTTTTCGATGTTAAATTTCATATTATCTTCTGACCAAATGCGAAGACTTTACATCTTCGGGTTTTTTTATTTGAGCCATTCCTGTCATTAGTACTATCACCAGTTATCGCTTTATCTTTATCGGTTGGTATTATTATGAAAAGAGTGGAACAAGTACTGTTCTTTGCGGTACTGAGCCACGGACATCGGATTCTGATTATGATATTCTTTGGGTTGTAACAACTTTCTTTCGCTTTCTTAGTTATACAGGGTGTCCCATAAGTCCGGTCTCATAGGAAAATTTATTTTAAATTAAATTTACAAAAGTAATATATTAAAACTAAAACACATGTTCAAATTGAGGTCTTGTTTTGGGACCTTTTTTTTTGTTGCAGATAGAATAACACATAATGGCTAATATAGAAGTGAGTTACACTCCTGAGGAAAAGGGCTCCGCCTTTTCTTCAGGGGTAACGTGGAGAATAACGTGGTTCTTTTCTAGACAATGGGGTAGGGAGTCCTCTTGAACTAAACGAAAAATACCAAAAAGTACACTTCTAGTGATTAAAGAAACCTTCCATTTTACTCTCAGTGTACCTTCGGTTTAATAAGTATACTCTTCAAATACCCTATATTAGGCGTCGGGAACCTTTACAATAGCATGAGCCACATCAAAATGATAATACACTTAAACGAGCCACAAGCCCTCAATCTTAAGAAAATGTATAAAGAAAATTTTAATTTGTTTATTATGATGGCTATGCGCAATCATAATAAAAAAATAAAAATCAAAGCTTTGGGTGAGGGTCACCCAACTCAAAGCTTCGATGAGTTGCGGGTTCCCGACCTGCTCTATATTTACAGTAAACTTAGTCTTTGTTTTTAATCTCCGTTCTCAAGTAGATACAGCTTATAAGATGACGTAAACAATAATAAACATACAGCTATAGTAGTAAGACTCCAAGTTTATGAAGCCCGACTTACACTATCATCAACAATACAACAACAGGAGGAATATAAACTTTGATTCTCATTATCATCAAAAACTTGTCGTCATAAAACAGACATGGGCCTAAAGATGTTCCAGGACTAAATTTCCAAACCTAGACTGGAACGACTGGCCGCAATGCCTGGCCCCCAAAGTCACCTGACTTATCTCCGCTAGATTTCTTTCTATGGGATTTGTGGAAGATTGTTTACAAGAAGACTGAAAAGTAACAGTGTTACGTGACTGAGTTGTTGCTGCAATTAACATCGTCACCCTTGACATGCTGACAAACATTTGGCGAGAGATACAGTACCGATTCGATATGTGTCGGGTTACAAATGATGTACATATGGAAATTGTGTAACTCCCTAAATTACTGTCATGAGGTGGGTGTAGCCTTCATAAGTTGCTTTCATATATATATATATATATTATATATACAGTATATATATATATATATATATATATATATATATATATATATATATATATTATTTATATATATATATATTATATATACAGTATTAGCTCTGTAGAGAGGAACTTTTTGTTTATTTCAGACCATTCCTCGGACACCTTATATACAGAGAGTTAACAAAAGTAAATAGATACGACGATGATTGTCCCCAAGAACAAGTGGCAAAGCTCATCAATGGAATGCCAGAACGTGTGTCAGCTTTACAAAATGCAAGGGGGGTGGGAAGCAGCACGATTCTAAATATATGGATTCAATAAATCTGTTATTATTTATTGACTTTTATTATCAAATATCAGAAACTAAACTATGGAAAAACCGAAAGTGTTATTTACTTTTATCAACACTGTATATACAGTGTTGATATATATATATATATATATATATATATATATATATAATATGTGTGTGTGTGTGTGTGTGTGTGTGTGTGTGTGTGTAAAAACATAGGGTATGAAAGAAATTGATTTACTTTCAATATAAAAACCAGACGTTGTGGTATTCAACGCTTGGCTCTCCTCAGCTGAAAGCAGGATAATGACTTTAAGAATGAAAATGCCAGAGACTGAGCCCCACGGTGAGATCAGATCAGTCTCCAACCGCCAGAATGAGACCGTCGATATGTTACTTCGACGAAAAGGACAATTTTTCTTTGTAATAATAATAATAATAATAATAATAATAATGATGATAACCAGGATTGTTTAACCTTCGTAAAAGCAAAGGTCATGGGATGGGGAGTTACACTCCTGAGGAAAAGACGGATGCCTTTTTCTCAGGAGGGTAACTTACTTCAATATTAGCCATTGCGTGTTATTCTACCTGCAACAAAAAATAGGTCCCAAAACAAGACATCAATTTGTACATTTGTTTTAGTTCTAATGTATAAAATAAATAATAAATAATAAATTTTCCTATGAGACCAAATTTATGGGACACCCTGTATGTGTGTGTGTGTGTGTGTGTGTGTGTGTGTATCATATATCTGTCGAATTCTCAGATACATTTCTCAGGCAACGTTTCGTAGCTTAGTGCGGGTTTTTTTCTTTTTTAATAAGATGGATGCCATTATTTTTCTAACGATGGCTTTCAAACAGGTTAATTGTGAAGGAGGCCAAATATTATATAATAAGGAAAGTGGATTTTTCAGTCTTTGATAGGAGGCGGATTCTTTTTTTTCTTTTTCTGAAAGGAATTAAGATAACGGAGTTACCTGATACAGACTATTTTTTCGATAAAACCAAAATTGAATGCGACTCCTCCTAATGAAATACTTTTTTAATAAATTTGTTTGCGAAGAATCTCCCAATTTCATAATGTAAATAGACAATACCCGAGTTTCGATTCGTTTTTTCCATTTATTAAAAGCAGATCTTTTATTAAAAAGAGACGTTGCCTCCTTTCACTATATTTTTAACTGAAACTAAACTTAAAATGAAACTTTAAGTTAAAATATGACTATTGACAAAAGCAAAAATAAAGATGTAGCAATATCCGGGATACATTTTCTCGATGTGATGTGTTATACCAACACTTTTTTAGGGTTTTATTAGGTTAGGTTAGGCTCAGTTAGATTCGATTAAGTTATGTTAGGTTAGATTAGGGTAAATTAAGTTATTAGAGGACAGATGAAATTTGTTTGCGTTCGTACAATCGCCCTGAGGAACTTCTTTTCAATTTTAGTTCAGTATTTGGTAACTGGTAAACCCAAATCTAAGTAGTATTTGTTTTAACAAATATTCACCAATGAAATAGGAAACACGTTTGAATATACCTCACAATGTATCATAAGTATAAAGACCAGATTTCGTGTAAAGTGTTTTCTGTATCTCATTTTCAATTCTGATATATATATATATATATATATATATATATATATATATATATATATATATATAATGTTTCAGACCAACAAGACCCTAGGATCCACTCATGGTGGTCCACCTAACTGTGTTCGTGTATTGTGTATGTCCTCCGTGGTGGCGGAGGGGACCTACAATTTTATGTGGGTTCCGAACCACAAGAACATAAGAAATTTATGTAAAAACTGCCGGTAATTGGCAACGACCAATTTTTACGAAACTAAATAATTATCAATTTAAAACATTAATTATCGATTTAAAACTAAATAGAATCTCTGATCCAGAGGATCAAGTCACAACAGACTACTATCCACAAATATGTTGCACTCTATATCTATTTATAAAGGACATGCAAATATATCGGATCCAAAGAATCCAGTCAATTTCATTACGGCATCCATGAAGTCACGGTCCACATCGATAGCGGACCAAGTCAAAATTTACAATCATATACATTACAATATATACACTTACGAGAAAAAGAGTAGGTGTGGCTGTAAAGACTGTACAGTAATGTAGAAATGTGTGTGCACCCATTTTGGGTCTCCCATTTAAAGGTGTTTTGTGGGGCAAGTGAAGATCATGAGTTTTTCAATACCTCACAGTACTATGGGGGCACCGCTCGGCAGAGGAATCTCTTTAAATGGGGTGTGTAAGGACAGAGAGTATCCCCTAACCCAAGACGCTGCTCCCTATATCCCACAACACTTGTGTTGAGCTGTGGGATCTATCCCCAGAAAGCCTTAATTTTACTACCTTAAACTATACCCTTTCTATCAACATATACGTCTAATCGATTTTTAAACATGTTTATAGACGTGCTACTAATTACTTCAACCGGCAAACTATTCCAGCTATTCACTATTCTATGCGTAAAAAAGTTTTTCGCACTGCTGTCTCGAACCTTCTACTTGTCAACTTACACCCGTTATTTCTAGTCCTATTATATTGAGATATTTCGAAAAGCTATCTCTATCTACGTTATCGAACCCATTCATAATTTTGAAAACCTGGATTAGATCACCCCTTAACCTCCTGGTCTCGAGTGTTGTCAATTTTAACTCCTTAAGCCTATCCTCGTACGACTTTGACCTAAGCGACGGAATCATCTTTGTTGCTCGTCTTTGAACTCTTTCGATTTTGTCTATATCTTTGCGCATATACGGATTCCAAAATTGGACCGCGTACTCCAAATGGGGTCTAACTAATGATTTATAAGTGGAACTATAATATCGCGCGATTTGTACTCAAAATTTCGAGCTATAAAACCTAACACTTTGTTCGCCTTATTGACCGCTGCTGTACTTTGTTTTCGCTACTTTTAAATCACCAGTGACTATAACTCCTAAATCTTTTTCCTGCTCTACGCTTGTTAAATCTTTCCCTGACATACTATACGCAAATTTACCGTTACGCGAACCTATATGCAAAATTTTGCACTTATCAACGTTAAATCTCATTTGCCATGTGACTGACCAATCAACGATTTTATTCAGATCTTCCTGAATTTTACCTTATCTTCGTCATTAATCGCCCTACCACCCAGCTTCGTGTCATCCGCAAACTTTGAAACTGTACTGACTAGGCCGACATCTAAATCGTTAATATATATAAGAAAAAGCAAGGGGCCCAATACAGAACCCTGAGGAACGCCACTCGCTACATTAGCCCAGCACGACTCCGCTCCATCAACGACCACCCTCTGTTTCCTGCCTCGCAACCACTCTTCTAGCCAATTTATTACTACACCCCTGATTCCATGAGCCTTAGTTTTTTCAATGAGTCTTTTGTGCGGCACGGTGTCAAACGCTTTTTGAAAATCTAAATACACTACATCAACCGCCCGATGTCTATCGTAAACGTCAACCACGCTTTGGAAAAATTCTAAAAGATTAGTTAAGCAAGATTTGTTTCGCCTAAATCCGTGCTGCGTATTTCTAACAAGTTTATGGTATTCTAAGTGTTCGACTATACGATCCCTAATTATTGATTCCAAAAGCTTACCTACAACAGACGTTAAACTGATTGGCCTATAATTTCCCGCCGCACCTTTATCGCCTTTCTTAAAGATAGGTGTTACGTTTGCTAACTTGAAATTATCTGGTACGCACCCCATATATATATATATATATATATATATATATATATTGTGTTCTAAAATTTACTTAGTAAACTTCTATACGAACGCAATATCTTAACAAAAATTATGCGATATTCAACAATTTTATTTTAGATACAGCAACAATTATTGTTTATTTTAGATGTTCAAAGTGTGTTCCTTCAACTTGAACACATTGTTCACAATGTTCGATTCCTGATCGACAAGCATATAAAAATTTACTAGGTAATTTTAGAACACCGTGTGTGTGTGTGTGTGTATATATACATATATATATAGTGCCAAGGTACAAGCACCTTTTTATTGTGGCAACTTAGTTACCAGTTTATAAAAGCAGCTTTATTGAGGCACGTTTATGGAGAAAACCTATTGTATAGGCTATGAGTTGTACAGAAGGTTTAAAACTTCAGTAATTTATAATTTTGATATGCTAACGAGATAAGGAAATTAATTTGCAACGGGTCACCAGATGTTTGCATCAATAAACAAGGAAAGGAATAGACTGAGCTGGTTTTCCTTTTACTTAACAAACAGATAAACTGTTCACAATGTATAACATCACAGTTGGTGAAATTAGAATGTGCAAGTACAGTGACTGATCTTAGAATGTGTAAGTACGGTGACTGAGCTTAGAACGTGCAAGTAGTGACTGGGCTCAGAATGTGCAAGTACAGTGACAGCTTAGAATATGTAAGTACAGTAATTGAGCTTAGAATGTGCAAGTACAGTGACTGGGCTTAGTTAGAATGTGCAAGTACAGTGACTGAGCTTAGAATGTGCAAGTACAGAGACTGAGCTGCTGAAATTAAATGTTAATTATAAAGAAGGACAATTTCACAGTGTATTGACAGAAGGTAAATTAAATTAATTAATTTCTATACTTTTATTTTGCACACTTGGTATATAGTGCCCCATTTTCCCCCCTTTTTTATCGTACGTACTACTACATTATAAGTTCCATTTTTTCAATTACGCCACTAATATTATAGTGCGCTACCATCTTTGCGGTAGACACACTCTTCCCGATCCGAATTCATGTTGATGCTTATTGAATCTTCCAAACAATTGGAAAGATTTTTTCTAACGACTACTCTTTCGGTTTGGTTAGTGAGAAGGGATGTCATTGACAAGTCTGTAGTTCCTTCGCGGGTAATCTGTTTCCTCCATTTTTGTACTGAAACGAGGTTTGCTTTTTTCAAGATGGCTGCCATTTCTCTCGAATCTTTATAATATCAAACTATTTCGCAAACTAAAACATGGAGACGTTCTTATTTCATGATTACCTTTTTTTAATGAAACAAACATTCCGTTGGTCCGTACGTACCGTACTGTTAAACGTGCTTACACATTCCACAGTGCATACTCTATCTTCTGGAACAAATTCAACGTCCGCAATATTCTCTCCTTGGGATTCTGCTTTAAAAGAAATGAGTTCCTATCGTAATGAAGAGTATAGGGTTTTTCTTAACTAATATTAACATATATCTTTCAGATCCTCGGTTAATGTATGTTTTCTTTAGCTCCGGCTCCGGCTCCGGCCGAGCAGGAGTTCCGGCCATTTTAGAAAACCTCCTGCTCCGGCCGGAGGTCTCACTAAACTCCGGCCTCTGGCCGGAGGTGCCAAGTACACCAAACTCAATTCTGACAACTTTTAGTTTTAATTCTATAAAACTATAAAACCTCATTTCTGCACCTATCCGAATATTTCAGTTCTCAGATGACTGTAATAATTTATTTTATGAGTGATCAGTGATTGTATTAATAATTGATTTGATATAGGCTACTTTACTCAGCATTCAGCAAGACATCATAAGTTTCATAACCTGAGGATATTCTGTTCAATGGGAATTTTTAGAGAAATTAGCACACACAAAGCATAGAAAGTCGACTTTTATAAAGTTTAAGTTATTAAAGACTTAATAATTTAAAAGGATCAAATGTAGAATTCGGACCCCAGCCTTCTTTAGTTAGCTTTATAAGGCTAACTAACGAAAATATCACGACCTAACCTAACCAATCGTTAGGTTAACTGTACGCCCTTGACGATTGGTTAGGTTAGGTCATGATATTTTCGTTAGTTAGCCTTATAAAGCTAACTAAAGAAGGCTGGGGTCCGAATTCTACATTTGATCCATTTAAAATAGCAGGACTATATTAAATAAACCCTAAATAGATGAGACGATGGACCACACACACACACACACACACACACACACACACACACATATATATAAATACTGAAATAAATCAATTGGCCGGAACCTCCGGCCTCCGGCCGGAGGAAAAACACTAAACCGGAGGTTCCGGCCAAAATCTGCCTCAGGTGCATCACTAGTTTTCTTTCGTCACGTATCTTCTTTGGTCGCTCCAATTATTTGTTTTTCTTGTTCAAAATTATAAAAATATTTTGGATATTTTTACTTTCTCATAGAAACATTTTCCTTCTCTCTTTGTTTTTACCATTAAAACTTTTGTATCCCGATCGATATCTTCAAAGTTGTTCTCTGATCACGTTCTTAGTGTTGTTGTCTTTGAAGTTATTTAGCTTCGTGACTACTGTTTTTTCCTACTGCGGAAGATCGTCCGGTTTTCTTTCGTATTTTGTATCCTGTTTCCTGTTTGTTCGTTCGTTTGTTTGTTTTTCCGACTCGTATTTCTCCACTATTTTTTATTGTTTTTTTTTTCTTCTTCTCATGAATACACCATCTTTGTCGTTTTATCCTTAAGAATGGTTTCTCAGAGTGTGTGTGTGTGTGTGTGTGCATGTGTGTGTGTGTGTATGTGTGTGTGTGTGTGCATGTGTGTGTGTGTGTGTGTATGTGTGTGTGTGTGTGTGTCTCTCTCTCTTTAAAATATATATATATATATAATTTCGTTTCACAAGAAAGGAGAAAGGAAGTGAATCCATCCCAAATTACAAGGTAGGATTGCGACTTTGGTGCATGTCCACTAATGTATCGATGCCTCAATAAGATTGATGGTGATTACGATCCGGATTAAATAGACGAACGCCTAGATTTAAAGATTTAAAACAACAAAAATAAGTTATTTTAGTTAATGAAAAATGTTGTTAAAAGTATTTTTATCCCGGGAAAAAAGTTTTTTTAATTTTCAGTTTTAATTTAGCGTATAGTATTTACTTTTGACTCTCTTCTTCCTCTCTAGCAGTGGTTTTCAACGTGGGCGCCACCGCCCCCCCCCCCCATTACAAAATGTATGTACTTTAATTTTAAGAAAAACTGTAAAATTGTTACCTTCTATTAATAAAGTACTTATCACTTATCCCGTTATATTATTATCTTTATAAGAGGGGCACCAGCAAATATTGATGGACATAAGGGCGTGGGCCTAAAAAGGTTGGGAACCACTGCTCTATGGGGGGGGGGGGAGCATTTTTGTGGGCATCGCCCTTGTCCCCTCCTTATTGCATAAAAAAAGTATAATTTCGAGTTATATTTTAAAGGTATAAAATGATGGGGTTTGCGAGTCGTAATATAAAAATCATGATTCTAAGGTGTTTTTAGCCGACAATATAAAACAAGGTTGAGATGAGTTTGCATTATACAGGGTGATACATAAACGTGTTTCATAAATCGCAGGGTGTATTGTTGAGCCAAAAGTAAAGAAAAAAGACCATATAAACATAGGTCGAGAAACCCAAACGGGCGAAACGAGCTGGCGCACCATCATGCATGAACCACATTAGTCGTCGAGTTCTGATAGACACATATTCAAGTAACACTGGCAAAGTCTGCATGAAACGCCTATACGAATCTCCAGTCAGTCGCTGCGGTAGCAGATGTGGGCGGATAAGATGATCTCCAATAATGGCAGCCTACACGCTGATTGCAAATCGTTCCTGATGTGCTCTACTAGTTGTTGCGTGAAGATTTTCCTCTGCCCAAGTATGCATGTTGTGAGTGTTAACAATGCCGTCCCTTGAAAAGGTTCCTTCATCTGCAAATAACACCTGACATGAAAACAGGTGCTTTCAACTCAGCGGCGTAAAAACCACTGACAGAACACCATCAGTGTGACCACTCTACATTTTTAATTATCCCAAGAACACCCAACAAAAATTCCCCAGAATTCTCAAGGTTATAATATAAATACTGTAATATATCAATACTGTACTCAATAATCTGGAAAAATGAGTAAACAAGAATGAATACTATCAACCAAATAGATACTAGGATGTAATTTTCATAAAAAAATTTAATACACAAATCAAAACAACTCCCATCACACGTACTAACCCATTTAAATTAATAGAATGAATTAACTTCACACCATACATTTCATATAAGTCAATATAATGAATCATCTTTACCCCACATTCTACCTTACTCCAAAATATATAACACACACATAAAAGAGACAAGTTTTGACATTACAGTTGAATTGTAAGTCAAGTAGCAAGTATAGTTGCTTATAAAGAAAATAGTAGTACATGTACAATATTGCTATTTCTCATGTTTTCATTAAATACCATGCAGTTATTTTTATTTCTTCATCTGAATAAAGTATTCACTCACTGTAATATTTATTATATTTGACCAGTGGTTTGCCTAGTACCATTTAGTAGGCTGCTTAGTTAGGCCAACATTTATATATGTTACGTTTTTTTGCGAAATCAGTTTCTTTGCAAATTCTCTTCGCAAAAAAACCGTGTCATATATAATACACACATATCACTAGTACTATTTAGTATTGTAGGGTTTTCAGTTTAGTTGCACTTGTAATACACAAAACACTGTCAATGCATACACATTTAATCTGTGTAGTAAAATAAAAATAAAAAGTACTTAGATACATTAATTTCACCAAAAGCCCTGTAGACCTTAAGTAGGCTAGTTGGGACCCTGAGTGACAGAACACTAACTTATACTAGGCCTATATCATTTTGACTCGAATTAGAATGTTGACATGATGTTTACTTTGAATCGTCGAGATATAAAATTTTAATATGTGAAAAAATAGAGAAACGGCAATTTTTAGTTACTATTTCTAGTATTTTCATCCTTTACCCAGTAAATTTCCCAAGATTTAGCACATTTAAAAAAAAAAAAAAAAATCCAAAGGTGCACTCCAAAATCCCAAGAACTTGGGAAAAATCCCAAGCAGCGGTCACGCTGAACACCATTCGTCGAGGATAGTCACCCGGATAGTCACCCGGATGGCCCTGCATATATCGATGTACGAAACTCCTACCAGGATACCAGATGTCTGTACGTTAATCAATTCGTGAAACCAGTTATTTCACGTAGTGTCAAAAAATTTCAGGCATTTCACGTAATATCTAAAAGTTTCAGGCATTTCGCGTAAAGCCTGAAACGTTTAGAGATTAGGCAAAACGACAGGTATCGCAACTTAACTAAATATATATGGAAACGAAACACCTGAAACGAATTTCGTTTCCCGAATATATTTCGTTTTTGTAGTTCAAACGTCACTTGAGAAGCACTTTTCTCAAACATCAAAGATCCTCTCACATTTTTCACGTTCTCATGTCAAAAGGCAATAACGTGATAAATTGTAAAATGGGTAAATTGGTTAGGAACTTAATGCTTATCACTTATTTCTTCTATGTACACTTTCAGAAAAAAAAATCGCCTTTAAACATAATATTTCTGAAAAAAAAACATAAAAAAATTACTAATTAGTAACGACTAGGTTTGGTTTTTGAGATTTTATTACCGTCATCAAAAGAAATAAAATATCCAAAGAAAAATTAAATATTAACCAATTAGGAATTTTTTATGCTCTTTAGAAATTCTATGTTTCTAAACAAACTCTTTTCCCAAACTATTTATTGGTAGTGAAATAATTGTCTGGCGTTTTTTATATATTTCCAATACACTTTTTAACCCGAAACCTGTTTGCTGCTGTGAATTAGATCAGAACCAATTCCCTGAACAACGCTACAGCGTAGAATAATGCTATATGCTTTTATAAACTTCGCTTCGATGCTTAACTAAACTGTCTGCAGCGGTATGGGTTTAGCATTGACTGAGTTACGCTTAATAGGGCAAAAGTCTTTTTAAAAAATGTTAAACAAATTATTTCCATTCTTCTACTACGGCCTTGTTAGTGGATTCTTCTGTTTTCCGCATTAAGCGTGATACATTAAGAGTGAACTGTGGTCACGCAAGAGTCATCAGAAAACTTTTCATATTGAGCGTGATACATTAAGAGTGAACTGTGGTCACGCAAGAGTCATCAAAAAACTTTTCTCAACTGAAAACTGTTCGAAGGAACGAAGAACTTGTGTACCTCATTGACAAGATTACTTGATGGGGTTGTTTAACCCTCTTCGTAACATCAAAGATAATATGACGGAGAAAACCTATCGCTTTTCGTGAGATCCGAATCACTATCCTACCAAGGAAGACCCGTACAGAGAAGCACTTTAATCGCTTAAATCTGATGTCCAAGCCGAAACTCGAACCCAGTACAGTACTTTCAATTTAACAGTACGGCGCTCTACCACTAGGCTAACACGACAGGTTATATACCTAGTTTTATCATAACGTTGTTTCTCCATTTCGATGCCAGCATCCGTGGCTCAGCCAGCAACCCCATTTCCCTATAAGCTAAGACACTGAGGGTGGGGTGTTCGACTACCGATGGTGCTCGTTAATCATAATTCATTAGCGCAATGTACTGCATTAGTCTGGCCTGAACGCTGTGCCAGTTACTGACCATCCTAATCGATTATTATTCCCCATTATGATCACCTGATATTTAGTTTTTAATATTACCAACATTATCAGGAGTCGACCCCCCCGACCTCAATGCTTTCACTTGGCTTACAGGGAAACGGTATTGCTCACTGATTTATGGATGTTAGCAAATCGGTATCACGTTTCATTTTATACTGTTCACATAACTCAGTTAATGTAATATTCTAAACATGAAAACCCGCAAATGAGGCGGGGTGCTGCAGACGGGTTGACCGCATGTCGATCCTGAACCGTCGTTCAAACTCTCATAAAATTAAATTATTTAAATTAAAAATTAAAAATGTACTAAAGTTTTTAATATCGGACCTTTTCCAGTTTGTGTACCGTTTTCCATATAATTTATTTTTGAGAATATTTTTGTTAAAACTAACGAAAATATCACGACTTAACCTAACCAATTATCAAGAGCGTACAGTTGATCTATTAGTAAATAGTAAATACTATTCCAGAAACAAACAATGTTATAATTAATAATAGATCAACTGTACGCCCTTGATAATTGGTTAGGTTAAGTCGTGATATTTTCGTTAGTTTTAACAAAAATATTCTCAAAAATAAATTATATGAAAAACGGTACACAAACTGGAAAAGGTCCTTAATATCATTTAGTGAACATCCTATTCTGGCCTCATTAAACGAAACAACTAATTCCTGAATGTACAGGGTGTCCACACTGTCTCGTCACCCCAGTTAAATACTAACTGATTTGGAATGTGTGATAGCAGTAACTATACGATTGAACAATGCATATTGGCTAGTACCAGGGTCCATGAGCGACCACGTAATGGCAAAAACCATTGAAAATATTCGTGCAGACTTCCAGGACCGATTCATTCGTGCAGCTCCTCCGAAAAGGACTCTGTTGAGATCGGAAAAGAAACTGTTCACAACAGGAACTGTAAAAGATAAACCAAGAAATGGCGGGTCATTTAAGTGATAAACGGGTCTGAAAGAAAAACGAAAATCAGTTAGTATTTCACTGGGGTGACAAGACATTGTGGACACCCGATACAGTCAATTCAGAAAGTCTCGTCGTGAAACTCCATGCCGATACATTTCGGTAGGAAATATGGGGTTTCAGGACAAGGACTTTTTAAAACCGACTGTACATATTAAAGAATAAGGGTAAATAGGAAAGGAGCTGAAGATAATGTGAAATTTTCAAAATTCATGAATTTTATTAAGAAAAAGAAAGAATTTACATAAAGTTTTACACAGTATCTTCAAATAGATAAATAATTTTTTCCTGTAAAATTTAAATATCTAATATGCCGTTAGTATATCTGATATGCCCTTAGTATATTCATGTTATCAACTTTCAGGCCAATCAGGATCCTTGCAACAAATTTCACCATTGTCAAAAAACTGGTATCCCCAAAACTTATATATATATATGAAAATTATTTCACGAAAGTAACACGTGAATAATATTTATTATGATGAAAATAACCACGAAGGAAAAAGGAAACACAGAATGGTGCTGACGCGCTTTCGTCTAGGTGTTCCTGAGAATGTCATTAGACGAAAGCGCTTGAGCACCATTCTGTGTTTCCTCTTTTCCTTCGTGGTTATTTTCATTATATATATATATATATATATATATATATATATATATATATATATATATATATAAACCCCCAGGAACACAACCTAGTGAGGTGACTGGGAGGGGCGAGTGCGATACTAAAACCTTCACTGGTTCTCCCTTAATGTGTATACTAATTTTAGCGCAGATTACCCTGCCATTTAAGCGTATATAAACAAACATATGGTAAACAGACATCCATTATCATCATCATCATTCCCTATATATATATATATATATATATATATATATATATATATATATATATGGAATGATGATGATGTCTGTCTGTGTATATTTTATTGTAGTCTCTAAATGAACAGGTGAAACTGTAGAATTCATATCACACGCATTTTTTCTCCCAACTTTAAAGATGGAGTTCCTACTCCCAGATTGTGTATTTCACCTACAGTATTATGTAATCATAAGCACCCTTGCGTTCTTAGCCTGTGAAAGTTAGGTCAAATTATGTGTGTGCCAAGCGTATTGCACGCACATAGGCCAAGGTGACTGTAATCCAAGCCCAGGGCCGTTTCTAGCCATGAGGGGGCCTAAGCAGTATACCCATTTGAGGCCCCACCCTTCCATCCACCAACTCACGCCTTACTACATCACCTCAGCACACACATACAAAAAATGGCTGTGTTAATAAAAAACAATTATGAAACAATTTTAATGAAACATTTATGTCCAAAACAACAAATATGTACTTTCAGAAGACAAACAGAAAAAATACTCTTCATGAAATTCCTGAAAATTAGCTTATACATTATTTAGAATAAATGACACAGAACTATGTATAAAAAAACAATGCAATTATCAGCTACCAAACAATTACTAACTCTACGATACAATCGTGTAATAGCTAACAGTTATACAGAACAGTTTGTATCTTCAAAATTTTTGTCTCCTAAATTTTTTCTGGGCGAAATCATCAATAACATCATTATATGAAATCTCCCTGCCAACGTCCTGGTTGATGCTTATGATGCCAAGGCCACTGAGGCGATCCTGCCCCATTGATGATCTGAGGTAGTTCTTGATTAGCTTCATCTTAGAGAAGCTCCTCTCGACTGACGCTACTGTCACAGGTAGAGTGCAGGCAATTCTTAGTGCAACCCAGAGATTGGGGTATAGTTCCTCCAGTTGCTTCTGATGAATGAAGGAGAGAAGCTCCAATGCAGTCATGTTGTGTGAAGGTAAAGTTGGTAAGTTCTTAATTTCGAGTGCCAGTTCTCTTCCATCAATGTCAGAGTCAGTTCCAGAGCTCAGTATCTTAGAGATCTTTTCACACTTGCAGGACACGTCCCTCACATCATCTAATGTTTTGAATTTTTCATTTATTGACCCGATGGCACAATCCACCACCACATTGAAAAATTTGACTTCCAGCCTCGTTAAGGCTTCTGTAAATGGTTCGTCAGGAGCTTCGTAAGCAAAGTGCTTTTTTGTGGATCTGAGGCTCTTCTCCTTCAGCACAGCCTCCACATTCATTTCCTCACATATGTCCCTAGCTACGACTTGTGCTGCAACAAAACCTGTGTTTCTGTAGCTGGTGAGTGAATCTTTTGTTTTTGTGAGGAGGTTGACTGCCACATCAAACTGCATTGTAGGAGACTGCAGAAGTTTGCTCACATAGTTAACTGCATGAAGAATGTCATACCATACTACTGTGCAAATCTGAAAGCGATAAGACCCTACCTCCTCTGCAAGTGCTTGTGCTTCAGTCCTGGCTATGGCATCTGTGGCCCCCTAGTAGCAGCGGGGCCCTAAGCGGCCGCTTAGTCTGCTTATGCCAGGAAACGGCCCTGTCCAAGCCTACCCCTGTTCTCAAGTGGAACGAACTGTATTTGCCTTGAACCATATCGAGTGAGAGCCTATTCAGAACGATCTCCGACAAAGGGTAGGTACTTCTATACGGAAGCAGGAAAAAACCTTTGTCAACAACAGATCAAAAGTTAGATTTTATGTAAGTAAAACGTCGACAGTATGTCGCTGTTATAAATCTGGTAAACCCAAAATTCGACAAGTTAATCAATTTATTTATTCTAAATATCACTTAATATTGTAAGTTATCCTGTTACCCTCAACGAAAGATTAGTGAACAAATTCTAAATAAAACTTTTAAACTAGTTCAATCTGACCCATTAGTTTCCCTAAATTTCTGCGTGAACATCTTTGGGAGTAGTCTGAACTAAGCCACATCGCTTTTACCGATACCCAAAGTCTGGGGAAAACATTTTCATCTATTCCACCTCCAACCTAGTTCCTTTGACTTCTTATTCTTTGGAAATTACTTCCCTCTGCGTTTTTCATTTGTTCAGCTTTGAACAAAAAAATTCCAAGTTAACTTCAAAACTTTAAACTTTGTCTTTAAGCTATTTTCTTTGTGAATTTTAATCGCTTAATTTTATAACTTTGAATTTAAACTTTGATTTTAAAATTTTTAATTTTAGAAACATTTTTATTTGAATATTAAATTTTTGGTGCTACTTAGATAGCGTGATTCCTACCTCGATTCAGCGGTCTACCTTTTAATTATAGCTTCTTACCTTGTTTACTAATTGCTTGTTTACATTCCAATGTCCATCGCCCTTGACGATTGGTTAGGTTTAGTCATGATATTTTCGTTAGTTTTAACGAAAATATCGTGACTAAACCTAACCAATCGTAGGTAGACCACATACTATAGTAGCACCGAAACTATTTTTTAAATAAATAAAATTGAATAATAAATAGCATTTTATATTTATTATATTTTCATTTATACCTTGGATAGGAATCACACTCTACAGTACCGTAGTTTCGAACCAAAACGGGTACGAATCACCCTATAGTATCGAAGTCACCGGTAGGAATCACGCTATAGTAGCACCAAATTTTTTATAGTATAAATTCAAATATTGAAATTCAGTAACGTATCACCTATTTAATTTCGATAAAAAACGAAGCAACTAATCCCTTAAAGGAAAAGCTGTTCCCCAAATATACGGATATAAGAATTCACGACCCAACAGCCAGAAGAGAACAAATAACCTTAGAATTTCGAGAGAAATTGATGAACAGACAGTTATCAATCTTGAATGAAGAAATAAAAAGACTAAATGAAGAGCGTCATGCACTGAAAATCAACTGAGAGAATCTCAAATCAGTAACGATCTAAGAAAACGGGTCATCGAAAGTTTAAAACAGCTGTACGAACAACATGAAAACAGCGTCAAGGCAGGGATTACCAGAAAATTAAATACCACAGGGGAAAAATGAAGCTGCCAGTAAGTGAAGACTCATTTATAAATTTATCACAGTTCAGTTTAACGCAAGACTAAAATGAACTGCTTAACCTTTGAAAATAAAAACTACGGTCGATTATTCCAGTGGTCTCCAAAGTAGGGTGCGCCTGCCGATCTAGGGGATGCGCGAAGAAAATATGATGATTCTGATTTATCATTGTTTTTTCGTAGAAAGTTTTTGAATTTCAAGAAGATGACCGAGAAAGAAAATACTCGCTAACACAGTCATTCCTAGGAATTTGCGAGATAGTATCCGCGATATCGCTTACTTGCGATTAAAATTTAGCGAACTAAATATCACAATTCGAGATCGCCGCATTATTTTGTAAAATAACAGTTGATTGACATCAGGGAAGATACGAGTTTACGAACCGAATTTCAACAGAAAACTGTGCACAATTGGTGGATTGGATTAAAAAATTAGTACCCAGATTTAGTAAGCGCAGCGAACGATGCGCTCCTTCCATTTGGATCTACATATC
>JAJOZX010000609.1:1067500-1227500 GCA_023014485.1 Bathynomus jamesi
ATCATATCATATTACATCTGTGATGAAATGCCAGCAAAGAAGTTACTGCTTTATACAAGAATATGTTCAGAAATTTGAAAACTTCACCCCATAGTATATGAAAAGAACTGAATTCGAACCCGACCAACCTTTACGAAGAAAGGCTCCGAAATGGATCAAGGCCAATCCATCTGCGTCAGAGGTCAACCAAGGTCTTTATACTGTTGTAGGAACGAGACATCGTTATACAGGGTGTCCCTAAAGTCTGGACACATAGGAAATATCACTAACTATAACTAACTATATGTTATTATTATTATTATTATTATTATTATTATTATTATCTTAAATTCATGCAACTGAGGCCTAAGGTAGGCCCACATCGAATCAGCAACCCTGAGGTAGGACCAAATAGGACCTCCAAGTCCATAACTTATGGACTTGGAGGTTCTATTTGGTCCTACCTCAGGGTTGCTGATTCGATGTGGGCCTACCTTAGGCCTCAGTTGCATGAATTTAAGATAATAATAATAATAATAATAATAATAATAATAATAACATATAGTTAGTTATAGTTAGTGATATTTCCTATGTGTCCAGACTTTAGGGACACCCTGTATAACGAATCAGTTGGCGTGACATTATCACGTATTTTACTAATATCAAAAGGAAACGACTATAAATCGCTATTTTCATTTCATTATACTTCATTATATTTCATTATATTTCATTATACTTATTTACAGTTTGTTTCAGAAGATATGTAAATAAGTAAATCGCTTGAGCGAAACTTTTGACACACAAACTAACAGTGGGATGACCATCTCAGATTACCTTTCACTCACTAAAACAAACAAACAAACAATTTAGAGAAGGAAGAAGTTACGGCAATGTTTTTTTTTCTATGCAGGAAGGAGGAGGCCAAGGACGAACGCCCGCACAAATGCATTCCCACCCCTAGAGAAAGAGGAGAGGGCCGAAATCAAGGTCTTCGAGGTTTTTAAAAAAAATATGCCTTTTTTGTAATTTTGAAACTAATGTGTAGTGTGTAAGATGCATGTATATGTAGTGAGGAATAGAAGGGGAGGTGTGTATTTGAGAGCATGCTTGCTGGACTGCTCACAGAGTAGATGAGACTAGAGGTGGAAAGAGTACCAAAACGAGTACCAGTACGATTAAGAGTACCGTATTTTTTGAGTGGTCGGGACGGTTTTTTTTAGTGTTCGAGTAAGAGTACGTGTGTAAGAGTGTGGTTTCAAACTTTAAATGGTGCTTGGCTACAAGTTGTAGCCAAGCACTTTAACCAAGCACTTTAACTGGTGCTTGACTACAAGTTGTAGCCAAGCACTTTAACCAAGCACTATAACTGGTGCTTCGCTACAAGTTGTAGCCAAGCACTTTAACCAAGCACTTTAACTGGTGCTTGACTACAAGTTGTAGCCAAGCACTTTAACCAAGCACTTTAATTGATGCTTGACTACAAGTTGTAGCCAAGCACTTTAACCAAGCACTTTAACTGGTGCTTGACTACAAGTTGTAGCCAAGCACTTTAACCAAGCACTTTAACTGGTGCTTGACTACAAGATGTAGCCAAGCACTTTAACCAAGCACTTTAACTGGTGCTTGACTACAAGTTGTAGCCAAGCACTTTAACCAAGCACTTTAATTGATGCTTGACTACAAGTTGTAGCCAAGCACTTTACCCAAGCACTTTAACTGGTGCTTGACTACAAGTTGTAGCCAAGCACTTTAACCAAGCACTTTAATTGATGCTTGACTACAAGTTGTAGCCAAGCACTTTAACCAAGCACTTTAACTGGTGCTTGACTACAAGTTGTAGCCAAGCACTTTAACCAAGCACTTTAATTGATGCTTGACTACAATTTGTAGCCAAGCACTTTAACCAAGCACTTTAACTGGTGCTTGACTACAAGTTGCAGCCAAGCACTTTAACCAAGCACTTTAACTGGTGCTTGACTACAAGTTGTAGCCAAGCACTTTAACCAAGCACTTTAATTGATGCTTGACTACAAGTTGTAGCCAAGCACCAGTTAAAGTTTAAAACCACACTCTTACACGCGTACTCGTACTCGAACACAAAAAAAAACCGTACTCGACCACTCAAAAAATACGGTACTCTTAATCGTACTGGTACTCGTTTTGGTACTCTTTCCACCTCTAGATGAGACACGGAAAAATATCAGCTAAGGAAGACAGTGACAGGAGAAACGGGAGTTCCAGCACTCCGTCTCCTGCCTAACGTCCCGCTGGAGTACTTCCCCAGTCGATTGGTGTCTACAAACTCCTCATATATATATATATATATATATATATATATATTAATATATATATATATATTTTTTTTTTTTTAACTGCAAACAACACACAGTATAATTAATGTAAAGAACGACGCTTGTGTAGAAGAGTGTTCCGCACAAGATGAGTAGGGAGAACGAACAAATGAAAAATGAGGTATCTCCCGTATATATGTACGGCATGCGAAGGTACCCCCTCAGGGCATTGGTTTCTGCTTGTATGTAGAAGAATTACGACTTCTGATTGATCGAGGTCCTTGGTGTAGTGGATAGCATATCTGACCGGCAATCGGATGATCCCGTGTTCGATTCCCTGGAGGTGCCTCATTTTTCATTTGTTCGTTCTCCCTCCTCATCTTGTGCGGAACGCTCTTCCACACAAGTGTCGTTCTTTACATATATATATATATATATAATATATATATATATATATATATATATACAGTATATAAAATTACTGACAATTTGTCACCAAATTTATTTGTTAACCAAAAACACGATATAAACGCTCATAATACTGACAGAAAAATAACAAGAGATATTCCTAAACATAATATTGATATGTAATGCAAAGAAATCATCGCATCGCGAGCATAATTTGTACCTTCATTGGACAAACGAATCAAATTTGATGCAGAAAAAAAACCCTTTATAAAAAAAAAACACTAAAATTACTTCATTTCGAGCGATGAAATCTGAGAGAATTCATTCACATCATCATTTAAATAAGTCATATCTTAACAGAAGATAAGTTTGTTTCCTCTTTTACGTTATTTACAATATTTAAAATGATTGCTTCTTAAATTTTGCCTCCAAACACCCGTTATTTGTTGAAGGGTGAGCTTCGAAATTACTCTTTCATTTTTTTATTTCCATTTGGCTCATAAGCCCAATATATATATATATATATATATATATATATATATATATATATATATATATATATAATATATATATAAAACTTAGGAGGATTGTTTCAGATAGTCAGTAATATTTATGTATTCATATATATTCCTTTGTATTAACTGTTCCCAAAGAAAGAGAGAAAATAAAAGAAATCCCTTCAAATATTGATTTTATCCTTGCAATGTTGCAAGAAAAGGCCAAGAAATTACATTTCCCCTCAGAAAGTTATATATATATATATATGTACTGTACATATATATATGTGCAAGGACATTATAACGAAGT
Organism: Bathynomus jamesi; assembly: GCA_023014485.1. Lineage (NCBI taxonomy): Eukaryota > Metazoa > Arthropoda > Malacostraca > Isopoda > Cirolanidae > Bathynomus > Bathynomus jamesi. The sequence continues at coordinate 1,070,986 of JAJOZX010000609.1, forward strand.
TCCTTTAATATTGTGCATATATATGCGTAAGTCATATTTACATAAATTTATTTGTTTTTATTAAAGACTATGTTATTTCATAAATACAGGGTGTTTCATATGATTGGAGACGTAGCTTTTACGTTTTTTTTTTTGTTTTAGGTTTTGTTTGTTTGTTAGTTTGTTTTGTTTCAGGAGGTACACCCGTTCACTTTTTCGTGTGGGGACATTTGAAATCTGTTGTCTACGTAGACGGAATAAGAATAATTGAGAATTTGAAAGCTAAGGTAAGACTGGAATTGCAGCGAATTTCTGCTGAAACAATCAGAAGTGTTCAGAGAGCGTGCCAGTTACGAGTAATGAAGTTTCTTGAAGTTGAGGGTAAACAATTTGAACACCTTCCGTAATAGCATGTTGAAAATAAAACAGTCATAAAGGTGTATTAATCTTTCTACATATTTCATATGTCTCCATACATATGAAACAATTTTTTTTTAATTATATAAACAGCAAACACACAAACATTAAATGTGCTGGAGAATTTACCCCCTTTTATGGGGGGGGGGGAACTGACTGATTACAAAAAAAAAATAGTAAGTTAATACTAGAGTAAAGAAGAGAAAACTGTTGCTACTTTGGCAATCAACTATTTCCGTCATACTTTTGAAAATTTTAAAGTACCACAATTCTCAATTCTATAACACAAAGCTTACACCTTATCTCTTTATCAAATATAAAGTCATCTGAACGTCGGACTTTTGAGAGCTTACTTTTCGAATAAGGTTCCCTTGGATTTATTTAACAATTATTCAGGTAGCTACATAAATAAAATATATATTGTTGAAGAAAACCAGTAGTTAGTACAGTTTCGAAAGATGTGAAGTACATTAAGCTGCCATACGTAGGATATATCTACAGTATATATAAGGTTAAAGACCAGAAATAGTTTGCAGAAATTATTAAAAATTTACTATCTACAAACAGGTGTTAAATTTGTATTTTGTGATGATTTAGAATTATCAGCTTTTTCCAAAGTTAAGGACATTACACTAAAGGAGATATGCTCACGTGTCGTGTACGCATTTACTTGTGCGAATACTGCAAGGCTTCGTATATGGGTAGTACGCAGATGCAGTTGCAACTGCGAATTGATCAGCATGTGAGTGTTTCAGTCAAATTCAAGGTCCCATTAACTAATCCACCTCACTCACCAATTAGATCTCGTACTACAAACAATAATCATTCAATTAATTGTTTTACTTCAAAATAAAATATAAAAATTCAGCAAGTAGGATTCTGAAGTCGCAATATATATATATATATATATATATATATATATATATATATAATAGAGAAGTTCAATTTGGCCGCTAATTCATGTAAATTCATAGTTGGTTTATTTTCAAACTTCACCAACCATCTAAAAAAAATATATAACAACCATTTAAATAGAAGTGACACGCATTGGCATCGTTTCAAAGTCAGTTTCGATGTACTGTAACATAGAATCAGACGTAAATTTCGAGTACCATCTTTTTAAAGTTATAAATAATAAAGCAAAATTTTTATGGTTATCATGACTGTCGTCATCATTATTGTAAGTTAATTGATTTCAGTAAATTTAGAATGTAATAATATTTTAATAATTTTAGCTTTTTAATTTTTTTTTTTTAGATTTTTAATATTTATAATCCAGATCCTCTCAATGCTTTGATGATGAAAATACAAATTTTCGAAACGTCGTTACGAATAAAACTGTGAAAACACAATTAAGCTTTTCATTTCTGCATTCATCGTATTTCTCATAAATGATGATGATAATGATAAGCTTTATTGGCGGGATATAAATCGCGTATAACAGTACAATATTCTTGAAGGTAATAAACGATAAGATACAGTAAATCAAACGATAATAAATTTTAAAAAAACAACTAAAAATTAGGACTAAAAAAGAGAAATAAAAACAAGACGCGTACTAAACAAGTAATACTATATATATATATATATATATATATATATATATATATATATATATATATATATATATATATATATATATATATATATATATATATATATTAAGCAACCTTAATTTTTTTTTTCAAATCTTCCATTTTTCATTGTCAATTTTAATAAAAGGAAATTGAAATACTTAATAAAAGAAAAAAAAGAAATTGCTTTTTGAATAATAAGAAGGAAAAAGTCGTCGCAAAGAAAATTTGTTTTCAAAACAGATTTTCGAAATGAGGTTTTTTTTTTTTTTAAAGTTTGTTTCTCTACCAATATTTATTTTTCAGTGTTTTGAACTTTTGAGTGAAGTTAAACATCATCTATTTTTATATCAGGATCAGTTTTTCTTAAGAAAATTTTGAAATACGAAAAACATAAACAGTTTTGGAAAATGGCTTCGTAAGGGGCAACAGTACGTATAAATTATAGACAGTTTCGGTAAATAGTTCCTCTAGAAACAAAATTTCCCAAAAGGAGAAAAAGTTACTAATTAGTGATATTCTCTTTTTTTTTTCATTCTTCTTAGTGACAGTAATAACATTTCAAAACAAAACTCGCTCATTACTGATCTGTAATTTTTTATGCGGTTTTGAATTTTTGCTTATTTCTAGGAGAATTTTCTTCTGAAATTGTACACACACATATATATATATATATATATATATATATATATATATATTAAGCAACCTTAATTTTTTTTTTTCAAATCTTCCATTTTTCATTGTCAATTTTAATAAAAGGAAATTGAAATACTTAATAAAAGAAAAAAAAGAAATTGCTTTTTGAATAATAAGAAGGAAAAAGTCGTCGCAAAGAAAATTTGTTTTCAAAACAGATTTTCGAAATGAGGTTTTTTTTTTTTTTAAAGTTTGTTTCTCTACCAATATTTATTTTTTCAGTGTTTTGAACTTTTGAGTGAAGTTAAACATCATCTATTTTTATATCAGGATCAGTTTTTCTTAAGAAAATTTTGAAATACGAAAACATAAACAGTTTTGGAAAATGGCTTCGTAAGGGGCAACAGTACGTATAAATTTATAGACAGTTTCGGTAAATAGTTCCTCTAGAAACAAAATTTCCCAAAAGGAGAAAAAGTTACTAATTAGTGATATTCTACTCTTTTTTTTTTCATTCTTCTTAGTGACAGTAATAACATTTCAAAACAAAACTCGCTCATTACTGATCTGTAATTTTTTATGCGGTTTTGAATTTTTGCTTATTTCTAGGAGAATTTTCTTCTGAAATTGTACACACACACACATATAATATATATATATATATATATATATATTATATATATATACACACATTATATATACTGCATATAGCAAAAAACTTACCCCAAAAAAGATAAACCAAGTCGTTTGAATTGTAGGAAGTTTATATACTTTCATTCTGTCTTTTACGCATACAAAGTCTCTCTCTCTCTCTCTATATATATATATATATATATATATATATATATATATAAGAGATTATATATACAGAGAGAGAGAGAGAGCGACGAAAATATTACCGACATTTTTAACAAAATTTGTGTTGTTTCTTTGTTCTAAGTTATCAGAGACCAAAGTTAGGCTGTAACTGACATTTCAGTGACTTGCATATTTTGACAAAGACGTGGTTTGTTATTTCGGTGTGTGACCCCTCTTGAACAAATATTGTTGATGTTCTGCTCATTTCAATTGTACATTTTTTCCATGTTGTTGTGTTTGTCTTTTGTCCTTGCGCATATTTTACACCATGCAGAGTCGCAGAATGCGGGAAACGTAAGAATATTTGTTGGAATGTAAAGATTCAAACGAAATTAAGAAAAAAGAAGTAATCACAAAAAAATAGCGAAAATAAGGCCACCGATGTCCCGGGGTCTGAGCCTGGTGAATGAGAGCGGGGAGCACTACCCGTCCGTAAGAAGAAATAGGAAAAGTCACTATTCTTTAAATTTTTCCCTGGCCCGAAAATTTCTATCGATTTCTATCTGTGAGCCTGTATGCACATTGTGTAATTGAACGCCGAACCCCCTTTTACTCAAAACAAAACACTATTTTCCTATATGGATGAAGGGGGGCACGTTTTCGCTCGTATATCTATCTCTCTCACGTCTCTTCTCTTCTTTTGACAAGGAACAGTAAAGCCCTCAGTACCCTAAGTAAAAAAAGCTAAAAGACGAACGGACTTTACTCTCTTGTCAGTGACTTTGTTTCATATGCGGGAAAACATCCCATTCGCAATCGGATGAACCCAATATTTGCCTGATTTTTGCATTTACAAAACTCTTCGCCTGAAAGACCAAAGAGTTCTTACAGACGAAATATGCATTTTCTCTCTGAAATCATATAATGGACCTCGGAATACATGTTTGTAAATCTTATATACGCAAACGACCACGAAAATTTATATAACAGCAAGGTTGCGAAGCTGAGTAATTCAAATATATATTATTTCTAATGACCTTTTGCTGTGTGCTCCGGAATCCTTTGTTGTATCAAATGAAATGATTCTTTCTCCTTTGGTTAATTAATATAAGATCACGCTATTTTTAGTGCTTATAATGAGAGTATAATTATTATATGATACACACTAACGTTCATAAAAAGAAATAATGATAGGATTTAATACAGAGTGTTTATAATGAGTTAAGGTATACTTTTTAAATGCAATTTTAAAATACTTTGAAATATATATGTATATATTATTCTCTTAATAAAGAAGACAAAAATTTATCACAGGCAACTGAAATTACCTTCATTTCTTTCCAATTTATCGAGTCCCTCTAATGAAAAACTGTTCTTTAGTGAACTAAACAAACGTACAAGCAAATTCTCCCTTCCAAAGAATTGTTTCCCAAACCTCCATTGCAGCGATGGTTCAGATCAGAGTTAATAAACCTTTTATTTAAAACAGAACTATCGTTTGGAACTCCATAAGTGGAAGTCATCAGCTGTAAAACATGACCTCATTTTGCAAAGGAAGGAAAACATCATATTTTCATAATTGGGTGACCTTTGAAGAGCACACACACACACACACGGAAAACAGCTGCAGTATTAAAGCAATCTCGCGTTACGCAGTTGCCGTCTTTTTACCTGATAAAGCTGAGCTCTTCGCTTAAATTTTCGCCTCCATCTTAACTCTGGACAATTCCAGTGCTGTTCCTCCATCTCCTCCTCCCTCTGCCTTAACGCGTCTGATTTTTGCCCTCTCTGGCCTCAACTCTAGGAAGGCGTACAGTGATGATGGTGTCCTTCCTGTTGTTCTCAAGAACTGTGCTTCTGTGCTGACACCTTACCGTGGCAAACTCTTTCGTATTTGTCTTTCATCTGGTACTTTTCCTTCCTGCTAGAAGTTCGCTTTCATTCAACCTGTCCCAAAGAAGAGTGACCGCTCTCAACCCTCCAACTATCGTCCAATTGCTTTCATTTCTTCACTTTCTAAAGTTTTTGAATCTATCATTAAGAGGAAGATTCTTAAACACTTCTCTTCTCATAATTTTCTTTCAGATCGTCAATATTGGTTTCGCAAGGGATACTCTACTGGCGATCGTCTTGCATATTTCTCTGACTCTTGGTCATCCTACTTTCGGGATTTCAGTGGAACCTTTGCTGTTGCGCTAGACATATCAAAAGCCTTTGATAGAATTTGGCACACATATTTAATTTTCAAACTGCCCTCCATCGGTTTCTATCCTTTTATCTGTGCCTTCATCTACGATTTCCTTTCTGGCCGATCTATATCTGCGGATGTAGATGGCCACTGTTCTTCTACTAAAGCTACCAACAGTGGTGATCTTCAGAGCTCTGTCCTGTCACTCACTATTTTCCTTTTATTTATCAATGATCTTTTAATTCACGCTTCCTGTCCTATTCACTCCTATGCCGATGATTCAACTCTCCACTTCTTCACCCGCTTCCCAAAGCGTCCCTCACAGCAGTCACTCCATGATTCGCTTAGGATGGCTATGGAACACCTGACCTCTGATCTTTCTGCTATCTCTGATTGGAGTAGAAAAAAACCTTGTGGCTTTCAATGCCTCAAAAAAACAGTTCCTTCATCTGTCTACTCGTCACAATCTTCCACACGACTATCCCATTACCTTCGACAATACACAACTCAATCCTTCCTCTTCTTTTAACAGTCTTGGTGTTTCCTCTTCTCGTGATCTTTCCTAGAAAGATCACGAGAAGAGGAAAGATCACATAGAAAGATCACATATACTCTCTTTCTGAAACAGGTTGTAAGAGGTTAGGTGTGCTGTGCCGCCTCAGCATCTTCTTCACCCCCACTCAGTTGCTGTCTCTGTACAGGGGTCTTGTCCGCCCGTGTATGGAGTACGCTTCTCATGTGTGGGGTGGCTCAACCCACACAGCCGTACTTGACCGGGTGGAATTAAAGGCTTTTCGTCTCACCAATTCCCCCCCCCCCTTCTTACTGACTGTCCAAATCCCTCTCTCTTCGTCGGGATGTTGCCTCACTCTCTCTTTACTATCGCTATCATAACGGACACTGTTCTTCTAAACTCTCTAACTGCATGCCTCCTCCTTTAAGGAGAGCACGCAGCACTAGACTTTCGACACATTTTCATTCCTGTTCTGTCCAACTCTCAAACGCAAGGGTTAATCGGTATTTTCAATCTTTCATCTACTCAACCGGTCAACTCCTGGAACAATCTCCCTCAGTCCATCTTTCCCCCTGTCTATGACGTCCAAAACGCAGAGTGTCCAGGCATGTCGAAAACCTTGGACCTTGATTTTGGCTTTCTTCTTCTCTATGGGAGGGGGAGCGTTTTTGCAGCCTTAGCCCATTCTTCTTCATAAAAAAAATGACACTATAAATGTATTTGTGGGGATCGTGTGTGTGTGTGTGTGTGTGTGTGTGTGTGTAAAGAAACCTTTAATTCTTCCAGCTTGAGATTATTATAAACTTGAACTAGTCTCTTAAATGAAAGAATTCTTATATTCAAAACCACTCTCCCGCGACTTACTCAAATCTTGAAAGATTTACAAAATTTTAGTCGAATTCCTCTTCAGAAATGCTTGAATCAATTTCACAAAGGTGATGATTCTTTACAGTCCCAGTGACACCTCTTCGTGGGGCTTCCATGAATGGGAAAGGAATACGTTGTCATTACCTCATTTATTTTTATGTACGTTAATGTTATTTCTTTCTTCAATTCAACATTCTCTTGGGAACTCAACATACAGTGTGTGTGTGTATATATATATATATATACAGGGTGGGCGGAAAGTAGCTCCCTATTTTGGATTGGTAAAACAATACGTATATTATCCATTTATTTCAGAAGAAATAATATGAAAAGGTAGGCATACATGGTAGGTTGTCTATAAAATTCAATGTGGGCTCCAACTCTTTCCACCAGCTTCTGGAGCCGCCCAGGAATGGCGTCCACTGACTTTAGCAGGAACTCCGGCGGGATGGAGGACATGACTTCCCGAATTCGGTCCTCCAGTTCTTCCATGTCCTCGGTTTGGTGCGGTAGACTTCTTCCTTTACCCACCCCCAAAGAAAGAAGTCGCACGGTGTCAAGTCGGGGCTCCTGGCTGGCCATTGATGTGGACCACGACGACCCATCCAACGCCCAGGGAAGTGGGCATCCAGCCACTCACGGACAACAAGAGCGAAGTGCGGAGGGGCGCCATCTTGCATAAATATCAGATCGTCGATGTTCTCCATGTGCTGACAACCGGCCAGACCTCGTTTCGCAACATAGCAAGGTACCGCTCAGCATTCATGGTGTTGCGCAGAAGGAACGGGCCCACAACCTGATCTGAGGTCATACCACACCACACCGTTACACTGAACCGATTCTGCCGTTTTTCAGCGGTAACCGTGCGACTTCTTTCTTTAGGGGTGGGTAAAGGAAGAGGTCTACCGCACCAAACCGAGGACATTGGAAGAACTGGAGGACCGAATTCGGGAAGTCATGTCCTCCATCCCGCCGGAGTTCCTGCTAAAGTCAGTGGACGCCATTCCTGGGCGGCTCCAGAAGCTGTGGAAAGAGTTGGAGCCCACATTGAATTTTAGAGAAAACCTACCATGTATGCCTACCTTTCATATTATTTCTTCTGAAATAAATGGATAATATACGTATTTTTTTACCAATCCAAAATAGGGAGCTACTTTCCGCCCACCCTATATATATATATCTATAAAATTTTAAGTAATTCCAAATATGGTAATGTTTATTGTATTGTTTGAGGTTGTTTACCCTTCTTTGTAATGTTGTAATGGTAAAGGTCGGGTGACGGAGGGGATCTACAATTATACCTGGGATTCAAACCGTGGATCGCTACATCATCTGAACCCAGAGCACAGCCAACCATTGAACTACTAAACAGATCCAACGAGGCTTACTAATCAGTCGGGAGGGTCAGAAACTGACACTGCGCTCAGACTAGAAGAATACGGTCCATTGCGCAAATTCCTGGATTATTATTAACCAGCACCACCCGGAGTCGAACCTCCGACCTCAGAGTCTTCACCTTTCCAAGAGGGAAGCGATTCTACCCACTGAACTGCAGACTCCAGCTCAACACTACATCGTCGTACGTATCTGTATTAAATCCAGAAAAATAATGAAAAGCAAAATATAATAAAATATGGATATTACTATTTTTTTCTATCAGTTTTACAAAAAATAAAATATTTTCTCTTCCCTACTGAGGTCGCGACCCACACTTTAGTAAGCCCATAGGCGTATGAGGCGGAGGGTCTGGAGGGGCAGTAGCCCCCCCCCCACGCAGGACTAGGGAATTGAGCATTTTCAGGGCAAATACTGAATATTTTCAAGGCAAATTTTGAAATGTAGCAAAATTTTATCTCATTTTTGTAAATTGTAATGTTTTTTATATCAAAAAGGTTTTAATATATGTTACTCATACTCTAACCTTTGTGTTATTTTATGCTACACATAGTGCTTATGCGGAAATCAGGACACCCTAAAAATTTTCAGGGCAAATCCCCCCCCACCAGTAAAGTGCCAACCCATACGCCTATCAGTAAGACCTCGTCAAAAGCAATGCTTTTGGCTAGTAACACTCATTACAAACTTGCCCAGTCGTCAAAACATAAATTATTTATAACGAATCGCAATTAATTTTCGACAAAAAGATCAAATATTTATTAAATAAGTAACGGGCATGAATTTCAATTTCGCGCCGAAACGAGCACGATCTTGGAAATTGTATAAAAATTGTAACAAAAGAGGCTTGAAATGGTGTCAACTCGACGCCAGATGCACAACGATTCTTATGATTACCAGATTGGGCTAATTTTAAACTCCTCTAGCTACTAAATTTTCACTTTGGGCTAGTTGCTACCTTTTCGGATAATTTAAAAACGTCAGTGAGGTACGTTTTAGGTGTACACGCTACTTTTCTATAATAAATACAAAACCTCAAAACAATATTCACTTTGTTAGTTTTACTCAACAGTAAAAAATAAAAAAGTCGTACGAAGTCTATATACATTTTATTTTCATAAATAACTTCATACAATAATAAAGAAAACAACGGGTACATGGAGTGGGAGAGACTGGGAAGGGCTAGTTTGACAATCGTCAAGGGACCTAACCAGGCATTCAGTTGACTGGGCATTCAATTAACTCGGGCAACGCCGGGTACCTCACCTAGTATATATATATATATATATATATAAGCAAACAACATCTTGAAGATGTGAATATATCACGAAAGCGCTCGGACTTCGTGTTTCCTTTTCCCTGTGGTTGTTTGCTTATTAATAAGATCACGTGTTATTCTGTGATTTTAGTGCATATATATATATATATATATATATATATATATACGGGTGTCCCGTAAGTCTGGACCCATAGGGATTTATAATATATTTTTTTATTGTTATTATTATTTTATTATTATTATTTTTTTATTATTTTTTATTATGATTTTTATTTGTGGGGCCACTTGAAAGCCAAAGTGTACGAGGTCAAACTTCAGAACATTTTCCACCTTAAAGCACGCATTGTGGAGGCGTGTCAAGAAATTTCTGCGACTGTGATTCAGAAAGTGCTGTCGCAGTGGAGATTGCGTCTTCAACTATGTGTGCGACACAACGGCGGACACTTTGAACAGATTATGTAATAAATTTTTGGACTATTTTGTAATTTTATTATTTTTCCCTATGGGTCCAGACTTACGGGACACCCTGTGTGTATATATATATATATATATATACAGTGTGTCCGTAACGTCATGGTGGGATTTTAAATAACTATATTATTGCAACGAAACATGATAATGAGATGAAAACAAGGCAAATTGAAGAACAACTCGAAAAGAATAACTTTATTTAACGTAGTTCGATATGGGCTCCTCTGGTAGCCCTGCAGACATCTAAGCGGTGATGTGTGTCCGTAAAGTCATGGTGGGATTTTAAATAGCTATATTATTGCAACGAAACATGATAATGAGATGAAACAATGCCAAATTTAAGAACAACTCTCAAAGTTGTATCTTGTAGTTAGTCTAGGCTAAGCTTAACCTTTATCTCGTAGTTAGTCTAGGCTGTCCACATGCCTATGTTGAACATGAGCGTAATAGCCCGAAAGTTAATGTGTGGTGTGCTCTAGCACGAGATCGAGTGATTGGCCCATTTTTCTTCGCGGAACCCACTGTGACGTCACACAACTACCTCGCTATGTTGGAACATTTTGCAGTACCCCAATTTATTGACAATAATGTCATCTTTCAGCAAGATGGTGCTCCTCCGCACTATGCCAACGTTGTTCGAGAATTCCTTAATGAAAAATTTCCACAGAGATGGATGGGAAGAGGAGGATGGAAGCCATGGCCTCCACGCTCTCCGGACCTGACACCTTTGGACTTTTATTTGTGGGGTTACGTCAAGCAAAGCGTGTACAGTGTACCCATTAGGGATATTCATCACTTGCACGAGCGAATCACGGAAGCTATCGCATCCGTCACTCCTGATGTTCTTGGGCGTGTGTGGCTGGAATTGAATCACCGCCTAGATGTCTGCAGGGCTACCAGAGGAGCCCATATTGAACTACGTTAAATAAAGTTATTCTTTTAGAGTTGTTCTTCAATTTGCCTTTTTCTCATCTCATTATCATGTTTCGTTGCAATAATATAGCTATTTAAAATCCCACCATGACTTTACGGACACACTGTATATATATATATATATATATATATATATATATATATATATATATATATATGAGTATTACCGAGAATTTGTACATGCGGGAAACTTTTTGTAAAGTTTTCCACAAAGAATATTGCATAACATCATCGTACAAACGAACAACAGCGTCTTCCTCTTATTAATGTCGGAAAACTGTAAATTGAATTATTATATATTTTCATGATTAATGTACTTTAATTTCACGAATTTGCCCGAGTTAAACGGATACTTAAACAACACAAACAAATTATTGTATTTTACATGTTATATTGGTCTACTTTTTTCCAACTGTCGCTACTTTTTATGAGTAATCAAGCTACTTTTCATAATATATATCTGGCAACTCTATTTAGAAAGAAGCTAGTGTGGTTTGAGATTCGTTTGTTAGTGGATGTCTGTCTTTGGTATTCAAGTTGTGTTTAATGTTTTTTTTTTGTGGTTGATATCTTGACTATAAATTGGCAGTTTTGTAATAAAAACTAAGCCTATATAAATAAAATAGTGATGATTCTTAAAGCAAAAATAGTTGTGGTCACCCTATGAACAAGGTCCGGGAAAGGAATCGTGTGACCTGGTGCTACTTTTAACTTCTGACCCTTTACCCGCAATCACCTCTTCCTCAATCTTCCAGCCCTAGTCCTGGTGCTTTGACACCTTATGCACCCAACTCTATCGGGCCTTGCCTATGAAAACGGAGCACTGTCGAAACCCTTGGTTCATCACCCTATCAGACAATGGAAATCATCGCGAAGAAGTTTGCAAATGGTTACATGACCAGCAGAGTCTGTTCCCGAGAGATTATAGGTCATCGAAAAAAGGTGGGTGGACATTACATTTCATTTGGAAGACATGAAGCCACTTGGGCCTATCAAGGTTATCCAAATCATTAGCTATATTTTATAATAAAATTGTGCAAAATGTCAATCTCAAGTCAGCTAATTAACATAAAACTGTTTACAAAGTTATCAAAGTAGCCTACATAACTTAAGCTGAAAATATACACTATTTACACAATTTATAACTTTCATTCATGGAGTATCCAACTTTCTTAAAACTGAGGAGGTACTATTAAGGTGACTTTGTCCCAAACTTTGTACCCCAATGTATATATTATAGCTCACTTGTGGTGAATACATAATCTGTAATATGAGGAAGTTGTATAATATTGTATTACTATAATAGTTGTATTACTCTACAGATTATGGTGTCATACTTATTCCTCTGTTTAAGTACAATGACATATTTATTTATCTCCACAGTAAAACATTTAGAAATCTATTTTCTATGCCAATTTCATTACTTGGAGACTGGAGAGGTATGCTTGAACATTTTTTTCTTTTTAGGATACTAAAACACGTATGCACGAACTGAGAACATAATTTAAAATTTGCACATAAACTTAATTCGTAGCTTAAAATTTGTTCGGATGTAGATCGGCAGTTAATATACAAAAAGATAGTATTTTTCAATTAAAATTATTTCTCCCACTTAAATAGCTTAATATACATGGTAATTGCATTGTAAACTATTTTTCTTGTTTTGGGTAGTTCTACTAAACTGCAAATTATCTCGGTTGGAACAAGACAGAGCTTAAATAATTCGGCGAGAAATTTTATATTTAAAGTATAGACTTTTTTTTTTAAATTTAATATTTACATTTGTAGGCTTCTATTTATTTGCTGAAATTTTAATGAAAAACTCGAAAGGATAACACTTGACTTTGACGTGTCTATCTATCTCTATCTAGGAGTGCTCCATTTTTCAATATTAAACATACTCATAAAACATATACCCTTTGAAAGCTCACATTTTTCCGAGTCTAAAAATGTAGTAATCCAAAAGTATCAATAGCAAATAAAAAGTAACGATTTAATTGTTTGACGCGTGACGTCATTAACTACATTATAAAGGTTGGCTAAGTTATAAATCTTCAGTGTGTTGTAAGATGGTATTTTTGGTAATTGTTACGCTAACCTAACGTAACATGAATGTTATTACCTTATCATTTGTATAATTTAGGTTTCGGGGGTACGGGGGCTCCGCCCCCGTAAAGACCACGCATCACAAATTGATCGGTATAGGGTTTTATATTTAAACCGTTACTTTTTATTTGCTATTGATACTTTTGGATTACTACATTTTTAGACCCAGAAAAATGTGAGCTTTCAAATGGTATATGTTTTATGAGTATGTTTAATACTGAAAAATGGAGCGCTCCTAGAGATTTACCATATATATATATATATATATATTATATATTATATATGAATGGGAATGAAAATCGGGTTACACGCTCCTTGCTTAGGCTTTTTCCAAATAGTTTAAAGGACGAGTTCCCTATTTTTTTTTTTTTTTTTAGGTCAGCGTACCACCATGGTTTTCTAAGTACCACAGTAGGAAATGTTATGGGTTATTCATCTACAACTAATATTCTTAGATACGTTATCATTAAAATAATTATCAACTAGCAGGCTGCATATCGAAACCCTCTCACGTACCACCTACAAAAGAGCTCTGCCTATTACATAGTTGGGAATCGGTGTTTTGACCATTTTCTTTGAGCAACAGTAGTTTCGAATTTGCCTGTTTGTCAAATATAAATTGACAAAATATTTTCAGGTTTGTTGGTATTGAGGTCGAGAAGTGTACAGGGTGGCCACAAAGTCCCTTTGCATGAAAAACAAGGGCAACATAGACATGCTGTAATGTTACTGCAAAACGACTTTGTGGCTACTCTGTACTTTTAAATAGGCTTTCTTTTAGAAAATTTTAATTCTTCCCATTCATATCAGATATATACATTTTATATTAATTTTTAGTAGTTTTTGACGCGAGATTATTTTGGATAATTTTGTTTTGTAAATTTAGACGTGTAACATTTAAGCAGACAGTAAGGAATAGTTATGCAGGTCCGCAGATCATGTTATGACCAGGCTGCCAAATCATTTTTCTTCCTTCCGAATTTGATTTGCTGAATATTGAGTTTCGGGGCCATTTGGGTCCCCGGTTGGACGAAAGTTGGTCACGTGAGATGCAACTAACCAACCTAAAATGAACACCTAACCTTGTATAACCTAACCCGGACGTGCGACTCTCCCTGATCAGCTCGATGAATGAAATGGTTGGATTACCGATATCTGGTGACCCAGAAAAACTATATTAGCCTTTGATTTTTGTTTGGAGTTTGCGTTACAAATTGAAATTAATTCAATATTTCTGCGATTTTCGTTTGAAATTGTGGCTTGTGTATAATTTCGTGGCTAAGAGATTTTTTTAATCGGAAAAAACCCGCCTATTTTATATATTCTCCCAATCAGTGAGAATCTTATGCCCAGGTTAGGCGTACATTACGTAGGTTAGTCAGTCTAGGATGGTTAGTAATTTTCCATGTCACCAACTTTAGGACAATCAAGGGTCACAGATGGGCGTTCCAGAAGAAAAAAGAGCCACAGAACTACACGTTTATCAAAATTACATATTTTATTAGTTTTAATCTGCTATTTTTATAACCTTTTTTTTCTCGTTTTTAACAGAGGCTTGTTTTATTACGTTGTTATTGTCGTCTCCCAACCTAGATTTGGAGACTTGCTTTATTTTTGCCATTTTATTGCAATTTTTCGTGCATAGTTGCATCGATTTACTACAGGATTAAACTTAGGCTTAAAAATTTGAGTTACTATAGTTGTATTTGTTTTTCGGTAGACTTGTACGATAATTATACCATATGAAACGTATGCAAATTTTATGCATTTTATACCCAAAGCTACTTAATTTTTGTCACTTGTGGGATGTACTCGGTAAAAGGTTTTGTGTGTGTGTAGTTAATGTAGTTTTAAAGTACCGTAATTTTTTAAACATCCGACACGTTAAAAGGTTTAGTGATGCACCGGAGGCCAGAGGGCCGGAACCTCCGGCTTAGTGTTTTTTCCTCCGGCTGGAGGTTCCGGCCAATTGATTTATTTCAGTGTGTGTGTTTGTGTGTTCCATCGTCTCATCTATTTAGGGTTTATATATTATAGTCCTGCTATTTTAAATTAAGTCTTTAATAACTTAAACTTTATAAAAGTCGACTTTCTATGCTGTGTGTGCTAATTTCTCTAAAAATTCCCATTGAACAGAATATCCTCAGGTTATGAAACTTATGATGTCTTGTTGAATGCTGGGTGAAGTAGCCTATATCAAATCAATTATTAATACAATCACTGATCACTCATAAAATAAATTATTATTATTAGTCATCTGAGAACTGAAATATTCGGATAGGTGCAGAAATGAGGTTTTATAGTTTTTTAGAATTAAAACTAAAGTTGTCAGAATTGAGTTTGTTGTACTTGGCATCTCCGGCCGGAGCAGAAGGTTTTCTAAAATGGCCGGAGCTCCGGTGCATCACTAAAAAGGTTTATCTATTTTTCATTAACTGAAATAAAAGCCTGAAATTTTTACTGTACCACATTTACATATGGGGAATTAGTCCCCTAATACAGAACATTCTCTCTGTGATGCCCTCTCAGCTCATTAACTCTCTGCACACGATCAAAAAGATTGACTGAAAATTTCCATGTCTGTCGCTACATAACTAATTAAACTTTTAAGATAAGGCTGAAAATCCAAAATTCCTAAAATTCTACATCCTCTCCCTGACTGTATCCCTGGGTACGTGGTTGATATAAAATCTGGTGGGCAAAACGTGGCACGTCAACTTGGAAGATGAACCAGACTAAATTAATTTAAGTATACAGAATAAGCCGACGGCACTTTACAAATCTGTTAGTCATTCATCAGACAAGAATTTTTACCTCCTTCACACACGTATAAACCCATTTAACCTATAACAAATGTGCATTTTAATCCTATTAATGAAATATTATGGGCATAAAAATGCTTGGCTGATATGTAACTATAGGATTTCTTTGTGGGTGGCCTCAGCAATAAAGAAGTAGGCAATTTAAATTAATATTTTGCGATGTGTTCAGAAAAAAAATGTATATCTACAAATTAACAACATATATACCTTACAACCTTACAAAGGTTCCGCGCGATAATTTCTCATTTCGCGAAGGTCAAGCTTGTCGTCACCTCCTCTCGAGTTGGCCTGGTGAAGTAATGAGTTGGATTCTTGCGCGCTCCACCTCACATAGCCAGGTACGCCCGGCTCATCGGGGATTGTTCTGAGCCAGGCGTCTAGTCTTCTTTTGAAGATTTCCACTGCAACTCCCTTCGTGTTTCTTAGGTCTTTGGGCAACTGATTAAACAGTTTTGGTCCTCTCACTACAAAACTATTTTCTTTCAGGGTTAAGGATGTTCCCTGTCTCGCCTTCAATTTGGGAATACGACACAGTCTACCGCTTCTACTTTCCATCGTTGTTTGGGGAGTTATGGGATTCAGAGTAAGATTAGGGACTAGTTTCTCCATTATTTTCCAAGTGTAAATAATGGTGTATATATCTCTTCTCCTTTCCAGTGAATATAGGTCAAGTTCTCATAACCTTTCCCAGTAATTTAGTTCTTTGCACCCATTGATCTTGGCTGTGAAGCTTCTTTGGATCCCCTCCAGCTGTCTAATGTCTTCTTTTTTATATGGGGAAGTTAGGACCGAGCAGTATTCTAATTTGGGTATGATCAGGGTTTTCAGTAGAGGAATCATTACATTCCTATCCCTTCGTTTAAAGGTTCTCAATATCTGACCCGTTATTCTCTTTTCTCTGTTTACTGCTATCTTATTTTGTGTGTATATATATATGTGTATATATATATATATATATATATATATATATATATATATATTATAATATATATATATATAGGGCTATTCAAAATGATTCACCTGATTTCAAATGAGAATATTTTTTAATGTTACAAATACAGTGTGATTTGTGATACATTAACCAAAAGAAAAACTGTCCAAATTTTGTTTCTCACCTCATAAATGCTCTATGTGACTTCCCCTAGTTACACGAGCAATGTCGACACGATAGTCGAATTCCTCCCATACTCGCTCCAGCATGTCCGTTGTCACTGACTCTACGGCAGTAACAATGCGAGTTCGGAGCTCATCCAAAGACGGATGCTCTGAGCACCCGGTGGATCTGTTCTGTAACGTCGACGAAACTCACGCTGCACTGTGACTACCGATTTACAGCTCGAAAACTGCAACACACAAAACGCCTTCTGCTGTGCGGACGCCATTTTCACACTGACTGTTTGTTGCTAGGCTAGGCCACGGCGTGACTTTGGAGCCCTCTCGCGGTGATCTTGTAAAACTCGGAGATTTCCTCTTTCATGTGGTGTATGCACAGTTGATGCACGGTTGATAGGTACGGAAATATTCTCAGTTGAAATCGGATGAATCAGTTTGAATAGCCCTGTACTGTATATATATATTTATTACTTTTGTTACTTTGTTGAGTTTGAACGACGGTTCAGGATCGACCTGCGGTCGACCCCACTGCAGCACCCCGCTTCATTTACGGGACTTGGTGAAGGAGGAAATTGCTCTCTGATCTCCTCCTGCCCTCGTAGCCAGGCCACGCATGGCTGGTCAGGGACTTTGCACAAGAATCTGTCCAGCTGGTTCTTGAAGTTATTCAGGTCGGTGTGCTGGAGATTCCTCACTTCTTTTGGAAGGACATTGAAAAGCTTTGGGCCCCGTATTCTGAGGGTATTTTCCATCCTCGTTTTCATGGCCCCTTGTCCCACCGCAGCTGCGACCGTACAAAATCTGCCTCTTCTCTCATTCCAGTTTGTTTCTATTTCATTTCTGAGGTTAGGGACAGCCCTCAAGTATTTTCCATATGTATATTGTTGTGTACCGCTCACGCCTTCTTTCAAAAAAGTAGAGTTCCAAGGATTGTAGTCGAGACCAGTAGTCTTCACCTTCCGTTTCCTCTGTCTTAGACGTAAAAGTCCTTTGTATAGCTTCAATGCTCGCCATGTTTTTTTCTGTGTGGGCTTGAGTACTGAGCAATACTCAGTTATTGGTAGGACTAGACTCTTCCATAATTTGAGCATGATGTTTGCTTTTCTGCTGCGGAAGCTCCTCCAGATGATTCCCATTACTTTTCTAGCCGTTGTGATTTTGATTTTATAGTGCTCTCTGAATTCTGCATCCGACGACGTAATTACTCCAAGATCCATGACTTGTGGATTTGGTGTTATCTGTTTGGCTTGCGGAGTTTTGTACCTTTTTTCTGTAGCTCTGTTATTACCATATCTTAAAAGTTTGAATTTTTCTTCGTTGAACTTCATATTGTTGTCTTCTGCCTACTGGAATAATGTTTCAATGTCGTTTTGTAATTTTCTTATGTCATCTTCGTTCACTATTTCCTTACATATCTTTGTGTCATCTGCGAAGCATGATACAGTACTGTCCTTAATATTTGCATCAATATCTGCAATCATTATTATGAACAGCAAGGGAGCTAATACTGTCCAGGGTTGGCACCCAAAAACCCAACCCAAAACCCACTGGAGTTTTCAGTGGGTTTTGGGGTTTTTGTTCGGAGATGTTTATTTTAAAATAATTGAAATTTTTCCGCTTGCTACATTGTTCAATTGTAGCTAATTAGAATGATTTGGCATGTTGATTATTTCAAGTAAGCTGACTCATAAAACAATTCTTAAATTATGCAATGTGTAAATAAAGATTGAAAAATTAAGTTATTAAAAAGGATTTGCACCCATTGTGAACACTATGGGCAATTATTGGATCATTTGACACAATGCTCCAACCATCTTGAATTAAAGTTAGTAGAATTGACTAAGTCTCTTTTCATTGAATCCAGTACCTACTTTATTATTCACTTTGATTAGCCAGTCATCAGATAATTTTTTTCTGCTTGGAGGACAATATCCTGGTCTTAAATTTTGGACCTATTTAATAAATTCTTTATTCTCTACAACTACAAATGGAATATTTGCTGAAAAGAAAAATCTGGCCATTTGCAAATAGTTGTTCTTTTTGATATACAGTACACTTGTTCTAACCACATATGGCATTATCTGACCTTGTGTTTATTTGGCTGGAGTAGAATGAAAAAATGGTATGGAAGATTCAGAAGCGGTTGAAGTGAATGAAGTCTCATTACTGTGAATTGTAGTGTCATCATGAACCAGGCTTTCATATGATTTGCTTGAAGAGGGTCTACTCTCAAAACTGTCGTGTCTATGTGTAGGAGGAAGAGTTGCTGATGTAGCTGTCTTTGTAAGCTCATCCGCTTCATCACGAGCCTGTACCCATTTTTTATTGCATCGATCTAAATGATGTTTCACTCGTTCTATTTTTTTTTTTTTTTTTTTTTTTTTTTTTTTTTTTTCGAAAATACACATCTCAGGGCGGATCCAGTCTTGGTGGGGCTCGTTACTGATATGTCCTCGGCCGAGGACGCGCGAGGGGGGGTGTCCCCCCCTCGGTAGGAAATTTTCATATTTGAAGATAGCTTTAGATGGATTTGAAGTATATTCCTGTTATCAAAATCCTGCTTGTTCACACACCCAGGCCAGGTCTGAAATGTCTCAGGATCGGACATAAACTTTTTTTTCTTTATTCTTTTTAAGGAAATTAATTTTGTGGCAACCGGGATACATGTACCTTAAGCCATTTTAAGTCTTCAGGTCTTATTTTTCATATATAGGAGCAAACAAACTCAATCGAAAAATCGTTGGTCACCGTGAGCAGGGGGGGTCCGGACCCCCTCGACCCCCCCCCCCACTGGATCCGCGCCTGCATCTGCAGTATTTGCACCGAACTCTATTTGGTTGGTCACTCAACATTTCTATTTCATCCCATTCAGCACCTTTAAGTCTGCCACCAATATGTGCGGGTCTAACTTTCTCTAGATGATGTTTCCCTCTCTCAATTTTTCGAGTGATACTTTCTTTGCAATAATTGCATAGTACTTTAGTAGGCTGATCACTTAATAAAGTCACCTCGTCCCATTCGCTAGCTTTAGATCTTCCACCTCTATAACTCTTTGGCATCTTAAAAATTTTAATTTGAGTTAGGTCTAAATAAAGCTGAAATCTGCTGTTAAGAAATAAAGGAAAGATCTAAAATTAAAATGGAGAAAATTCTAATGTCATTATTATTATCTCACATCTGAACTTTCTGTGAAATAAAGATGTCTTTTTAATATATATTGTAGATTAGATAAATAAATTAATAAAATAGATATATTAGGCACTACATAATTATCGAACCTTTCTAAAAAAAATTTCAACCCAGCAAAAGGTTCGTTTTTTTGTGAAACACCTGGGTTTTTGCCAACCCTGATACTGTCCCTTGCGGGACAGAGCTCACGACTTCCGATTTAACTCCGTTTACCACCACTCTTTGCGTTTTGTGTCAAGAAATTAAATATCCACCTTTATATATATATATATATATATATATATATATATATATATATGGATGAATTTCACAATTGAACGTGAAATGAATGAATGCTGCAAACCCACAGGAAAAAGAAAAAACTATTCCAAGGCCTTTCGTGTATTCAGAGCTACACCTCGTCAGGGAATGGAGAGAAGGCAAGATGCCTATAAATATATACAACGTAGCGGAAACCAAAACATTTAGCACATACAGTGGCGGATAGCCCTATAGGCTGCACAGGCTGAAGCCTAAGGCCCCGATGTCTTAGGGGCCCGCCAAAAATATGTGTATAAGTAAAAAAAAACGATCAAACAAAAGTATTTATTTCGGAAAATGAGAGAATAAAAATTGAAATATATAAAATAGAAATATTTAAACTTGTAATTTGCGACATTTTTTGCCTGCGAATTCATTAATAATATCCTGACAGTCAATTTTATGCAAATGCTCCCACTCGATGTGCATCAATTATGATATTTGTAGCCTAGCCACAAGTCACAGCGCTGTAAACACGTTCAACCACGTTCACACTTGTTTTGTGCGCTATTATGCATTACTCCCTCAATGAAAATTAAATTTTTATAGTATATGAATAAAAGGGCCCGATCATACATACTAAGCCTAAGGCCCAGAAAATGTTAATCCGCCCCTGAGCACATACTTAACAAGAGTTAATGAGAGGCAAAAGGAATTTTAACAGGATATTGTCAATTTTATACATTTCCGCACTGTTATTGAAATTCTTTTTAAAATGGATAAATGCACATTCTAGAATATTTTTTTCTATTATAGCTCTGGTTTTAACAAGCGCTTTAGAACTATCCCACTTGATGCTATGATTACATCTATACTGTACATATGGTTAAACAAAGCATTGGAATTATTAGCTGTTCTACACGCATATTTATGCTGTTTTACCCGAATATCTAACGTTTTACCCGTTTGGCCTATACAATATATACTGAGTTACATTGTGTACATCAGATCGAATGCACACAACCAACATTATTATCCGGGGATATTCTTTATTAGGCGTGATTTAACAGTATTATACTTAGACTACATTGATGCTAAGTGCTTTAACTAAGTCGGAAGATATTGAAAATTAACATGGTAAAGTAGGCTAAGGATATTTTTACGCTCAAATTCCTTTACAATTACATTATTATAATAACTATTCTTGACTTTCTTAAGACAGTTATCTAAAAATGAAATAGGATAACATAATTTAGTACCAATATTCATGATATTGCATAACTCAATCTAAAAATTCAGGACTGACAACTCTCAATGCTCTAAGACAGTGTTTCCCAACCGGGGGCCATATGGCTCCCTGGGGGCCATGGCACATTTGAAGGGGGCCACAGGAAAATGTTATTTTGTAAAATAGAGTTAAATCTGCATATTACCTACTGAAAATAATGCTTATGGGGGCCACGGGAAAAAATAAGGTTCCTAAGGGGGGCCATAAGCCAAAACCAGTTGGGAACCACTGCTCTAAGAAACATAGCAGAGAAAATAGAGGATTTAATCGAGGGATGATGGTCAGAATAAAAATGCACATAATAATACTAATAATAATAACTTGTGCATTTTTATTCTCTGTGTGTGTGTGTGTAGTTTTAGGAGACTTCAACTGTCGCGGCATGAAGTGGGAAGACAGGACTGCTGATGCCGAAGGCAGGAGGCTAGTTGACTTTGCTGATGAGAACTTCCTCTCTCAGTGGGTCAATGAGCCTACACGAGGCGAAAGCGTTCTAGATTTAGTATTCACGACCGAAGACAACCTCGTCACGGGCCTCACCGTTGACGAATCGTTGGGTGGGAGTGATCACGGTCTGATTAGGCTCCGTGTGCGCGTCCCTCGGGTGAAGCGTAGTAACTCGAGAGGCAGTAAGCTCGATCTACAGCGGGCGGACTTTGTTAGCCTCCGGGATAGCGTAGGTGAGATGGGGTTAGAGGTCGGCGGCGATGTTGAGGGAGTGTGGAGTGCATTCCTGGACGAGTTTATGGTGCTGCAGTCTGCTGCCATACCCTCAAAACCGGTCACCCCTGCTTCAACGCAGCCTAAGTCGTCCAGTCGTGACATCGCTTCGGCTATCCGAAATAGGAAAGTAGCGTATAGGAGGGCGAAGGCCAATCGTTCCCATGAAAACACTGAAGCGTATGTTCGCCTGTGTAGGGAAGTGAAGGCGAAGGCTAGGCTAGCGAAACGTAACGAAGAACTACGGGTGTCAAACCTCTGCAAGGGGAACCCTAAGGAGTTCTTCAGTTATGTTAATAGTAAAAAGCCCATTAGAAGCATGATAGGTCCGTTAAAGGACCGAAGCGGCGTTCTGCGGACCTCTGACGCGAACATCGCTAATGTGCTTAATGAGTACTTTGCGGGAGTGTTCACCAGGTAGGACACCCGCGTCAAGCACGAAGTTGCTGGCCTGGTTAGTGTTTGATGTACCGCGACAGTCGTTGCCGATAGAATAGACAAACAGCGCATTTAAGGCTCCTGGGCCAGACCAGTTTCTCCCCAGAGTGTTGCGGGAGGTGCGCGACCAGGTGGCTCCCCACCTGGCTGGCTACAGTCTTCAACAAATCTTTGGAGACGGGCCAGATGCCTGGTGACTGAAGGGAAGCCAACGTGACCCCTATCTTTGAGAAAGGGGATCATGAAAGTCCAGGGAACTATCGTCCCATTAGTCTCACTTCAGTTGTAGGTAAATTATTAGAGGGGATAATAGCGGATTGGATCGTTGACCATTTGGATTCCTACAAGCTGCTTGGGGACTCTCAACATGGGTTTAGACGGCATAGGTCGTGTCTCACCAACTTGCTCGAGTTTTTCCACGTCATGTTGGGTAAGTATGATAAGAGTAGGGCGATTGATATACTTTATCTCGACTTTCAGAAAGCCTTTGATAAGGTACCTCACCGCCGGCTAATGGCGAAAGTCCGCGCTCTGGGTATCGGTGGGGAAGTAGGTAGGTGGATTGAAAACTGGCTGAAGAATAGGCGGCAGAGGGTTGTAATTAAAGGGGTTAGTTCGGGTTGGGTCTCGGTCACTAGCGGGGTTCCACAGCGTTCCGTTTTGGGGCCACTGTTTATCATTTACATAAATGATATCGACGGTGGCATCGTCAGTCAGATCGCCAAATTCGCTGATGACACCAAGCTTGGGGCCAACGTTGGGACGCCCGAAGCGATCGAGGAACTGCGTGCGGACCTAGGTAGGATAGGAGAGTGGTCCGAAAAATGGCAAATGCCGTTTAACTTGGGTAAATGCAAAGTGATGCACATTGGCTACGCCAATCCCAAGTCGGACTACTCGATGTTGGGTAGAAATATCGAGGTGACTGATTTAGAAAAGGACTTGGGTGTGCTAATTAGCAGCGACCTTAAGTTTACGAAACTGTGTGTAGAGGTGGAAAAGAAAGCCCAGAAACTATTGGGTTATATCAGGAGGCAATTTCAGTTTCGGAACAAGGAGATTGTGCTCTCACTATACAATTCCCTTGTTCGGCTGCACCTGGAGTATGCTGTGCAGTTCTGGTCGCCCACCCTCAGGAAAGATATTGAGAGGCTGGAGCGAGTGCAGGCGAGGGCCACAAAGTTAATCCCTTCCGTTAGGCATATGGGCTACAGTCGACGGTTACGCGCCCTGAACTTTGCGCTTGAAACTCGGAGGCTACGCGGTCAACTGATCGAGGTTTTCAAGTTCTTACGCGGGTTGAACGATGTCGATTTTAGAAGTATGTTTAGTTTAAATGATAACCCAACTCGCAACAATGGTTGGAAGTTGGATTTGAAACGGTTTAGGACTAGTGTGTGTGGGAATTACTTTACGTATAAGATCTGTGACACATGGAACAGGTTACCTTCGGAAGTTGTGAGTAGTTCCTCTGTGGATCAGTTCAAGAAAAGGTTAGACCAAATTTTGCACACTATTTGAGTGTATAGAAAATTTTCGGTGGCACCCGTTGCCATTGGTACCTCCTCGGTATGGGCCGCAAGGCCTTTTGAGGTACTTCTTTTCCTTGTAACTAACTCTCTCTCTCTCTCTCTCTCTCTCTCTCTCTCTCTCTCTCTCTCTCTCTCTCTCTCTCTCTCTCTCTCTCTCTCTCTGAAACTACCAATGATGCACGAGATGAGAGGTAAAATTCCTGGAGTGATATTAAATCCATATCAAAGTGAAGCACTCTTTTCGCCAATTTATGCTCATCAGCAAGCGAGGTATTTATGGGACTATAACCTCAGTATATTTATGGGGTGAACTGTAACGAGGCATTCTGAATTCACGTATGTGCGGAGGAAAGGAATTGGTACCTTGAGGCAGGTGTTCTGAAGGTGAAGAAAGGCATTGTGGAATCTAGAGGTGTATATAAAGCTAAAATATTGCTTTTTAGAGACCGCGTATTTGTGAAAATAAAGCCTTCGGGATTGCCTTTTTGGGAACAAAAGTAATATTTTATTAAAATGTGTTTAGGTTCGACTCGAAATTTGTCCATATTACTTTTAGTGAAAGTAGCTTGTATTATACCATTTATACATTACTTATGTTCATCTACCTTCCTGTCTTTATCTGTCTAGATAGATACACATCAAGACAGACAGGTACCATCCTTTCTACATAAAATTACTCGTGATATGTTCACTTCTTCAGAAAAAAGAATTCTTTCGTCATTTACATGCATTATAAATACATTCAAAAGAATGTTAACTAAATACTTGCTGGCATATACAGGAGTGGAAAAATTATTATGGGTTTTTCAAAAAATTTTAAGTTCTGTGAAAACGATTACCAAAATTTGATATAAACGTGGGCGCTCGGTAGCTCAGTGGTTACTGTGGCGGACTTTGAGCGATGATGTTCTGGTTCTCTTCCGCCTACTGACTCCTGAGTTTGGTTGAATTGACCGTTTACCGTGTTAATGCTTTGACTAAAGGTAATCCATGGGGGCACACTCACCCCAACATCGTGGGGATGTGAGCTTCCTGGATAAATATAAACGTTAGTTGATTAAAAGTTTTTCCAATTTTGAGAACACGAGGAATGCAATTAATTGTGCTCAAATGGGAATTGTTCGAAGTACGAAAGTGCCTGATTTCCATGTATATTCAGGCATAAATACACAATATACATTGCATTCTTCTTCAGTGTTTGTTCGGTTTTAGGTGTTGTAAAGGCAGTTTGCATAGGGGATAACTATAGTGTCTTAATACTATATTTCGGAGATATGACGTGGCAACGAAGCTTCGATATCCTGGAATCGGTGGCTGTAAAACAAAGAAGAAGATCTTAAGAGCACTGTAATCTAAATAAACTAATAATTAATTTAAGTAAACTAATACTAACATTTGATATTAATATAAACAAGCAACATTAAATTAATAAAAATTACAATAAACGAACATTAATAGTACAGTATTTTAAATGAATAAAGCTTTTAACCTACCTCGGAAATGAGGCAATGATCACTTCCATGCTTAACTTTTTACTAAAGTTCGCAATTCTGTAATCTAAGTAATAATCAAAAATAACCTCAAACTGAACTCCGTGACCACCCAAACAGTACTGGATAATAGGAAAGGTAGATTGTGTCTAGTGTACCTAAACAAAAGGCCAGAAAGAAAAAAGAAATAGTTTCGTTGTCAGAGAGCCAAGACTAACTAGCTGCCCAAAAGCATCAGAAACACCACGATGTCAAGGTTGAAGTCTTCGAAAGAAGATTAGACGCCTGGCTGAGGACGGTTCCGGATGACCGGGTGTCCCTGGGTATATGAGAGCTCAGGACAGCAACTCTATCCTCCATCGGGTCAAGTCTAAAGAAGGGCCATCAGCAAGCAAGCAAGGAAAATTATGATTTGCTATTTTTGTTTAATTAAAATTGGGGTAAATTGTTCAGTGTTGAATACAGGATATTGCAACTGAACAAATTATAATGTTCAGATGACAGTGATTTACAGGAAGATAAATAGCATTTATTTAAATGTGAACGCGTGGCATAATTTAGAATTGAAAACGCTGAATACAGTGAAATGAACGCGAGACGAGCTAGGCTACAGAGCAGAGCCTAGAGAGAAGATATTTAGCGATTAAAAACGCGATGAAGAGACTGTCTTGCTTGAAGTTTTCTTTTATCTTCTTCAGAGTTATTTGGATTTTCTTGAATATTTTCTTGAATATTTTCTTCAACGAATTATTGTAGGTTTCTGGTTGGTGCATGGAAAATGGTTTCTTTTCTCGAGTGTGCCTTTAGGTAATGGCAGTCGACATTTAATACTGAAGCTGTACCTTAGAGTTTGACCTGTCGTTTATTTATCATGTCCTTTGTATCATAAGTCTTCCTCGAAGTTCTCTCATTCCAATATGGAGTATCTCAGGTTGTTCGAAAGTGCATCGTCGTATTCATTTCACCCATAAAACTGTAGTGTAGGCCTGTAAACCTTTTTATGGTTATATTTGGAGTGATTCTGGAATATGGTTGCTTTCTGGCTGGTTTTAGGGTTTGGACACAGGTCTTTCATGCGTGTACAACTTCCCAAAAAACGAAATCATGTTTATAACTGAAATTTTTTTTTATTGTGGCGCGCACACGCACATATATATATATATGATACACACAGACCGTGCATGGAACAAGGAACTCTTCTGGGATAATTAAATCCACTATAGTCCGAATAAGTAATGGTGAATGACAAATACCATAGTTTTTCTTTCATGATGCTAGCCCGACGTGGGCAACGGGTCACTCGCAAAGAGGTCCCATAAATATAGCTTCCTTCACCAGCTATCTGCAAAGCAGACAGGATCCAGCTTTGGGACATGGATAGCTGGTGAGGGAAGCTATATCTGCAAAGCAGACAGGATCCAGCTTTGGGACATGGATAGCTGGTGAGGGAAGCTATATTTATGGGACCTCTTTGCGAGTGACCCGTTGCCCACGTCGGGCTAGCATCATGAAAAAGAAAAACTATGGTATTTGTCATTCACCATTACTTATTCGGACTATAGTGGATTTAATTATCCCAGAAGAGTTCCTTGTTCCATGCACGGTCTGTGTGTATAAAAAAAAAATATGTATAATGCAAACCCACAAGGAAAAGGAAAAATGATTCAAAGGTCTTTCGTGTATTCAGAAGTACACTTCGTCAGGGAATGAAGGGAGAAGGCGAGATGACGAAAATATATATTGTACAACGGGACAGAGAAATAAAAAGATTAGCACATGATTAACAAGAGTTGATTAAAGGCAAAAGGCATTTTAAGAGGATATTGTCAATTTTATACATTACCGGACTGTTGTTGAAATTTTTAAAATGGATTTGAATACACACACTAGAATTTATTCCTTTCAATTACAGTATATCTGTTTTTTAACGAGCGTTTTAGAGCTATCCCACTTGATACTGTGATTGCATCTCTACATATGGTTAAACAATGTATTAGAATTATTTGCTGTTTTACCCTATCAAACGTTTTTCCCGTTTGACCTATATATACTGAGTTATATTGTGTACATCCGATCGAATGCACACAGCCAACCGCATTATCTATTCTCTACTAAGCGTGATTTAAGTATTATTATTATACTTAAGACTACGTTGATTCCAATTGCCTTAATTTTAAATATCTTTCGATTTTACTTGGTAAGGTAGGCTAAGGATAGTTTTACGCTCAAATTCCCTTTGCAGTTACATTATTATAATACTTATTCTTGGCTTTCCTAAGGCAGTTATCTAAAAATGAAATAGGATAACATAATTTAGTACCAATATTCATGATATTGCATAACTCGGAATCTAAAAATTCAGGACTGACATCTCTCAATGCTATAAGAAACATAGCAGAGAAAATAGAAGATTTTTCGAGGGATGATGGTAAGAATAAAAATGCACACAAGAATTATTATTAGTAGGCTTACGAAAAACTTCAAATTTGAACTGATTCAAGTATCTCCGAATTTTTAGATCCAGAAACGATAAGCATCCATCATTTTCTTTTTCAACAGTGAACTTAATAGATGGGACTAAATTGCTGAGCCTACTAAGAAATAAGTCAACATCGAAATTGTTAGGCCAAAGGCATAAAACAGCGTCTATATACCGGTACCAAACAAGGTTAAAATTAACAATAGTAGACAAAATTCTGCTTTCAAAATTCCATATATAAATTAGCTAATACAGGTGAGGGGATCTCCCATCGCCATCTGTGTCAGCAAACTTGTAGCAAAGTTCAGTGAAACGGGATCCATAGGAGATAAACCACGCAGTGGACCTCCAAGGACATCCACCGACGATGACACAACCGCTACCATCCTCGCTCATTTCACAAACAGTCCCCAAAAGTCTCCTCGGCGTTTTTATTGCCGTTATCATCATTTTGCCCTATGGTTCCAGACTTACGGGACACCCTGTATATGGAATTTTTTGAAAGAATTTTGCCTACTATTGTTTTTTTGGAGTTATCAAATGGATTCAAATTTTAAAACAAATATATTTATATTAGTTATTTTCAATGGATTATTTTCACTTGCCAGCCCCTGTGGCTCAGTGAATAACACCATTTTCCCCAAGTTGGATGAAGAAACTGAGGTCGGGGTTCAACTCCCTGCAAATTTCAATTTCCAGTTTATGAATATATCCACTAGTCTTTCCGGTAATGAATCTATCCAACGTTGACTCTGTATACCCAGAATTGAACTTTGATTCGGGCGCTCCGGGTCCTAAAACGTTTTACGCTTTCTCATGGAAATGATCTAATTTATGAAGATTAAAAGGGAAATTACCTAAAGTTTATTCCTATTTTACCCAACGAATTGAAGTGAGAAGGCGGAAACAAACTGGATATAAAATTTAGAAGGTAGTGAAGAGTAAATTCACATCTAGTAGCACTGACTTCAAAAATTCCACACCTGCGTCGCTTCATACCCCATGCGTATGGTGGTGGTGGCCTTCCAGACCTCTTTATTTCATAACTAAATGGATAACTAAAAAATGATTTATGCTGTATTATAAATGTACATTTTAAAACTTTTCATGTTATTTAGCGTGAAAAGCTGCAAAGCAACCTGTACACAGTCCAACATGGCACTGTACATTACACCACTTTGGCATCTTCCTGCCAACGTAATCTTTCCTTGATTTCCGTGAAAGCCACGAAATAATCCTAATTTCTGAATTGAATCTCATCGGAAACACGACTGTTGTAGCACTATTGCTCGCGGTTGATCTTCCATCTCCTGAAGGTAGCGTATTGTACCCCGTTAGATAAGTTTAGACAATCTCTTGTTTGGAATTCAATCGTGGTATTATAATCCAGCAGCAGATCTACTTAGAATCCACACATTATGCGCAGAAAAAATCAATTAGCCAAATAAAGGTAGGTGCAAATTTTAAATCTGAGATATATATTTTAAATTTGTACCCCAGTAAATACACTGAGTAACTAATCTGAAGTAAATCTTTTGTGAAATTTAAATAATTGTTCACCATTTCAATTGTCTGTGGAAACTTTTTCCACAATTGAATGGGTAAGATAATTTTACCCCACATTTGTGTATGTATTCTACTTTTATTTTTCTGACGAGAAAATTCCTTCGTTAATATAAAAGTTTTACACATCTTTGGGAGAAGCCAAAGATACGACGATTAGTTCGTCGTTTGATTCGTTTGGGACTCCAGTGTGTCTCTTGTTGTTTGCGTCCATACTGATAACGTCTTAAGCTTTGTCGCATTCGTTCGCTTCTTGATTTAGCTATTGATTAGAATTACTATATTTCATTGTTATTTGTTACTCTGAATTTGATTTGAATCAAATATAATTTCTAGATTTATTTGAGATTTGTTCATCTTTAATATTATTAAAGTCCACTTCAGCTGACATTTAGTAGTTTAAATTAGTGTAGAGAAGCTTTAAAGGGCAAGTCTCCACTAGTTTAATGTTACTTTGTATATATATTTGCCCCCCTTTGATTTATGCTGGCCCTATAACGCTGCTGTAGGGCGGGATTAACCTACATTGGTGTACTATTTTATATACTTTGTTTATTGTTGTGTGTTTGTATTGTACTGTATATATTTCTTTATTTGGTGGTGGTTGTAAGTTTTGATGATATAGTTGAAAGGTTAAACTGATAACCTTCGAATTAGTTACGCCTACGGTTCATATAATTTATCTGCCTACGGTAGTCAGTTTGTATGAATCGCTGCTGTGACTGATTCAAGAGATTGGTTACTATACAGCCATTCCTAATAATAACTCCCTCCTAGTTAGATAAATCATTTTTACATATCATTTCGGGCTAATTACTGGACCAGCTAGTATCGATATTAGTTTTCCTATAAATAATAATGAGGGGGGGGGGGGAATAACCAAAAGTGCAGCAGTTAAAAATGAACACTTCATCTCCAAAGTAAATCATTATTATTTAAAGATGGTGAATTATGATAGTTGTTTTACATGGTACACACATGTATGCATGTTTTACATGCCTACATACACGTATAAAGTATAACTACTATAATTTAACGCTATAATGCCATAGTTTCGGGAAAACAGTTTTCGAAGAAACAAAATTTCTGTAGGTAAATTATAGGCTTAATTTTTTAGTTATAGGTAGTTCTTAATATAATTAAATTTTTAATTCTTTCTTTAATGTATTTGTAAGCTTTTTTTTTAACTTGAAAATTAAAAGTTTTAGATTTAAGATGCTTGTGATTAAAGGATTTAGGAGTTGCCGATCAAAATTCGAGTGAAGCCTTTTTCATTACACACACACACACACACACACACACACACACGTGTGTGTGTGTGCGTGTCCTTTAGACCAAATGTCCTTTCATACTATGCATAGGATAATTATGAAAAGTATGTTCATTTGGGAAAAGTTAACAAATAAAAAATTTAGTTTAACTCCAACATATGATGCAAAACATCAAAGAATTTTAGGAAAATAATGTTAAAAATGAAAGTTTTTGTACACTTGTTTACACCATTATTTAATACTTTTGTGTGTCCACCTTAGGCTTGAAGAATTTAACTTTTTTTTTATCAGTAGTTGGCTGTTTATTGATTAGACTACTGCTGGAAATTCTAAATTCTAGGATTTTCTCTCTGAATCTTCATGGAAGGCGGATGATTGTACGAGCTTATTAGTAAGCAATGGTTCGTCGTGGTAATGAGCTGTTTACAGCTCTTAAGAGATCTGTTATTGCTACACACGAGTCTGGAAAGAGTTACAGGAAGATAAGAGCAAGTGCTTCGAATTCCTTTTAAAGAAATGAGTCTTTGAAACCATCAAAACTCTACCAAAATGTGAACGACGTTGCAAAATTTCAGAACGTACAGATAGACGGATTGAAAGAATGGCTGCTGCGAATTCACGAGTGACTGCAAGTGGTATTTGTTAGGATGCTCCCGATTAATCGGCATTTTCCAACTAATTAGTAATCGGCTTCGGCAAGCTGATAATCGACCGATTGGCCGATTATTTCAGTAGTAGTTCATTTCCAACCTTCAACCATAATTTTGGCTATTGCTTATTGGTTAATAAAATTTTTAATATTAATAAGATTTTAATTATCTTATATATTAATTTGCAGTATAGCTTCGGCTTTCAGTAATAAAATTAAAAAGCCTCATTATAGTAGTTGAATGGTGAATGCCAACTGCTCCCCATGTTTTGCCGTAAGCCTACTTTTTGACGTTCTTCTAGCTTTTTAAATGTTCCCATCTGTAAAGAACGGAGATATACTCATTAGCAGAGGGGCTGATACTTTTCTTTTAACAAGTTTTCAATATTTTATTTTTTCTAAAGTTCATAAAATATTTTAACTTGTTTGAAGTATAGCCTACCTTCGACGCCACAAAAATTCGCACAATATCCATCTAACATTTGTTGCTGAGTTCCACATTGGGCCTTCATCTTTAGTGTACGCCAGTTGGACTCTATCCTTTGGGTATGGGCTCCAGTTTCTGGGTTTATAAAGTTCTTACTGTGGTTAATTGAATGCCCGGTTAGGTCAACTGTAGGCTCTTGAGGATTGGTTAGGTTAAGTCGTGATATTTTCGTTAGTTTAGACGGATCTTTTCCGTTTTAATGACCTAACCACCCTAATTTACCTAACATTATTTGCCCCCAAAAAAACTTCACTACAGTCATCAGTGGGTCAAAATGAGTCCGTATAGCAAGTTTCATGAAAATAGGAGAGGAGGCGGTAAAACGGAAAAGATCTCTCCCCCCCCCCCCCCAACCCCAAAAGTCTAAATTGTGATTTGCTGTCCAGCCATCACTCGTGAGGTAATACTGGTTCCAGAGTCACGGTTGGCATAATTGCCCACTTTATTGAAAAAACCCAGCCCACCCTGGTTTTTTAGGTTTTTCAAAAGTATGTTATAAGTCTCCAATACAGTAATAGTTATTTATCTTTTTATACCTGCTAAATGGTTTAGGGGTATAAGATGATAAAAAGACTTATAAAAGGAATACAGTTGACAATAAAATACACCTGTATTTAATTTATAAAATATTTCATGAGTCGTGTACTGTATTTTAGATAAACACACAACTCATTTAGCAAACTCAACAACCCCTGACAGCAGACATGTTCAAACAGATTTCCACCCAATTACCAAAGGGTGACAATTCATGGGAGTGATCTGTGTAACTTGTTTGAACATGTTGTGCTCTGTTCATACTTCAGGGTTAGTCAGTAAGGATCAAATAATGCAATGTACAGTATTCAGGTGGTTCCCAGTAGTGAGAAAGAGTTTAACAAATAGTGTCAGGCATCAGCACTTGACACACTTGATTGTAACTATTATTTAAATACTGTACACTACAGTAAATTTTATGATAGCTCTCAGCTATAATTATTAATATTTTTGTGTGTAAGATTGAATGTAAAATAATTTTAGTGTAACACACACACACACACACACACACACACACACACACATATATATATATATATATATATATATATATATATATTAAAAAAAATCTTTATTATAATTAATGAATAGACTATAGGTCTAGTTACAATATAAAATTGAACATATTTACAAAGAAAAATGCTACGTGTAGCAGGTGCAGGAAGAAAGAGTAGGGGTGAGTGGAATGAAGTGTTAAGTGTAGAAGGAACAAATAAAGTTATATAAGTATTGTAACACACCCACAGTTCATGGCTTTTAGGATTAAAGATGATGGAATATTTCCAGCTTCAATGTTTCAACCACAAGTTCTTGCCATGTATAAAGATAGACCTGCAAAATGGTGGCAGCTTATGGAAAATCGCGCAGCAAAAAAAAGAACACTGCCAGCTGATTTTTGTCAATATTTTAAACATTTGCTTAGTTGTTCCCCCAAGTTCTGCATCCATTGAGAGAATATTCTCTACTTTGGTTTGGTCTGGACAAAATTAAGAAACAGGCTAGGTGTAGATGAGGCCACAAAATTAGTTAAAATACACAGGTACTTGCGCTTAGCAACTCCACCTCTAGAGGTAGATTCTGATTATATGGTCATGGAGACAATGGAGTAATTATAAAATGTTTGAGCCATTCTGTCTTATAGTTTTATAACAATTTAATAGTTAAATACTGGAATTTGCTATTTGGTTTTGGATCATTTCACACACACTGTATTTTAATTTTGTTTTTCAATGAGTTTCATAACCTACTGTTCAATGCTGCAATACAAATGTAAACTTATTGACTAAACTTTTTAATGTCCTACATAGATTGAATAACCTGTTTAGTTTATACAGCATTATTTAGTAATTATAAATAATATAACAAATGGTATTCTTATTTTAATGAAAAGATAGATAAATATAAAAGAAATGGCAACTTTTGAAAAAACCCACCTGGGTGGGTAAAATAGCGGGTTTTTCAAGTGGGTTTAAAAAAAAAAACAGTGGGGAAAAACGGGTTGTCCACTTCTGTGCCAACCCTGTTCAGAGTTGATCATTCCTCGAATTTTCAATCTTGGCTTTCATAAATATCAGGAATTACCATCTGAGAAAAATATTTTCTTATAAATTTTAAAGCTAGGCTCAATGTGATTAATCAGTCTCGTGAATCCTCCTGCATTCTCAACCAGTGAATATATGGCTGAATATCACTGCGTAAGTGCGTATCATTTCACCTATTTTAATATTAATTGCTTTTGCCTTTGGATCATTGATACTCCATTCGATTTTTTTCTCAAGAACTTATTTAATGGATGGTTGCTTTAATTTTATTGGAGTTTTTAATTTTAACCCATTTGAATCTGATTGTTCAGTACTGGTTTCACAAATTTCCCCAATTCATTCTGATTTCCGTTGAAGTGGAAGAAATGGCTGAAGAACTTGAAATACAGTATGCTCTCATACTGTATGAAATTTCCTCTCTGAAGATTCTAGCGTCCTATATTGATCTTGATGCTTGTTTTTTTGAGTGATTCCATAAGTTTGTTGTTGTCATCCTATGAGCTTTTCTCTCCTCTTGATAGTATTATATTACATAAAATGCATTTAGCCTTGCTTTTATCATAAGTACATTTTTCAAAATATTCCCAC
Source organism: Bathynomus jamesi (assembly GCA_023014485.1). Lineage (NCBI taxonomy): Eukaryota > Metazoa > Arthropoda > Malacostraca > Isopoda > Cirolanidae > Bathynomus > Bathynomus jamesi. The sequence continues at coordinate 1,106,087 of JAJOZX010000609.1, forward strand.
ATTGGGCTTTGCTGGGATAAAGTCATTGTAATTACTTAAGTACGAGTATTATGCCTAAATAAGAAATTAAGAACCAAAGGAATAACTAATAAGGACAGCCTAAATTAAAATACTAGTAAATGATAGCAAACCGTTGAATATGAAAATAGCTGTAAAAAATTAAAGTTGTAGCTAGATTAGTTTGAATTATCATAGTTTCCAAGTTAAAACATAATAAATAATTATAGCGACATATAGTATATAATTTAGTGACATTGTCTATTCATTAGTATTTAAATATTTGGCAGATTAATCGGCTTCGGCAAAAATTGATAATCGGTGCACCCCGAATATTTGTCAAACATTAAGACTGTCTAAGATGGATGTTCATCCCTCTACTGTACGTCGTACATTGAGAGAGAATGGTCTGCTTGAAAGAATTCGCGAAGAAAACCTCTGCTACGAAAAGCGCACAAAGAAGCCCGTTCAAAGTGCGCCAATGATCATCAAAATGATGGATTTGCGTTCTGGAAGAAAGTTCTGTGGACAGAAGAGACCAAATTAAGTTATTCTGGAACAACGAGCAAAGGTATGTTTGACGAAACTCAAATACTGCATTCAAGGAAAAATGCATCCTTCCTACGGTTAAACATGATGGTGGTTTGCTGCTTTGGGGATGCTTTAGTTCTTCTGGTCCAGGAAAGCTTGTCGTCATCAATGGAATCTTGAATTTGAAGAAACATCAGGAAATTTTAGAAAATGTATTACCTTCAGTTTGGGAGTTGCGAATGGGTCGCAATTAGGCACTACAACATAATTATCCAAAACATAAAAGTAAGAGCACCATGAAATGGCTTCAGCAAAAGAATTTCAAGCTTCTTAATTGGCCCAGTCAAATCCCACATCTCAATTTAATCATGAATTTATTATTTGACTCGAAAGACGCTGTCCTCGAGAAATCCTTCGAATCTGAACGAATTGCGACAATTTTCTTTAGAAGAATGGACAAAAATTTCTAACCGAGATGTCGAAACCTTGTGTAAAAAAAAAAAAAAAAAAAAAATTAGCCAAAATGAATTATTTGCAGTCATTCAAGCAAAAGGTGGACGCACAAAGTATTAAATATTGTAAATGTACGAAAACTTTTGCATTTTAACTTTTTCCTCAAATTCTTTGATATTTTACATTACTGTATAATGTATAAAATTGTATATGTTCGAGTTAAACTAACGTAAGTTTTCTCAAGCGAATTGTAAACTTTTCATAACTATCGTATGCAGGGTACAATATATAAGGATGAACATAAAATATTTCTCTATGAATATTTATGATCGCTCGCCACTGTGTGTATGGATATGTATGGACATATAAATTCTCTTCCGTGATTTTATACCTTTCAAAGGTTCCGTGCGATGATTCCTCATTTCACGAAGGTCAAGCTTGGCGCCCCTCCTATAATAACACCCTACCCCTCCCCTATATAACACTAAATCTTAACCATTCTTTCATTCTTGTATTTAGAATTTATTTCCAAAAGCCTTTCTGATAAAGCAATTCCGATGTTCGGCCGAATCGAATCCTAATAATTCTGAATACACACACACACACACACACACACACACACACACACCGTGTTTGTAAAAAAAGAAGTGGTTGAACGTTAGCGAGCCGGAGGCAGAGGCTGCAAAGCAGCCAAACGAACCCGCGCAGCAAACGAACTGCACAGCAGTGCCATGGCGCGGTTTCATTTAACCGACCTCATCCAATGTTTTCATACACTTAGTATAGTATGTGTGAAATACATTTATTTTAGGTATTCACTTCACATTCCTCTTTATGATTAATTTCACAATTTAAATCTTAAGAACAAAAAAAATAATACTTTACACAGAAACTGATCGAATCAATATTGAATCGCACATTCCAGTTTCATAATATCCAAGAAGTGGCAGGCCAAATATAAGTGCCGGAACGCCGTTCCGGTGTGTTCCGGCGCAAATTATCCACTATACAGGGTGATCCGTTTGGGTATGGCTAAAATAAAATTGATGTGAAATGGAAACAGTAGCATTGTACAGTTTAATATTTAGCAAACAATGCCCACAAATATGGTAGATTGTGACAAACCTAATTAGTCTTCAACATGACCCCCCCCCCCCCTCCTTCCGGACACGGCAGAGGTCATAACGAGTTTAATTCTACACACATGTGGTTTAGTGATACACCCCGTTTCTTCAAATGTGTGGTACCACTGCACTACGAAGTCGTATTTAGGAGCTTTTCAAACACCATACACACGGCGAAACTCACGATGTACCGCTGTCACACTCTCAAACTTAGCAAACCAAATGACACGCTTCACACGTTCTTGTGCATCCGCCATCATCTTCGAAACTGGCAGATGGCGCTCGTACGTCTGGCAGCGGACGGCATAGCCTATTAAACTCCCACATTTTATGACCACACGTGCAACAGATAAGCGCTGTATCGTTTCTCGGTAGATTCTCTCAGCGTTTTTATTTTATCCATACCCAAACGGATCACCCTGTGTGTATATATATATATATATATATATACACACATATATACACACACACACACACACAGTGGTGTAGTGCTGTGGGAACGGCGTTCTTACATTTTTTGGTAGACGGAACGGCGTTCCCTCACTATTTCAAATAAATCCGAACTTACAAATCTCTAACGTCATGAAATTTTAATTCCCACCCTACAAGAAATATGAGAAAGAATCATTAACTGCTTCATTTCTTTTAGCTTCGACTGAGGCACTGCTAGCCTATGAAGATCTGGTGAAAGTCACCACGGCGTACCAGTTGTTAACTTTTTTTTAGTTAATCATTCCAATTGTTAGCTATTTTTATTGATCGTACTGGATGTCGTATATCTAATGACACTGGAAATACTGCATCTTCAACCTTGGAATATATCCTAATATCCAGTGCATATGACCTCAAAATATCCCTGAAATTGGTCAGATTTCAAAGATTTCCCGGGGGCTTACAGTGCCCCCGGACCCCCAGCTGTATGGGCTCGCCGCACTCGCCCATTGTCCCCCCCGCATCTGAGTAACACTTTCAAAATGCGTTCCCTCACTTTTTTATTTAGCACTACAGTGTGTGTGTGTGTATATATATATATATATATATGTGTGTGTGTATATATATATATATATATATGTGTGTGTGTGTGTGTGTTTGTTTTGATAGTGGAAAGTGTCACTGTTTTAGTAAGTTATTACTGCTGGGCTATAATTAACAGGTTGCAGAATATAATAGTTATTCATTCCCCAGTTTTCCCTAGAATTAATCATGGATGTTGTCAGGTTCTTCTTTTAACTAACAATAATAGATAAATGTACAGAAATGATTAACAGTTTCATAATAACGCAAGGTTCAAATGGAACAGGAAAATACAATTGACTAAATTACACTGTTCCAGTTACAAATGATTGAGTTGCCGATATTAAATGTAAATTCACAATGAGTAAGTTTCCGCTAATGATGAAGGGAAATGTAAATTACATTAGAATGTGCGAAAGGGGGTAATTTATGCAAGAGTCTAAAAGACCTGTTGTACAGCAAATTTAGAGTTCTGCCAGAACCTTTGGATGAATGGCAATGTGATGCACGAGGTGCATAAATCCATTTGCTGAATATCTGTCCATCTACATGAATTTAAGAATTCTCTCTTGCAACCACGCATTTTTTAATTTGATGCTTGTGCTTTCCCCATTACGATTCTATAGCTCGCGTATGAACGCCAGTATTGGGATCCAAAAACTGAAGGCCATCACCTGAAGATCAGTCACCCCAGTAATGCTCACCTACAAAATACCCATCGAACCCACAATTTTGTGTCCGTTTTCCTTTTACCCTTTTCCAAATGAGGAAGCTCCTTTCTCGCATTTTGGATTCTCCTTTCGAACATTCTCATCTGCGGACCGAGGATGAGAGTGGTAATGACATTCGATGAGAATTAATCATATTTCATAACCTACCGACCTTAACCTAACCTAACCTAACCTATTCTAGACTGAAACGGAAAAACCGTGAATGAGACAATAGAGCATGAAATAAGAAAGGATCCATTTGAGAATTGCTTCCTTCAAGGTTTTTCACTCGTAAAATTTCTCATTCTTGGACGAACGCTGAAATGGGAGAAACCTATAGGCCTACCCATTTGCTCGAGACAACATTCTATCAACATTAAAAAGTAACTTAAACCTAACTTAACCCAAAATGTGGACCTACACACTTCGGATCGACAAAACCATAACATCGGCACTCTAAAAAAAAATAACCTAACCTAACGTTACAGTAAACTAACCCCCAATAAACACGCGCACATATATACAGATTTGAGAAAAAAGTTTCCAAAAAACCTTTACTTCTTTAAAATTACTTTTCGTCCATTCCTAATAATAAATTATAATAATAAATTTTAAAACGAACTGACATTAAGTGGGAGGAATTATTGCATTAAGTACTACTTGTTACTGAACCCTTATGAAAATATACTTCTCATTAAGTAAATTACTTACGAGAGAATGCTTTCCAGTTCTTTAATAAATCTTTTAAAGACAAGCCTTTATGTCCGTTCTTTATGATCGTCGATAGGGAACAACCAAAAAGAAAACTAATCTCAAGGGGAAACTTAGTTTTTTTTAATTACTTTTTATATAAATTAATTTTCAAAGGGACTGGAAATTGTCTCTCACACACAGGTAAAAACTAAGTAGTGACTATTAAAAAAAAAAAAAAAATCTTGATTTAAGCATCTATATTTTCCTTTATTTTTGGTCATGATTTAGGTCAGGTCAGGTAAAACTTAGTTGGTTTAAGGTAAATTTATAACTCGGTTATCAGAAGTTTCACAATAACGGGCGGCGGCGAGTGAGGACCAATGGGAGTAATGTGAGACAGGGAGGATACTTCACATTTTTCTAGTCTGAAGTTAGTCTTGCACATTTCTTGGACATTAGGAAATGAGATTTCCATAATGTTTTTCCCATAATCTCCTTAATCAACTTTTCCATAGCTCAATCCAACCATTACTCCGAGTGCCTGACACGCTTCGCATTTTGATTATGATTCATTGCCTAAAAATGACTGCGGACTGAATTCATCTTCGATGGCATCTCTCCTCTTATGAAACGAAACGGCCTTCCTTTGGTATTCAGAAACCATTCCAAAAGAAGTTATTATCCTTGACGTGTTTTACGAGAGACATTAAAGCCATCAGTCGGAACTCCGGCTAATTTGGCTTGTAGAGTGAATCACTTGTGCAAGAGAGCCAAAATGGGTCAGTAATAATGCAATTCAGGATACACACACACACACACACACACACACACACACACACACACACACACACAGGCGTCAATCTTCGGGGGACTGGCGCCTCCCCGGTTTGAACTTTGTTTAAATAGAATGTAAATATCACGCAAGGTTTATACGAAGCCACAAAATAAAATTAGTTTTTATACATCTTCCCCCCCCCCCCCCCTTTTTCCGGTATCTTGTGAGAAAGCGACGCATATATATCGCAGAAACAACACTGACGATCTGAAAGAAGATTGTGAATAAAAAAATATTAAAACATTTCCCTATTAAAGATAGATTCAAGAACTTTAGAAAGGCAAGAAATCAAAGCAATTTGACGATAGTTGGAGGGTTGAGAGTGGTTACCCTTCTTTGAGAGGCTGAATGAAAGCGTACTTCCAGCAAGAAAGAGAAGTACCAGATGAAAGACGAAGACGAAAGAGTTTGCCTAGGCAGGGTGTCAGCACAGAAGTACAGTTCTTGAGAACAACAGGAGGAACACAGTCAGGACCGTACGCCTTCCTAAGGTTGAGGCCAGGTAGGACAGAAAAATCTTTGGGAGAGATTCTAATTTCAGACATGCAGTAATGAAGTCAGAAGGGGTTCGGAGATGAAGGAACAGCACCAGATTCGTCCAGGGTTGAGTTGTAGTCAAAAGTCTGAGCGAAGAGTTCAGCTTTGTCAGAAGAGACGGCAACTGAGCCATCAAAATGAAGAGGGAAAGAACGAAAGTTGTTGTTAGAGGTTTTTGGCTAGGTGCCAGAAAGAGCTTGGAAAATTAGAATTAGGTAGTTCACATTTTTGTCTAATGGAGGAGTTCTTGGCCAGTCGAAGGATAGATTTTGCAGTTTTGCACGATACAATTCAGGAGTTGGATGACAATGGTACCTTTTTGAAAGCCTCTTCCCTGTTCCGGATAGCATTAGAACAAGCCAAATTAAACCAAGGTTTTATACATATACTCGTGTATGTATATATATATATATATATATATATATATATGTATATACAGGGTGTCCGAGAATTATCTGTACAATTTTTGGCTGTTATTAAAAGTCAACCATGAAGTGTAGAAATTTCAGTGTTGTCGCATTTTACAGAGAATCTCATTAAGTTTTTTCTGATACCAAGTTTTGACAAGTTTTTTAGAAATTCCAGTGTGTCCGAACATTATCTGTACAATTTCATCTTTTAATAAAATTCTTGATAACACACGTAAAATTCTTAAAACAAGATTATTTAGAATCTGTATTTTCAAAAGTTTCTTTTATTAAAGTAACGTTGTTACAAACATTCGATATGTGCACCATTAGTGATTCGCAAAACATCCAATCGATACTCCAAATGTTGCCATGTACGCTGCAGCATATCCACATCAATTCGCTCAATAGCAGCTGTGATTCTTGCTTTTAAATCATCAATGTCTGTCACCCCGTACATTTCTAAAAAACTTGTCAAAACGTGATATCAGAAAAAACTTAACGAGATTCTCTGTAAAATGGGACAACACTGGAATTTCTACACTTCATGGTTGACTTTTAATAACAGCCAAACATTGTACAGATAATTCTCGGACACCCTGTATATATGTATATATGTGTATATATATATATACAGGGTGGGCGGAAAGTAGCTCCCTATTTTGGATTGGTAAAAAAATACGTATATTATTCATTTATTTCAGAAAAAATAATATGAAAAGGTAGGCATACATGGTAGGTTTTCTCTAAAATTCAATGTGGGCTCCAACTCTTTCCACCAGCTTCTGGAGCCGCCCAGGAATGGCGTCCACTGACTTTAGCAGGAACTCCGGCGGGATGGAGGACATGACTTCCCGAATTCGGTCCTCCAGTTCTTCCAATGTCCTCGGTTTGGTGCGGTAGACTTCTTCCTTTACCCACCCCCAAAGAAAGAAGTCGCACGGTTACCGCTGAAAAATGGCAGAATCGGTTCAGTGTAAAGGTGTGGTGTGGTATGACCTCAGATCAGGTTGTGCCCGTTCCTTCTGCGCAACACCATGAATGCTGAGCGGTACCTTGCTATGTTGCGAAACGAGGTCAGGCCGGTTGTCAGCACATGGGAGAACATCGACGATCTGATATTTATGCAAGATGGCGCCCCTCCGCACTTCGCTCTTGTTGTCCGTGAGTGGCTGGATGCCCACTTCCCTGGGCGTTGGATGGGTCGTCGTGGTCCACATCAATGGCCAGCCAGGAGCCCCGACTTGACACCGTGCGACTTCTTTCTTTGGGGGTGGGTAAAGGAAGAAGTCTACCGCACCAAACCGAGGACATTGGAAGAACTGGAGGACCGAATTCGGGAAGTCATGTCCTCCATCCCGCCGGAGTTCCTGCTAAAGTCAGTGGACGCCATTCCTGGGCGGCTCCAGAAGCTGGTGGAAAGAGTTGGAGCCCACATTGAATTTTAGAGAAAACCTACCATGTATGCCTACCTTTTCATATTATTTCTTCTGAAATAAATGGATAATATACGTATTTTTTTACCAATCCAAAATAGGGAGCTACCTTCCGCCCACCCTGTATATATATATATATATATATATATATATATATATATATATATATATATATATATATATACCGGGTGAACGAAAAAACCTGGCCACTTTTGTTTTTCCTACAAATTTCAAGCTAATACACCCAAATTAGTACAACATGTAGCTAATAGTATAGTTATCATGTGCTAAAAATTTCAATGGAACTTGTATAAAACTTACTGTATTGAAATCGATGTTGTATTGGCCCCCCATTTTCTTGAATTGCGGCCAGTACTCTCCTTTTCCACTGATCTATGGATGACTTTATTTTGTCTTGGGACACCATAGGCCAAACAACCTCAATTCTTTGTTTAAGTGCTTCCAGGTTTGAAAATGGTTCCCTGCGACCATGGTACACCAATGACTTCAGCTCATTCCACACGAAGTAATCCAGAGGATTTAAGTCAGGAGAATTTGGTGGCCATTATTCACTTTTTATGAATTCAGGAATGTTCGCCATCAAAAATTCTTGGGTTGCCTTGGCTGAATGAGATGGTGCATTGTCTTGAACAAAAATAAAATCTTCGTTCGGGTACAAGTCTTGGCATTCCGTGAAAAGTTCTCCGATGTGTTCAATTTATTTTTGCGAGTTCATTTTTGTTTTCTGTGGATCAGTGAAGAATAATTTGGTTTTTCCATTGTAAGAAACACCACAAGATAGCATTAATTTCTTGGAAAATCGTGAAATTGGATGATAAAGACGGTCTGGCGGGATTTCCGATTTTGAAGTTAATGCATTGACTGTTGTTTTGTCGATTTGTTGATAGTTAATGTAAAGTCGGAGTTATCTTGAAGAAACATGCGTTTAATGTCTGCTGAATTAAATTTCATGTGCAAAGAATTACACCTTTCTAACCGTTTTCCCATGGCTCTTGTTATTCTGGGGGGCACTCAATCTTTTAAAAGATCTTATTCCTTTACTTTTCATTATTTTGGACATTGTTGCGTGAAATATTTAAATTATTCGCCATTTTTCTCTGCGAAAGATGAGTACCAGGATTATTTTCCTGCGACAACGCATGCTCTTCAACGTACCTTTCGTTTTCTCGAGTCCGAGCAGTACGCGGACAACCGCTGCCACGTTTTCTGTCAGTTGACCCTGATTGTCTAATTTTATTTATTACATATACTGTATTTTTCCAATTTTTTCCCGGAAATTCCCGTTATTTTTCTAGCACTTCATCCCTTCTCGGCAAAACACGCCTTTATAACAGCTAAGTCTTCTTTACTTAAAACCATTACGATAGAATTTTAATTACCACAAGAAAAAAAATAAAACTCCGTCAGCCAACACTTCTTAAAGAAATCTGACACTGCTAGCCTACCAATTCGCCATGTGGCCACTTATCATTCTTAGGTGCGCATGCACAAACTGCTTGTTTTGTAGCGAACATCTGACACATCCAAGGGCGTAGTCAGCTTCACAAAATCTCTGTTTGTTTCGTTGTTAAATTTTTTATAATTAAGAAACGGCCAAAGGTAATTAACTGAGGTTTTCAGTACATGATAACCATACTATTGGCTACATCTTGTACTAATTTGGGTTTATTAGCTTGACTAGTTTGAAATTTGTAGGAAAAACAAGTGTCCAGGTTTTTTCGTCCACCCGGTATATATATATATATATTATTATATAATATATATATATATATATATGAGGTACGATATGAAGTAAATTTCTAAACTAAGTTAATAAATAATTACAAAAACCAAATATTCTCAAATGTAAAATTTTGTGAACCTCTTTGTGTTTAAAGAATGAAAATGAAGTCTTCAAACACGTAGAAATCTCGTCCTCACATCCACCGAAATATAATAATAAGCCATGCTTAACGACTATCATTAATTCAGTTAAATGATCATTTGAAACGCTTTTAAACCTTGAACTTTTCTTTTGCTCTGTTTTTCTCTTAAAAGCACGAAAGTTGAACAATTGCAAAAGTTATATATAAGAATTATTAAATTATACTTCGCACGAGCAGAGTGCATATACTCTATATAATATAACTCAGAATGGTCCCCTGAGATAATTTTTTAATACACAATGTGCATAGAACAAGGAACATTTCTGGAATATTAAATACACTATGGTCCGAATAAGTAATAGTAAATTGCAGATACCAAAGTTTTTGTTTTTCATGATTGGAGCTCAATGCGGGCAACGAGTTACTAGCGAAGTGGATTCAAAATATAGCTCCCCTCACCAGCTACCTACAAGCACCATCTTTGGGACAGGGTCTCGGGTTTAAAGCTAACCTAGTCAACTACATTCAGAACCTCAATATACCCAAAAAACTCGTTGCATTTATGTCGGATTGAGTTTATTTACATCAAAGAATGGCATCATAAAAAGGTAACCCTTACGAAAGTTTTTCCTACCTATGCAGCAGGGATGTCCAACTTTTTTTTCATGAAGGGCTAGATTTCAATTAATGACCCACACCTAGGGCCAGTGTGCTATACAGTATTCTTAATGAGGTCCAGATGTCTGTAGAAACTCTTGAGTAAACACGAACAAAAACAAATTCGTTACAGTTTATTGAAGACACCTGCAAGTTCTCGTTACCAGCCGAAATCTATACCAAGGAAGCCCACCACAGATACCAATGCGAGGTTACGACGAGAGACGACGTCTTCGTTAATGAGCATTTCTAACTTAACACCTGAAACATTGGTCAGCATCATAAAACACTGCCACGATATTGTAAAGCAGACTTCAAGAAAGTGAACCTAAAAGGGCGACCATCAATGAGTGAAACTACTTTGCTATGGGGAAACCTAGGTAGGGGGAACTCTTCCAACTGAAAAATAGAATTCGTGCCAGATTCAAGGGTGCTCTTAGATTTATAAGGAAAAATGAAGAGAATCTTCGAAAAGAATCTCTAGCCAGAAAATTAGGCAATACTTCCGGTAGGAATTCTGGAAGGAGGTTAATAAAATTAACAATAGTAATCTTACCTTGCCAAATGTAATAGAGGGTGTACAGGGTGCAAAAAACATTGCAGAACTGTGGAAAAATTATTATGAAACCCTATTTAATTGTCTCGGGGGGGGGGGGGGTTAGACTAAATATATGCCTAAATGTAGAACGCTGAGGAGCTACCAATTAATGACTCGGTTGAGAACTTTTTTTTACCATATACAATTATTATTTTTTTAAATTTTACACCCGTTAGGATTTTAATTAAAACAAACTCTAAGTCAAATAAATCATTTTTTGTGCTTCTTCAGACTTTACATAATCTCTGAATTTGTTATAGGTTACCGTATTTAAAATATAAACGTACAAGTGAATAAATAATAATAGAAAAAAGTAAAAAAAAAAAAACCTTTTCACATATCTTCGGTTCATATTAACTCTTACTGTTGAATATACAGGGTGGCAAATAAATAGTGGTGCAAAAATAATTGATAATTTTTCTTATTCATCATCAGAGTATGTATATATAATACGCATAGTTATTTACATTTCCAAACTGTCCAAGGTTAGAACACTTTCACAAGGTGACCATCATTTGTCATTATACTAGGTGTATTCTACGCTCGAACTCCATTACAGCAGTAGCCGGGTGTAATGGATTGCGTGACCTTTGTTTCTTTGACGGAGTTCTGCCAGACTATTGGGTTTGTCATAAAATACACGAGTGTTCTAACATACCCTTATAGATATAGATAAAAATCCAGTGTGTCAGACATGGGCAGTAAATACTTTAGATGTATTTAAATGATAAATACATTACTTGAAAATAAAAGTAATTAAATACTAAATAAAATTCAGGTTTTCAGAAAGTATTTAAATACTAAGTACATTACTCCTAAAATGTATTTAAATACATCTAAAATACAATTTAGATACTTTTCAAAAAGCGCATAAAATCACTAACATCAGCTTAGAGTCAAATAAAATAGACATTAGAGACATTCATTATAGTTTCTGTTTATTTGCTCTCATTAGCACAAGCTTTTCAAAGAGCATCTGACAGTTTGCCTCTCTTAGGAGAAAGAGTTATTCCTGCAAAGGAAAAAAGTCTTTCTACAGGCGCCGATGATGGCAGCAGTGGCGGCCGCTCATTGTGTGCTTACGTGCTACAGCACATCAGTTTTTAAAATACGTAAATAGCTAAATAATAAATCAATAAAATTACTTATCTTCTGTAATTTCCAATTTGATCTAAATTGTTTTCCGATTTACGAAAAAACGAATTAACTCCGCATTTCTATTTTCATACTTGTGTGCTGTCATCAGTATAGCACCCAAATCGAGTGAAATCAGACAAAGCGCATGCGCAGACGTGTCTTTCGGTCCAGTTTCTGATAAGGCGTGAATGTGCTACCAGTCGCTGCAGCACTTGTCAATGTGATGGACGGTCGATCGATTGCGTTTGATTTTTAAACTTTTTATGCGTGTGTGTTTTTTTGTTTACTCAAGTGTTGTATATAAATTATTAATTTTTATACAAATATGAATTCAGTGGATAATTTATTAAAAGTACCTTTTTAATCTAGAACATTAAATGAAAAAGCTCAAATAAAACAGTTAGGTAGGCCAACTCCCGATTTAAATTTGTCAGAAAGCCAAGGGAAGCAACAATCGAGAATATTTAAGACAATTTCACAAAGATTTATGATGATTATAGTTGGATTTGTGGTTGTGATGTTCGGGATGCTCTTTTCTGCTTTCCATGCCTTCTTTTTGGTAACAGTGATTCATTCAGTAACACGGGAGTGAAAGATCTTGGCCATCTTAAAGCACTGATTAGAAAGCACAATGAAAACAAGAAACCTATAAACAATGTGTTGGATCTTAGTGTTCTCGGTAGTGTGAATATTGCAACACAGATAAGTCGGGGCCTACCATGACGTCGCATGAATTTAATTTTTTGTAAATAAGTAAGTACTATATCTATCTATCTCTACCGTTAGTTGCGCAGAACATTTACTATAATTCACGATGAATTAGTTCTATTTTATAATTTATCAGTTGTTTATATATATATATATATATATATATATATATATATATTAGTGATGTAGGTCACATCCGCATCCGCGGAACATCCGCGCATTTTCTCGCGTCCGCATCCGCACTTTGGACTGCGGATGTCGTGCGGATGTGGACCGTTGAGATAAAACGTCATTAATAAGCGGAAATTATCAAATTCTACTATATTAATAGAACTAGTTCATTGTGCGCAAAAGTGATGCAAGCGACAAGACGAGAGGCTGTTCTTGTATGAAGTTACTCTCTTGCAACCTACTTAGATCCACGTTACAAAGCTAAGTTATTTTCACCTAGTACATTAGAACGAGTTAAATCATCACTTGGCAAAGCAGTTGAAGAGCTTCAATCTCTTGAATCTGTCGCTTCGCCCCCACCCAAAAGAATAAAAGTTTCAGGGACAGAACCAACACCTTCAACAAGCAAATCTATCACAGAATCTGTCTCTCAGTTTCTTGAGTCAAGCAGCAATGACGAGACCTACGCGATGTCAAAAGTTGTAGTAAAAATGATCGAGAGCTATCACCAAGAAAACGCCTGGCTGCTGTGACAATCCTATTAGTTGGTGGAAAAATACGCAGAATATCTATCCATACTTGAGTAAACTTGCAAGGAAACATTTAGCCTGTCCTCCAACAAACGTACCAAGCGAGAGATTATTTAGCAGTGCTGGATTAATATATGATGAAAAGAGAAACAGACTGGCAGCAGAAAAGGCAGAAAAGTTAATGTTCCTTAAGCATAACCTTCCTATAATTAAGTTTGAACATTAAACGATGAACATCTTAGTTTACTTTATTTTAATTACTCATTTATAAATATGCCTAATAAAACTTTGAACTTAATATAAATAGTTATCAAGCTAATTAAAGATCTCTCTCTATAAGGGTGGAGGTTGGGGAAAGAGGTCGGTGGGTGCATTTGAGTTGGGTTCACGTCCCGCATCCTGGTAACACAATTATAATGGTTTCTAATTGTGGCTGAAACTCAACAAAAATATAACGAATTTATTTGCAGACGAATTCACTAATTGATTTCTATATTAGTTAGATGTTTGATATTATTTTATATGTTCAGAGAAAAGTACAGCAATTATTGTACAATTAATCAATTATACTACATTATAGCTACAGCTCTCTATATATAATAACTTATTATATACGTTAAACACAACAAATCTCGAATATATCCTAAAAAATAACGAAAATGTAGACATCCGCATCCGCGGATGTTGGAATCAAACATCCTCATCCGCGGATGTGAAAAAAATGACATCCGCTACATCACTAATAAATATATATATATTATATATCAAATTTTTTGTTGTAGCACGCAACTGTTTTAAGTCACGACCCGCCACTGGATGGCAGAGAGGTGTTTTATTTTAAAAATACATTCCGTACAACTGGATGCTTGTGTAAGCTACTGATAGTATTGTCAGGATTTTTTAGGTATATGAGAACCTTCATCTCAATTGTCTGGACATCCGAAGAAGTAGCAGATGTATTTGCAAATCCAAAATACTCATGGTCTGAAGCATTGGATGACGTTTCTTCTCCATCTGTCAATAATTCTTTCACAGCCATCATAAGAGCATTGCGCACTGTTGAACACTGGGCTTCAAATTTCACGTCCTGTTGATACTAATCCACCTCAGCTTAAAATATGGGTGCGACACTGCAGCTAAAATGGCGTCGTGGACCTCAGGGTCTAAACCGAGGTGCTTCCTAAACCTCTTCTGGAAAACTTGGGTTACTGCTGCTAGAAGAGGAGTGCAGTGTTGCTGAATTTTTGCCTTCAACTACAGAAGCTTATTGTTCACCGTAAGCAGAGTTGGAAGTAATTCTCCATAATATGTCGATTGATCACCTGAAGGCGATCGGTGGCAATTGCAATGGGTGCCATTGTAGCAACATATTCTAAGAATTCCAGTTCATAGTTCTTGAAGATAGGTAGTTGAAGGACGGTCATGACATCATTTAGTTTGGACTTTTTTTTTACTAACAGCTGCAGACAATCATGCAGGGAATTCCAACGTGTTGGACAAGGTACATGCAAGCTGCAACCTATGCTTTCTTGAATTATCTCGGAAGACTTGGGTCGACCTCCTTTGTTCCACAAAGCAGAACACTTGCCCATAGCACTGAGAGTTAGAAATGCAAATTTGCCATTTTTTAATGCAACTTTAGCATCTGTAGTTGCCACTAAACTAAGTGTATGTGAAGCACATCTTACATGGGCAGAAAGCGACGCCTGATATTCATTCATCTCGGTACTAGTTGACTCGCACTCCTACTCCTCTGTAGCAACGATTTGAAGATCCTCGTCAAAGGCTTAGTCATCTTGCTCAGAAACATCAAGATCAAGTAAGCATTCATCTTCATACATATCCATTTGTGCATCCGAAGGTACAGAATTTACTCCAAATTCTTTGAATGCTTTTACGAAGTTGGACCCATTGTCAGTGACAGTACTGACGATTTTTGAGCGCTGAATGTCACTCTGAAATTGTCGTCTAGTCTTTCAGCAATTTTGTTGGAGTGAATGCCTTCAAATCTACAGCATGCCAATGCTGCTCCGTGTCGTTGCAGCTTCTGTTCATCTGTGTTTAAAAGAAAAAAAAATATATAATACTGTGAAAAATGCTCTGTATGAATTGGTCCCCAATTAACCCACCCCTTATTTCTCCAGTCTAACTATAGAGTAGATCAAGTCTAGCCTCGAGGGGTCAGCCTAGAGATTCCGGAAATGGTCCAGAGCGGGCAGATAAATTGAGGTCCACAGTAGGATTCCTCACCAAACTAGGTTAGGGCAATCTACCTTTACCTTTGTTAAGCTATGAGTTGATGCTGGGTCTTAGGCCACAATGTAGGCCTAAGTTGTCTGACCCAGCTTAATTTAATGAATCTACGTAAAACTGGGTTAAAAACACAATTAGTCACTTACTGCTAGTTATTAGAGAGTCCCTTTTGCTGTCTTGTTTAATTGTTAAGAGCGTACTTGCTGGTGGGGATCTTTCTTCGGTGTCTGTTCTCGTCCCTTCTCCAGTTCCGTCCTCTCGCCCCGTTCCTCGTTTTCGTTCTCCTTTTTCTCGGGGCTTTTTCCACCAGCGTGGTCTTGGTTTTTTTTCCTCGGTTGGTTGATCGGTAATGTATATCTATTACCGAGCACGCTCTTGTCACACAGTATATAAATACTAGTGTGGAGAATAACTCTGGTGAGCAACCAATTGGTTTCATCCACCCAGTTATTGACATAAAAGGAATTTAATAATTGTTAGATTAACTACCTACCTACTCAGTGAACCATTTTCGTTACCTCCCAACTACCCACTCATCAGTTTTCCATAATACAGTAGTCAACTGTTAATTGACTACTGTATTAAGGGTGTCCCGCGAGTTTAGGCAAATACTTTTGGAGATGATTGTTCAGGTCATTCTCAGTGAAAAATGTTCTATTGACAATTTTCTTTTTTATACTTGATAAAGACATGGTAAATGGATTAATTAGATAAATATTAAATACTAAATAAATACAGTTCCTAAATGTACTAATGTAGTATGCGTCATGGCATGTGTAACTTACCCAATGAGCAGTCACTCCCAGAAAACTGCAATGACGGGTGGACCAAATATCAGCTGTCAGACATGGCTAGTTTGCTGAATTTCCTTTTTTATGTTTGCCTTTAACGCCACTTCCGAGTCATTAAGGAGACGACCCAAGCTTCTTCTGGACATAACGCTTACTGTAGAATTCAGGGCTGAAATATATAAACATTTATAAGTCCATGTATTAAGATAGTCTTTGGCAAATATGTACTATCTACCATAAAATCTGAATGTTATATATATATATATATATATATATATATATATATATATATATATATATGAAGCTTATGGCTGAATACACAAGCTTGTCATTTAAAAAATAATTATACATTTATTTAAATTATTTTCTGCAATCCTCGCAGCCTATACACTATACTGTATGTATCTTATACGTTGATGGCTCTATAGAAAACTGATGAGTGGGTAGTTGGGAGGTAACGAAAATGGTTCACTGAGTAGGTAGGTAGTTAATCTAACAATTATTAAATTCCTTTTATGTCAATAACTGGGTGGAAGAAACCAATTGGTTGCTCACCAGAGTTATTCTCCACACTAGTATTTATATACTGTGTGGGAGGAGCGTGCTCGGTAATGGAGAAACATTACCGCTCAACCAACTGAGGAATAAACCAAGACAACGCTGGTACGAGAAGCCCCGCGAAGAGGAGAACAAAGGGAAGAACGAAAACGAAGAAAGGGGCGAGAGGACGTACCAGCAAAGTGCGCTCTCGAAAACATAACCGGAGAAGGGACACTCCGATAACAAAAAGTAAGTGACTAATTGAGTTTTTACACCAAAGTTAATCTCATTAAATTAAGCTGGGTCAGACAAGTTAGGCCTACATTGTGGCCTAAGACCCAGCATCAACTCATAGCTTAACAAAGGTGAAGGTAGATTGCCCTAACCTAATTCTTGTGAGGAATCCTACTGTGGACCTCAATTTATCTGCCCGCTCTGGACCATTTCCGGAATCTCTAGGCTGACCCCTCTAGGCTAGACTTGATCTACTCTATAGTATAGACTGGAGATATAAGGGGTGGGTTAATTGTGGACCAATTCATACAGAGCATTTTTCGCATTGGTGGTCCGTGTGTGGGGAATTTACAAACCTTAAGCTTACTTAACAAAAAAATTGCAGAATTAGGCTAAATAGCCTAAGTCTAGCCTAAGCCTAAGCTAATCAAGCCTAATTAGGTCTACAACCTAGGGCCTAACTAGGAAACATTTACAAAAGGAGTCTCATTCTCTTATAAGCTTAGACCTGACTGACACATAAGTACTTGGGGGGGATTAAACCAAATTTAAACTTGACTGTTTTGTCTGTGCTCTCTCTTCTCTGGTAATTTCTTCTTGTCCTATATTTTATTACGATCCCCAGTTAAACAATTTTGACTTAGACATGGACAGTGCGGAATTGAAAAAGTTAAAAAAGAAAAGGGGGGCAAAGTTGGGAGCTGTTACAAAGGCTGTGAACACTTTTAACAATATTACACAACCAGGTAAGAAAAATATAGAGTGTAATTATTAAATTAGAAATTAAAAAGGAGAAATAATAGCCATTAATGAGAGTATTTCAGAGTTAGTTGAATCCGAAATGGCTGAAGAACAATTGATAGACCTTTACGCTGATGATGATGATCAGGTAAGCTCAATTGAACAGCAAATAAGGGAACTACGGTCTCGGTTGACTGACTTAACACCAAAAAAACCTAATTCTGATTTTAATCAAAGTAGGGCTAACCTTCAACACAAAATTTAAGTGGCATGCAAAATCCTGAGTCACAAGAATTGAGGGCTGTTACCCATTTTGCAAATACCAACATTTGAAGGGACACGTACAGTACAATTCCCATCTTTCATTGACAAATTTGAGAATTTAATAGGTAATAAACCTTATATTTCAACTGTTGAAAAGTTTAGTTACTTAACTAGTTCTCTTAAAGGCCCAGCCTATAACCTGATAGCCTATTTACCAGCTGTAGGGGATTCATATGAAGTAGCTATTGATCTTTTAAAACGTAATTACGTTAATAAAGATGTGATTATATATGAATTATCTCAACAATTTTTGAATTTGCACCCCATAAAAGATAACCATAGTGATATGGAAATTTTTATACAAAATTAGAAGCTATTATAGGACAACTGGTTAGCAATGAGATAGATATTAAAACTTCATCTTGGCTTATACAAAGTATAGTACTTAGGTGCCTTCCTTCGAGGGTTAAAGATAATTTAATTCTAAAGACGGAGAAAATTATCCTAATTTAACACAAATAAGACAACACTTCCCCAATATCCTAACTAATTACAACTTGAGAGATTTTCCAACACATAAGACCCAGACTATGGATAAACCAAAGACTGTTCCAGAGACCAACTAGCTACAGCCAAACAGACAAAACTTGATATTGTAGAATCAAATGTGACCAACTACAAAACACGAACACCTACATTACAGAACTTTAATGTAACTGCTGCCTCAACTTACACACCATATTGCAAATTTTGTGCAAGTAAGAACACAGTAGTACTGGGTGTGGACAAATATTCAGATTTTAACCAAAGGGCTAAAAGATGTGAACAGTTGAACCTGTGTAAAAAGTGTACTGGCCAGGGACATTATAAGAAAGACTGTAAATCTAGGTTAAGATTCAAGTGTAAGTTTTGTAAAAGTTTACGACATGTCTCATCATCATGTGTGATTCACCAAAGTGTCCAAATAATAGTACTCAAACTCAAAAGATACCTCCCCCAAACAAAGGTAATCAAGAAAATGCCACTTTCATGGGACATTCTGCTTGTTCAAACAATGTAACAAGAAACACTGAGATTCTTTTACCAACTATTACTTTGGACTTAGTGAATAGTGAGGGTAGTACCACTCCAGTGAGATGTCTTATAGACTGTTGTTCTCAACCAAACATTTGTTTCAAAAAATTTAGTTAATAAATTGGGTTTGACACCAAACCCGAATGAACAAAACTTCAATATTGCGTCCTTTGTTAAGGATAACTCGGACAAAAATAGCTATAAGACAATTGACCTGGAACTACATTTAGAAAGTAAATTCAAGAAAATTGAAGCAGTTATTATTTCTAAAGTAGGACAAAACAAACTGGTTATACCCAAACTAGAACAAACCATAAAATCATTTGAAAAAACACTACAAAATAGCTGATAGACATATCACTAACAACACAATAGCTAACATTGAAATGCTAATAGGGGCAGATTATATTAATCTTATTCATAAGGGCATAGTAGAGATAGGTAATGGTATAGCTATTCAGACTCCATCAGGGATAGCCCCTTTGGGTGACCTATCAGACTAACAACCTAGACCTAAACCAAAACATGCATGACCAACAAATACTATGTGCCTCAACTCAGTCCTACATAACACCTGTAAGAATAGCAACCTTTGAATAATATTATCTCAACTGAGAACATTAATTCATCATTATCAAATGAAACTTTGGATGAGGCAATTCAAACTTTATGGTTACTAGAATCTGTGGGTATACATGACACACATCAAACTTCAGAAGATCAGTTAATGGTAGAAAGATTTGAAGACACCATTCAGTGTAAGACAATAGTTATTTTATTGAGTTACCTTGGAAAATAAATTGTCCAACTTTAAGAGATAATCTCAAAGTAGCTAAAGGACATTTATATAAAGTAATGAAAAAACTCAAACAAGAAAATAATGTAAAAAATATATATAATGTCTTCAAAGAACAGCTACAGAAAGGCTTCATTGAAGAAGTAACAGATAACCCTTTTAAAAAAGATGGTTGTCATTATTTAACCCATAGGGGGGTTTATCGACAAGATGCCCCAACAACAAAACTTAGAGTAGTATATAACTGTAGCCTCAAGACAGTGATAAACACAGTTTGAATGATTGCTTGATTGAGGGTCCTAATCTCATTTCTGACCTTGTGAAGACTTACTCTTACTGGAGGTTCAGGTTAGACAAATATGCTGTACAAAGTGACATTTCGAAGGCATTTTTGAGAATAAATCTTAAAAATGAATATGATAAGAACCAACTTAGGTTCTTATGGTTCAAGGATCCATTTGATTTGAATAAAGGGTTCATAACCTATAGATTTAATGTTGTGTTGTTTTGGAGCCAATTGCTCACCTAGCCTATTAGCATTGACAATTAAACATCATTTAAACCAGTTTAATAACTCTCTAACATTGAACTTCCTTAAGGAACATTTTACGTAGACAATCTAAGTGCTCAACGACAACAAAATCTGAATTATCTGAAGTCTAGAACACTCTCAAAACATTATGCAACAAGGTAACTTTGAACTTAGAGAGTGGATTTCAAATAATGAGGATTTAAACAAAAAGATTTTAAAGATAAAATGGTCTTACTGAGCCATCAGACAGAGTTAAAACTTTAGGTATGAACTGGTATTTGGATGCAACTTCTAACAGTCATGATTCAATCTGTACTAAAGGTTTTAAACTTGATGAGGAAGCAAATACTAAAAGACAAATATTATCAGAGGCTTCCAAAATTTTGATCCTATGGGTCTATTCCTGCCTTCAACAATAAAATCAAAGATTCTCCTCCAAGAAATTTGGAGGACAAATGTGTGGGTGGATGATCCAATAACAAATGAAAATCAAAAATCTTGGAAGAAGTTAGCTACTGATTTAACAAAAGTGCAGAACATTAAAATTCAAAGGTGCTGTGGGTTTAGGGATAAGCCCCAGAGGCTTCATGTGTTTGCTGATGCAAGCACACAAGCTTATGGGTGCTGTGCGTATCTTGTAGCCCTACAGAAAGTCATCTAATTTATGCAAAAGGGAAAGTTGCACCTCTCAAACCTACCGAACCATACCTCAATTGGAACTATTGGCTGCTACATTAGCCATTAAAACCATTTCATTGCTTAAGGATGCTTACTATGATGTGTTCATAACTAATATCCACGTCTGGCTTGACAGTCAGATTTGTCTTGCATGGATACGGAATGATAGCATTAATAGTAAGAATATCTTTGTAAGAAATAGGCTAAAAGAAATAGCTGACGCTAATGAAAGCCTACAAGTAAACTTTCACTATGTTCCAACTAAACAGAATCCAGCAGACTTTCTGACCAGAGGTTTATCCTACAAGTTGTTGAAGTCAAACAAAACTTGGTTTATGGGACCTAAGTGGCTCTGTAATACAGACCAATGGCCTGTGGAACAAGTTAACTTGACATTAAATTTAATCTTTCAAATGAAAAGGTTGAACCAATCACTAATTATGAAAAGTATTCTGATTTCAACAAACTTGTTAGGGTGACAGCCTACTGTTTGAGGTTTGCTCACAACTGTTTAGCTACAATTAACAAACAGCTAAATAAAAACAATCATAATTATACAGAAGTTGCAACCCAATACTGGATAGGCCAAGCCCAACAAAAAGAGTACAATAAAGAGTTAGAATTCTTAACAAATGGGAAACAAACAAAAGAACCTGTACCATCAGTAGTGTGGATCTAAACTTGTTCAGAGATGAGGAAGGCCTTCTAAGGTGTAAAGGGAGATTAGACAAATCAAAACTGTCATACAAAAGCAAAAATCCAATCCTTTACCTAGATTTAGCTATTTGACAACATTAATCATCAGAAAAATACACAATGATGTATATCATATGGGGGTACCACGACACTAACTACATTAAGAAAAACTTATTGGATACCCAAGGGAAGGATCACTGTTAAACAGTCCTGAGTGTGTCACATGTAGGCGTATTCATGCTAGGCCCTATAGGAAAACCAAATCCTCCTGCTTTGCCAGAGGAGAGAGTTACTCTCAACAGACCCTTTGAGACTGTAGGCATTGACTATACAGGAGCATTGACTGTAGGGGGGGTGACACTGAACAAAAAATGTACATTGTACTGTTTACATGTGCAGCCTCACGAGCTGTTTATTTGGATGTTGTGGAGGACCTAACAGCAGAATCTTTTGTTGCTGTCTTTAGAGATTCTGTGCACGACATTCAGTACCCAAGACAGTTTGGACTGACAATGCTACATATTTCAAAGCTGGTGAACAAGTCATCCACGACTTGTTAAGCAATGAAATCACACAATTATAATACAAAATCAAAACATAAAGTGGAAGTATATTCCAGTTGCCTCTCCTTGGTATGGTTCTATCTGGGAGAGGAATATACAAACAGTAAAGAATTGCTTGAAGAAAGCAATTGGCAAAAAACAGATACACTTATTTGGGTTACTCACTCTCCTGGCTGAGATTGAGAACATCATTAACAATAGGCCACTCACTTATGTGAGTGACAACATTAATGACCCAGAACTATTAACTCCAAATCATTTGATTCGGGGAGAACAAGTTATCCTGCCGGACTACAAGATAGACTCTTCAGAAGACCCAAACTGGACTCAACGACATGATGAGCTCCAGACTAAGTTACAACATTTAACTAGAGTTAAAGCTCATTTCATAAAACAGTGGAAAACTGAGTACTTGATGGGTCTAAGGGAGAGACATAAACAAATGACTAAGAAGGATTGGTCTGACACAATTAAGGTAGGGGACCTTGTTCTCATACATGACAGTACTCCAAGACAATACTGGCCTCTGGCTAGAGTTTCAGAACTCAGACCAGGGGCAGACGGGGTAACAAGAGTGGTCAAATTAAGGACTTCAACGGGTGACACAACAAGAGACATTTCTCTTTTGTACCCTTTAGAGTCTGGACCCAAAACAATGGACTTTGGAGAACCTTCTCCACTGACAGTAACAACTGGAGACACTGAACTTCCAGTAACTATTCCTTGACAGTAGGAGTGGTAACGCATCCTACTACAACATTGACAGACACAAGACCTCAGCGACAAACAGCATTAAAGGCGCGACTATTTTTACAACAAAAAATAGATGCTGGGGAATTGTAATTTTATCTTCTAACTTTCATTTTTCTTTTCTTATGGTAAAGACCATAGACAGTTTCATCCTATGGATGTATATTTTCTCTTCTAATTAAATGCTACACCTTCTCCATGAGAAGGTGAGGATAGGCACTGTTAATCAGATTAACAGGCATTTACAGTTAAATAGTTAGCTAGTCTACACTCAGACAAAAATTGGTGACAATGACACCAAAATTTTATCTCCCGGGGCCCCCAGTATATAGAAAAACTGATGAGTGGGTAGTTGGGAGGTAACGAAAATGGTTCACTGAGTAGGTAGGTAGTTAATCTAACAATTATTAAATTCCTTTTATGTCAATAACTGGGTGGAAGAAACCAATTGGTTGCTCACCAGAGTTATTCTCCACACTAGTATTTATACTGTGTGGGAGGAGCGTGCTCGGTAATGGAGAAACATTACCGCTCAACCAACTGAGGAATAAACCAAGACAACGCTGGTACGAGAAGCCCCGCGAAGAGGAGAACAAAGGGAAGAACGAAAACGAAGAAAGGGGCGAGAGGACGTACCAGCAAAGTGCGCTCTCGAAAACATAACGGAGAAGGGAGACACTCCGATAACAAAAAGTAAGTGACT
Source organism: Bathynomus jamesi (assembly GCA_023014485.1). Classification (NCBI taxonomy): domain Eukaryota; kingdom Metazoa; phylum Arthropoda; class Malacostraca; order Isopoda; family Cirolanidae; genus Bathynomus; species Bathynomus jamesi. The sequence continues at coordinate 1,130,126 of JAJOZX010000609.1, forward strand.
AATTGAGTTTTTACACCAAAGTTAATCTCATTAAATTAAGCTGGGTCAGACAAGTTAGGCCTACATTGTGGCCTAAGACCCAGCATCAACTCATAGCTTAACAAAGGTGAAGGTAGATTGCCCTAACCTAATTCTTGTGAGGAATCCTACTGTGGACCTCAATTTATCTGCCCGCTCTGGACCATTTCCGGAATCTCTAGGCTGACCCCTCTAGGTAGACTTGATCTACTCTATAGTATAGACTGGAGATATAAGGGTGGGTTAATTGTGGACCAATTCATACAGAGCATTTTTCGCAGCTCCTTCCAGTGGCGAAGCTCTCTTCCACTCCGTTGCTGCAAGTGCTTCGCAGGTGGCATGTTCTGCTCTGACTGCTCACATTGTTTCCGCTTAATGCTGGCTCACTTCTCTCTTACATATTGCTGAACAGTATCCTTGACTCCTGGATGTATCATGTTAAATTAAATATATGTTCATATATATATATATATATATAGCCCAATGCAATGAGCCAATAGAATTGCACAACCGGCACATTCATGCAATATTCAATATAATATTCAGAATAACTTGCATATACATTAATTTGGGTTATTCTAAAAATAAATAGGATTAATGAAATGAAAAATTAACAGCAAGCACCACGCTATTTGCTAAAAAACGATAATAATATATTGAAGTTACCGTATATCAGAGTAGTTTTCTATATAGTTTTAACGGCTTTATAGGGCAAACACGCTTAAATGATCTCATTCAAACTGCCTTTTCGTACGTAGATCGTAGAGCAGTTGTAAACAACGTTATCTACTCTCAAATAAATTAATGCAAGATGTAGAATATAATTTCAATGACTCGTGAAATAAACTCGACTCGTATAATTACTGATGTCATATTTTCATTAACAAATAAGTTGGAATAACAATACCAGTAACAATACATACCTTTAAGTGAGTGTATAGATTTGTTGTCTCAGAAGTAGACGCTGCAATTGTTTTGTGGCACAGAAGACAGTCTTCACTTTACTACCATCTTTGAAAGTTATTCGGAAATATTTTCCTTCAAAAAGTGGGTGCAGGTGTGACTCGCTATTTTTATTTTCACTTCCACCATCAACTTCTATTTTACCACCTTTTCCACCACTTCCACTTGCTGCAGCCGTTACAAATGTTGTCCTCGTCTAATATGATCAATAGGCTAAGACTAATTACATAGTTAGCGCTGAACTTTACACAATCACAGATAACGATGTCTCAGGATATACTGCCGGCTGCCGCACTGCCGCACTGCCGCGGTGAATCTGTGACAATCGCCACTAGAGCAGGCTGAAAGTTCCATTTTTTAAGGTGCTTCCAGAAAGTTCCAGCCTGCTGAGCCTGGAACTTTCTGGAAGCACAAGCACCTTGAAAAATGTTTTACTGTGTTCTGTGGTACCAGTTAAATACTGGGTGGTTAGTACTGTACGAGGTGCGATCCAAAAGTTCCCGGACTGACAGCGTGGAGCGCTAACAGAACGTAGTACGACTTGGGCCGCTAGATAGCGCTAAACAGCTTTATCGTGAAGTAGTGTGCCGAGTGACACGGTGATACACGCACGCGTTTTTTTTTCACGAGCGTTTTTGTGCGTTAGTGTTAGTGGTTTTATGCGATTTTTGCGAGAAGAGAAATGGCAGACTAAAGGAGCAGCGCGTGTGCATCAAGTTTTGCTTCAAACTTGGCAAAATCGCGTCGGGAGACCCACGAAATGCTTAAACAAGCATTTGGTGATGACGCCATGGGCAGAAGCCAGACTTTAGAGTGGTTCTCGCGGTTCAAACGTGGGCAAACGTTGGTTGAGGATTCCGAACGTTCTGGTCGGCTCTCAATCAGCAGAACCGGCGAAAACGTTGAAAAAGTGCATCAGACCATTCACAAGGACCGTCGCCGAATGATTAAGACATCTGCAGCATCGTTGGCCTATCGTTTGGTTCATGCCAACTCATTCTCACGGAGGAACTCAACATGAGGCGGATCGCTGCCAAATTTGCTCTCTGTGCAGCAGTTTTTGGCCAAAAACAACATGGCAGTGGCCCCCCACCCCTCCTACTCTCCCGACCTAGCCCCCTGTGACTTTTTCTGTTCTCCAAGATGAAGATCCGGCTGAATGGGCGACGATTTGACGACATCGAGGAGATTCAGGCGGAATCGCACGAGGTGCTGAACATCCCCAAAATGGAGTTCCAGAGGTGCTTCCAGCAGTGGGAAAATCGCTGGGCCCGCTGTATCAACTCCCAAGGGGACTACTTCGAAGGGGACAGCAATAATTAGAACTTAAGGTAAGCCTACATTTTTTTGTCGGTACAGTCCTGGAACTTTTGGATCGCGCCTCGTACATCCTCGCAAAATTGAACATTTCACAAAAATGTATTTTAAAAATGTATTTAAAAACAGGTATTTACAAATACTAAATACTTTTCGAAAGTATACTCTCCAAAAAGTATTTATAAATACATTTGTATTTAAATATGTATTTAAGTATTTTCAAGTACATTACTGCCCATGTCTGCAAAGAGTTAAGTCAGGTGACCCAGGTGGTCATGCTATCGACGGCCTATTCACCGCTGAGAAAAGGGTGAGTTTAGACTAGAAAATTGCGAACAGCAACGACATAGTTGAAAGATTACACTTCTCATGTCAACTGCTGTAACCCTTAGTTGGAGGAGAAAATATGTCTGCAACATATTAAGATAATTCGCTCTAGTTACGGTACAATCGTCAAAGAAAAAACGAATTGATTATGTAGTCCCGTGACGCCAAATGTTAAGTTTCAGCACTAGATGGACTACCTCGATCACCCAAATTTTAACCCCTTTGGACTTTCTTTCTTTGACGGAGTTCTGACAGATGCCCGAGTTTGTCATGATGCACAAGTGTTTTAACATGACCCCATAGATAAGAGGTTATTGAATCCATTCCACAAGAGCATCTTGCTAATGCTCTAATGAAGTTTGACCGTCAAATACGCACTGTAGCAAAGAATGATGGTCATCATATGGGAGTGCTCTGAATTTGAACAGTTTGGAAATATATACAGTATGTATGTATGTTGTTGTTGTTGTTGTTGTTCAAGCATTCTTTGACACCCTGTACTCCTCATAATAGAAAATGTTAATTACAGTATTTACTGTTGCATGTTGTGTGTGTACAGTACAGTGTACAATAATTTCACTGCAGACATTTATTAATTGGATATATAAAAAAAAAAAAAAACCTTAATATAGCCTATCAAGGTGTATACTTGGGATTTTGAATGTTTTCCTGTCCCTTATTGCAGCTAACTATTAAAGAAATGAAAAATACTGGATCAGATACGCTCAAGGGCAGTGTTTCTCAACCTGGGGGTCGAAGCGGGTGCTCGGGGGTTCCAGATGCTTAGCAAAAACGTCAGCCTGCATGGAAGGTGCAAGTTTATTTTTTCTAGCGAAAATTACCAAAAAATGTAAAATCGGACATTTTTTTTAAAGTGAAGAACTCTTGTAATGTTAGTTTTTCAGTTGAAATTTCTGTTAGATGCAGTCTTCATAAGTGTTAGTCTGCGTCTTTCAATGAGATACCTGTGTCTGCTTTACACTTCACTTGGCAAAAGTATATTATGTTAAACTAAACACAAAGTAAGACATATAAAGTGAAATTCATTGTTGTTTTGATTGCAACCATTGATGAGAAGCGCATTTCGCATGTAAGTATGAGGTTGCGAATGCAATTAAAACATTCAATGTTTCAGACACCCGTTCTGGATTCACGTTTTTCCGTGATATCCAAAATGTACACAAGTCTGCTGACAGGAATGACAACTGTAGGGGTCTTGTCAGAAGAAAGTTCAGTCAATTTATCGAGCAAGTTTCCTGCGAGTTCGGCAGAATCTATCACACCCTTTCAGTGAACGGAGTAAGTGTTCATCTCTCTCCAAGCTTTCCATCGTCACATGTGAAATAGTTTAGATGTTTTTGCATTTGAAGTGTGTTGCCTGATCATTTTCACTTCCACCATTTATTTTCTATCCCAGTTTATATATTTTTCTGTCACCTCTCTCCCTTCCTATTTACTGCTTTTTCCCACCTATCCTTTTTCCTTGTATAGCCCAACGGTCCCATTTAATAGTCTCGATGCTATTATCGACAAGTCATTCCCATCCCTGGTCAGCAAATTGGAATGCTCAAAGTGGGAATTTGAGATATGGTAGAAATAAGGAACTTAGACTGCATATTATGCTCCAGATAGACAGGAAATTCAGAGAAGCACGAAAGCGGTCGACTTGGGGGGGGGGGGGAGTAATAATGACTGATGATCCCTAATTCGAGACAAACTCAGATAGCAATAAGCAAAGGATAAAAAGAGTCGCGGAACAGGTACTAAGAACGTTCAAAAGGAGGGGCAAGACAGTAATGATTCCCCTGCTGAGAACACTGATCATACCAAAACTTGAATACTGCCCAGTTTTGACGTCCCCATATAAAAAGGAAGAAATTAATAAACGAAGAAACGCAGACACGTTTCACAGCCAAGATTGATGGCTGCAAAGAACTCAACTACTGGGAAAGACTACGTAAACTAAATCTGTACTCCCTGGAAAGAAGAGAGGTACACCATAATATGAGTACATATGAAAATGATCGAAAAACTGGTACCAAACCTCAAACTAAACCCAATTACCATCCAAACAACAATGGAAAATAGGAAAGGCAGACTGTGTAGTGTTCCCAAATTAAAGTCCCGACAAGGGACCTCCTCAACACTGAAGGAAAATAGCTTAGTTGTCAGAGAGCCAAGACTTTTTAACCAGCTTCCAAAGGACCTCAGAAACGTTATAGGAGTCAAAGTTGAAGTCTTCAAGAGGGCTAGATGCCTGGCCCAGGACGGTATCAGATGAGCCGGGTGTACCTGGCTGCGGTGGAGAGCGCAAGAGAGCAACTCTCTCCTCCCAAACTAGGCCTAGAGGCGGGGCCACTAGCTTGACCTTCGTGTAGAGAGAGACCAACACACGGCACTTAAACGGTTAACGAGGTATGATCTAGCTTCGCAGTGGGAATTGGGAATTCTCATTCTTAAGCTAAGAATGAAATGGGAATGACGTTGAGTGGGAAGAAATTTTCCGATGTTGCTTGATTGAAAGATAATTTAGTATTAAGACATGACGTATAATGAGTTCAATGCGTGTAGTAACAAACATCCCCGCTGAGTACAGATTAACGTCACTGAAAATGTGGAATAACTGATACGAAAACCGTTAATATATTCGACATATAAACACCTTTAAATCGAAAGTAAAGTCGGTTGTCCTTTTAGTCCGGAATATTAATAAGGCTTCTTTTTAATTTGTAGTCCTATTTTATTTATTAAACTATATATATGAAAATTATTTCACGAAAGTAACACGTGAATAATATTTATGATGAAAATAACCACGAAAGAAAAATGAAACAGAATGGTACTCAAGCGCTCTCGTCTAATGACATCCTCACGAACACTGAGGATGTCATTAGACGAAAGCGCTTGAGCACCATTCTGTTTCATTTTTTCTTCGTGGTTATTTTCATTATATATATATTTGGTATATATGATAAACAGTAGTCATTGAATCCATATATCGCAGTTTTGCATCACCGATCTTTGGGGAACTTTGGTCTTCGGATACTGGAAGACAGGACCAGCTTCGTTGAGAGTTTTTACAAAGGTTTTGATTAAGCCCAGCTTAATGTGAAGACGCAGCAAGTCTTCAGTGAGCCAACCAGAGCCTTGTTCCTGACATTCATCTCTCCTGGTGTCACTGCACCAACACACACTGGTCAAGTCGCCTTGATATAGTGGTCGGCTCTTGCATGACTATTCCATAGGAACAGAAAACAGCAATACTTTGTAAGACCTGCCTGAAGAACGAAGAGGAGGCCAACAACTTTGAGGTCACCGCTGATGTGCCATTTATGGGCTCTGCAGTTTAGGGTATGGAGGAGTGTCTCCATATTTGTATAAGATTGTTTCATATGGACTGAATGTGCAATGGGAATTGATGGATAGATGTTCTAGTTATGCAGAACAACTTTGATGAATCTATGAAGAGGTGCCATTCTTCAGGATTGTGCTGATAGCCTAGGGCAACTCTCAAGCCGTTAACATCTTAGCAGAAGGTATTGGTTGAGGGTGGGACTGGATAAGGAAAGATTTCACCATGAGGTACTGATTTTATAGTTGATTCAACTTCGGGATACTTAATGTGCTTCCTACTTTTGTTTGTGAAACTGCACATTCGTGAGACATGAGTAACAGTAATTTATGTTTTTTGCCTTTTTGGGCTCCCTCCAAATCATAGGAATAGCAAAGGACAGACCTTCGCGCTTCCCCTTCAACCATTGTCTGAAACGTGTACTACATGCAGGGTTGGCATAATTTCCCACTTTATTGAAAAAACCCAGCCCACCCGGTTTTTCGCGGGTTTTCCCGGACAAAATTGGGGGAAATCGGGTTTTTTCAAAAGCATGTTATTGTAAGTCCAATACAATAATAATTAATGTTATTCATCTTTTTATACCTGCTAAATGGTTTAGAGGTGTAAGATGATGATAACATTTATAAAAGGAATACTGTACAGTTGACACAATAAAATACATCTGTATTTAATTTATAAAATATTTCATGACTCATGTACTGTATTTTAGATAAACACACAACTCATTTAGCAAACTCAACAGCCACTGACAGCAGACATGTTCAAACAGATTTCCACCAAATTACCTCTTCTTCCGCAGCTTATTATCCCATCTTTACATGCGGTCGCTGTTTTTGGTTCGTCTTCTCCACTCTCCTCTGTCGTACACCGCGTCCTCCTCCAAGTCCTTCTCCCTGATGTCCGCCACCACACAGTCCCTCCATCTCGTCTTCGGTCTTCCTCCTCTTCTCCGTCCCGGCAACTCCATCTCCAGCACTCTGCGCCCCCACATACTACTACTATTCTCCTGACGTGTCCATACCACCTCAGCCTGGCCTCCTGCACCTTCTTAGATGCTTCCGCCACCTTCACTGTTCCCCCTTATATGCTCATTTCTGACCCTATCCCTCCTCGTCACTCCACACATCCATCTCAACATCTTCATTTCAGCCACATCGATTTTCTTTCATTGCTCTTCTTCATTGGCACAGTCTCCATTCCATACAACATTGCCGGCCTCACCACTGTTTTGAATACCTTCCCCTTCAGTTTCACTGGGACCCTCTTATCACAGAGCACCCCTGATACGTCCCTCCAGTTCTTCCACCCCGACTGTATTCTACAGTTTATCTCTCTCTCTGCTCCCCCCTCTGCATCCACTGTTGACCCCAAATATTTAAAATACTCCACCGTCTTAACACGTCTCCACTCAATGTCACTTCCCCTCCTCGGTCCTGCTGCACATCACATCTCATATATTCGGTCTTCTTTCGGCTAATTCTCATCCCCCTACTTTCCAACGCCTCTCCAACTTTCCAACTGCTGCTCCACCTCTTTCGTCTCCCCACTCAACACAACATCGTCTGCATACATCATGCACCACGGCGCCTCCCCTCTAATCCTGTCCGTCAACACATCGAATACCACATTGAAAAGGAAGGGGCTCAAAGTTGATCCTTGGTGCAGACCAACTTCCACCCCAAAGCTCTCTGACACACCCACACTACTCCTCACCTTAGTTGTTACTCCCCTGTACATCCCCTTGATCAGTTTAACATACTTCTCCGGTACCATCTTTTCCCTTAAGCATCTCCAAACTTCCTGCCGTGGTATCCTATCATATGCCTTCTCCAAGTCAATAAAAACCATGTGCAACGCCTTCTCCCCCTCTCTCTACCTCTCTGCCAACTGTTTCAGTGCAAAAACTGCATCTGTCGTTCTCCTTCCTGGCATAAATCCAAACTGTTCCACTGACACTTCCGCTTCGTCTCTCAACCTACTCTCCGCTATTCGCTCCCATATCTTCATTGTATGTGATATTAGCTTGATCCCTCTATAATTCGTGCAATCTTGTACATCTCCCTTCTTGAATATAGGCACTATGATGCTTGTCCGCCACTCATCCGGAATCACCTCCTGGTCAAACAACTTCTGCATTTCCACCCAATTACCAAAAGGTGACAATTCATGGGAGTGATCTGTGTAACTTGTTTGAACATGTTGTGCTCTGTTCATACTTCAGGCTTAGTCAGTAAGGATCAAATAATGCAATGTACAATATTCAGGTGGTTCCCAGTAGTGAGAAAGAGTTTAACAAAGTGTCAGGCATCAGCACTTGGGTGGCCCACTTTTCAATTTTTTTTTGAAAAGTATAGGTGATCGTGGTTTTCCCCATTATTTGGCACTATACTAGCACATTGGTACCATTTTTACAAAAATTGATCAATATTTAGGGGTCTCGCATCGACCTTGAAATTACTAGTTTTTTTAAAAATGCGTCCTTTTTAACTTTTTACTGAATCAAGGTAAATTATTAAGTAGGGATGTTTTCTGAATCCTCTTAATGAGAGAAGTCGTTTGGTGTGCCTGCCAATGTCATACGACTAACGGTTTAAAGGTTGTGCCTGTATACAGGTAATACCAATGTGCTAGTATAGTGCCAAATAATGGGAAAAACCACGATCACCTATATTTCAAAAAAATGAGTCACCATACCCGGCCGGAATGTATAATGTATATAGGTAATTAGAAAATGCACTATGCCTGTGCCAGGTACCTAACCTATTTCTTTTTTTGCAGATCATAACATTTTGAAATTCTGTCTGAGTTCCTCATCCTTTGTCATGGACAAATCGATGGCAACCATAACTGGAAGAACTCTTGAAGCTACAAATAGAGTCATCAAAAGGAAAGGCGAAAATAACATCGCTACCTTCTCTAAGATCGGCCTCGGAAATTTTTTTAGTTGGCCAACCGTCGTCCTCAATCAGTGGTAGCAAATTGCCAACAACACGGCAGGTTTTGCAATACTTCTTCAGTGTTATCCAGTACACTGCTAACAGGAAAGACGCATTCAAATAAACCGTAAACAACGTCTTAAAGTTTTGGAACATGGCCCGCATTAAAACAATCACAAAGCTCAACTGCGAACGGAAGCTAGAGGCATTGTGGAAAGAGTGGCACTTACTCCAAAAGAGCAGAAAACGAGAAACTGACGCCGGAGAAAAACGGCAGAAGTTTTCGGACAGTGTGGACAAGCTGTGGGATATCGGAGCATCTGACGCTGTCGAAGATATAAAGAAGAATCGACTGCTGTCGGACAAGAAAGAAGACATTGACTTCTACCTCGATCAACGTGGTCTTACTTACAATGGTGCCTATTATGTTTCAGGTCATCTACTACACAAAACTGCTGATGTTCAGTAGGCAGCTGGAGCTCGACGCCGAGCTGGTCGACAAACTGGACAGGATCGTGTGTCATCGCTTCTGTACGTACCAGCTTGGTTGGCGGCCCTGTAGCAGCTGATGCGCCGTGAATGACCTGGTACTATACCAGCGTTTTCTGAGGTATAGGGTAGTGGACCGCGAGGTGGCAGAAGCGTCACTGGCAGTGATGAGGCGGCACTTCTGGTATCTGAGGCCTCAAACCGTCGTCTTCGCTCTATGCAGCAACAAGGTGGATGGCACTGTGAAGCAACAGATGGCAGAGAAGCTGTCCCACCCCCTGTACCCAAAGACTTCACATACGAGAACGTCTCAGTCGACGAGATGACGCTACTCCCGACCTGATCGACGAGTCCTCCTGGTTCTTATTTGCAGGTCTGAAGATGTATGGGTCTTCGTGGCTCACCCTGCAACTGATAAGTGGGACGAGAACGAGGACTTTTGTCGTCTGAAGGATGTGATCTCTAATCTCCAGGTCACCAATGACGTCGCTGAAAGAGTCGTCCAACTGATACAAGACTATGCAAACACGGTCACAAAGGACGAGGCACAGCTGCAGGATCTTCTGCAAGTGGTGGAAAGAACCGGAAAGAGCTCGGCGACTTCAAGAAGTCATCACTCGCCACGATGACATAGCACAGAGGGACAACGTTGCAGCCAGTGACGTGTGATAGTGGTCAATACAATGCAAAAGTGATTGTTTAAGTTATTGCTTCTTTCTTCCTTATTTGTCTGCTATTTGCTGATTTTTTGAAAAGTATAGGTGATCGTGGTTTTTCCCATTATTTGGCACTATACTAGCACATTGGTATTACCTGTATACAGGCACAACTTTTAAACAGTTAGTCGTATGATATTGGAAGGCACACCAAACGACTTCTCTCATCAAGAGGATTCAGAAAGCATCCCTACTTAACTCTTTGAGGACCACGGGACATGTGTGTCCCAGCGAAATAATAATATAAATTGTACAATGATGCAACGTTTCTACAAATACATCTAAATGTTTATATAGGTATCGTTTAGTTGTTGGAAAATTAACCCCAAAATGGGTCATTTAAGTGACTATAGTTACTAACATATATAATTGTGAATACCAATAACACCTAAACTTTTAAGTTCAAAGAAATGTATACCGGTCGTCAAAGAGTTAAGGATTTATCTTGATTCAGTAAAAAGTTAAAAAGTACGCATTTTAAAAAAAAACTTAATTTCAAGGTCGATGCGAGACCCCTAAATATTGATTAATTTTTGTAAAAATGGTACCAATGTGCTAGTATAGTGCCAAATAATGGGAAAAACTATGATAATCTATACTTTTAAAAAAAAATTGAAAAGTGGGCCACCCTAATCAGCACTTGACACACTTGATTGTAACTATTATTTAAATACTGTACACTACAGTAAATTTTATTTGATAGCTGTCAGCTATAATTATTAATATTTTTGTGTGTAAGATTGAATGTAAAATAATTTTAGTGTATTATACACACACACACACACACATATATGAAATATTAATTAAAAAAAATCTTTATTATAATTAATGAATAGACTGTAGGTCTAGTTACAATATAAAATTGAACATTAGGGTGGAGCGAAAAATACTTTTTTTATAGTATGACGTTCTAATAGTGATTAATAGTTGCATTTAGTGGACGATATATAGCTGCCAAAATATGAGTTCATTTGTTTAATATTTTCAGCTGCCACCAGGGGGCTAAAGTTAACACAATTTTGGGTAAAAAGGAAAAAAATGCTTCTATTTTAGGTTTATCAAACTATTATAAAATTGTATCTTAGAATTTTCTAATAGGTTGATTAAGATTCTTAAATGATAAGAATTCGTTTTGTAAAAATGCCTTTTCATATGCGTAATATCTTCAGCTGCCACAAGAGGGCTGAAGTTAACTTAAAAATGACAATTAAGTATGATTCTGTATTTACTTGAAAAAGGGAACAGTAATAAATTTGGATGTCTCTCCTCCTTTATACTGGCTTGAGACAGTTAAGAAACGTTATTTCGTGCCGTAGCGGAGTTACCACCCTTTCCCCAACCAACCTCCCTCTAGAAAGGGTTCTTGCTGAAGACTATTTAGTAATTTGCTTTTGTGTCAAATTTTGGCTGTTTTTTCCTTGATTCTAATGTAGCACGAATCCAACCGTCTCTGTTTGTAGGTCCGCAGACTGATCCAGCAGCGTCTGTAACGAGCTTGACGCATCTCTCTACGGCTTGTGTATGACATGGAAACTGAAATAATTCTGAATGAAGAGTAGTACCATGTTTGATGCATGATTCAATATCATCAAGAGAAACTCCTTTGGTTATCGGTGGTTCTGCTATCTGAAAATCTTGCCACATAATGAGATCTGTATAGACTGACGCACATGCTCCCTTTCATCAGCTATCATTGCAATGAGAATGTTTTCTTGATTTACGTAATATGCATTTCGCTGAATGACTGAGTCATGTACTCTCCTAAGCTCTCACGGAGATACCGGCTTCTTGCAATCATATGCCACATATGTTTAGCACCATATTGGCATAATGGTTTACGCTTTATCTGAAACCATATTGGTGCGTATACCCTAACAATGAAAGTAGCTAATTCTTGTAAATTGCCTGAAGGATTCTCTGTGCTTGCATATAACCGCAGAGTCCTGTTTGCTGTGGTGAGCCACCTTGAATGTGATATATTGCCTGGACTCTTATGACTAAGACTCTTTGAGAATGTTCCACTTGATATAGCCTTGTGAATTTCAAGAAGGTATTTCTGGTCAGTACTTATGTCATCTACATCAACTTCACACATGTCCTCTTGAATTTCAATGGGTTTGAAGTTAACTATGGGAAGCTTTTCACAGTCTGAAAGTGCTCGGCCAATTTCTCCTGAAAATGCTCTTGGTCCAGTAGTGGTACCATCCAAGTGATGAAACAGATGGCGCAATGGAAGTTCATTAAGGTGTAAAAGGCATATCAGCCACTGCAATGGCTTATTAAAGGCTTCTTCCAGTAATCTTATTGTGCCTCCAATACTACCAGTGTTAACCACTGCCGAATCACAGCCAACTGCCGCGATGTTCCCTATATCAACATTCCTTTCTTTCAAGCAATTCACTAGCGCTGTGCAAATGTATTTAGCTTTGCCACTGGAAGGTGTCACATGTGCAAAGTACAGAGAGTGTGGTTCAGATATTATGCTGATATGCTCTTCGCGTTTGGTTCTTTGGTGGTTAGAGCCATCACTCTCCTGGACTTGAATCATCGTTTTATCCTTTCTGCCATCAAAGTATAATCCCCGCATGGTTTTTGGCTCTCCTATCTGTTGTAGTTCCTTTCTCTGTTTTTGTCTTTCACGTCTTAGCTTACGTCTGTCTATAATATTCCCTTTGTCTTCGGGAGTAACAATTTTAAGATCTGCCAATACTGCAGAAGCAATAGCAGCCCCAGCTCTGTCCGACATTTTAAATCTATCACAAGTAATTGCTAATGAAGGCAGTGGCTCACGCATCTGTTGTTCTGATATTACATATTGAGTCGAGGTTGTATCTTCCTCATTATCTTCAGATATCTCTTCTAGTTGTTGAAGTTCACTTGTCTCTGTTTCGATTGTAAGTTGGACGTATTGGTTATAGCAGCACTAGTTGTTTGTGAGGATTCCAGACGTGCTTTTTCCATTTCCTTTCGATGTTCTCTTGCTTGTAATCGTCTTGTGTGTGCTATGTCAATGCTTCCTATCACCATTATTCTGCGTGTTCGTTGGTCATTTAAAAAATCCTGCTCTTTTGGAGGGACTTTCTTACTCTTTTCACATGAGCATCTCCTAAACTCCTTACATTTGCAACCTGTGCAGATGTCAAACAAAGTGCATTTTGAAGGGTTTTCAAATTCTTGAAGCTGATTTTTGTACTTAGGCTGATCCTTGCGTGACTTGTATGGCTTTAATAAGGACCTGTATTTATCATGGTACACTCGCATCATCTGTAAAACGCGTGTATGTGAAACTATTGGCAAAGAGGCCTTCTTCCAAATATTTTCTACCTTTTTGGAAACTGCCTCTGCTATTTCAGAAAATGAAGGCTCCTTGTTATTCATCTGCTCCTTCACTAAATGTTTTGTGAACAGGTAATCTTTCATAATGCAGTTATAAGTTGGTAGTTGCATATCACTCATCTCACAAGGTACTTCAAATATGGCACACTTCATATGTTCTCTAGTGAAATTTATATTTAGTATTTGATGCCATAATATTTTTAAGAAAAATTCACAATCACAAAATATCCTGTAACATCAAAACATTATATAATTAATATATATAATATATTTTATAAGTATATATAATATATTATATAAATATATAATATATCATATAAATAAACTAAAATTATATAATACATTATAACAAGCATTTTATAATAAAATCAATATTATCTCTATATAAATCACTTTAAAATAAAGTTTTATAATATTCCGATCATATTAAAAAACTCTCCGATCAACTGAGCAACTAGGCCTACTACCTAAGACAAGTGTTAACACACTGCTCTAATGACTCACAGAAAGAAATTCCTTCACATCAAAACCCTCCCCCACAACCCTCCCCCACAACCCTCCCCCACAACATTCAGTGTAGTCTCAACATGACTCAGTTACTCTAAATTGTGTTAACTTCAGCTCTCTTGTGGCAGCTGAAGATATTAAGCATATGAAAAGGCATTTTTACAAAACGAATTCCTATCATTTAAGAATCGTAATCAAACTATTAGATAATTCTAAGATAAAATTTTATAATAGTTTAACAAACCTAAAGTAGAAGCATTTTTTTCCTTTTTACACAAAATTGTATTAACTTTAGCCCCCTGGTGGCAGCTGAAACTTTTAAACAAATGAACTCATAATTTGGCAGGCATATTTCTTCCACTAAATGCAACTTTTAATCACTATTAGAACTTCATACTAGAAAAAAAGTATTTTTCGCTCCACCCTATTGAACATATTATTTACAAAGAAAAATGCCACGTGTAGCAGGTGCAGGAAGAAAAAGTAAGGATGAATGGAATGAAATGAAATGGTGTTGTGTAGAAGGAACAAATAGTTACAGTATATGTAAGTATATGTAATATATGTATGTGATAGTTAAATACTGGAATTTATTTGGTTTTGGATCATTTCACACACACTATTTTAATTGTTTTTCAATGAGTTTCATAACCTACTGTTCAATGCTGCAATACAAATGTAAACTTATTGACTGAACTTTTTAATGTCCTACAGAGATTGAATAACCTGTTTAGTTTATACAGCATTAGTTAGTAATTATAAATAATATAACAAATGGTATTCCTATTTTAATGAATAAATAGATAAATATAAAAGGGGGGGCAAATTTTGAAAAAACCCTGGGTGGGTAAAATAGCGGCTTTTTTCAAGTGGGTTAAAAAAAAAAGTGGGGACAAACGGGTTACCCACTTCTGTGCCAACCCTGACTACATGTGGCACAGCATACACGTGAGGCCCATTCTGTATCATGGTGGTAATGTTCCTTTGCTGGAATTTCGTGGTGAACAGACGACATGTAGCAAAAGCTCTCTTTTATTCTTGCATATACGCGGCATTATTTCCTGAAACAGAAAGGTTATATATTACTGAAAATGCAGCTAATGTTTCGGTATGCTACACTACCATATAGTTACTAGTATACATAGTATAGTGCCTAGTATACAGTATGCTAGTATACACCATACTTTAGTACAAGTACAGTACAATGTATACCTATACACACAAATGTATAAATAACTAGTATACACGTGTCTACAAAACTGCCTGATAGGAAAAATCTGAAATTACCATCGAACTCAGCGTATACGAATTGAAAAAAAACAATAAAAATTGCCCCACCCTCACTCCATCACCAAAAAATTGAAATTTGTTGGCCAGTGATTAATTACATTTTATTGAAATCATAAAAATAAAGAACAAGAAAAACCTTTTATCTTTTTGAAATATAAAGCTTAAATATAGAAACAAATTGAAAGTTCTTTCGCGTAAGTTACATTAAAATTGGTATTTTTATTACTTTTTTTTAATAATTTTATATGAATTAATCCTTAAGAATCGTAGGGTCGGTACCCCTTTCAGTCCTGGGGGTCATTATGGAAGTTAACAAATTTTGTTACGACCAACTTATTTTCCAAGATGAAATTTGTAAAAAACTGCTATCCCGACCCGACCTTCATTCCAATATTAAGTTTGCGTTTGGGAGGTCGGGTAACCACCGTCGTAACAGCAAAGGTCATGTATCGGAGGGGACCTACAACTTTACGTGGGATCCGAACCACGAGTCGTTACATCTAGACGCAGATGACGGTTACCCTTCCAAATACGACCCAGACTCAGTGATGCTTAACTTCGCCAATCGACGGGAAACGGTGTTGCAACGTGGCCATGACGTAACTAACATTCAGTAAGATTAACCTTCCTGCCATTCACACACTCAAACTCCAGAAGTGCGAAACAAAAAGGTTAAAGAACGTAAAGCACTTCACCTTCGATTAAAAAAAAAATCGAGAATAACTTCCATTGATAATACTTTCATAAAATGTGTAAATTAAAATGGTATGTTTTCCAATTTAACAGATATTATTGTTAACCCCCCAACACTAAAACAAATATTTGAGTTTGTCTAATACGAGTCGCCTTCGATTTTCAAAATTCTGACTGTAGCTACGCATTGCATAAACCTTTGGAAAAATAAAAACTCGAAGTTTAGATCAAATATTTAATATAATTAATAAAAAAATTCGTGTTCTCGGAGACAAATAAGATTAAAAGTCTTAAGATTAAATGTTTCGTGGGATCCAAGTACAGCTTTCGAATTTTTACTTAGTTGCTAATGTAAAAATTAAATAATTTCAATACGTTAAACTCTGAAAGACAAGTTGAACATTTTAGCTCCGCTACCTAGATAGAGTACTACATACAGTATAAGCACACAAAATTATTTCATCCTTCATCCTCAAACACGTGCAGAAGTAAATAATAAATGTATTATACTCTTAGCATACAGATCTCATAGGAAAGTGCACGTTGACAGCGATCCACTTCCAATCCAACTCAAGTACTCTTGCATCTAAATCCATGACCATTTTCTCCCAGAATCCAAATTTAAATATAGTTGTTACCCCTACATTTTCTATAACTCTTATTGTTTTCTTTAACTAATAATTTCATAGAAAACAAACATTTTCAAGTAAGGAGTGACTAATAAAAATAATCTTCAGTTATACAGTTTGATGGCTCGAAAAACATTTTGTTCATTTCTTTGGCAAGTTTATCCTCTATTGACAATCTATATGTAGTTAACATTTGTTTTTTAATATAAAAATGAAGCAAAATTATTATTTTTACTAGCTACAAAATACAAAGCTTTTACATAAGGTAAGAGAGAATCCCCATTCAACGAACAGGATTTATTTCACTGTATAGGGTGGCCACAAAGTGTCTGCATGAAAAACAAGGGCAACATACGGCTTTGCTGTAATGTCAATGCAAAGGGACTTTGTGGCCACTGTATATTAAATTATGCGCAGTGTAGGGATGGGGCGAATACAGGATATCAGTATTTGAATACAAATACTTCATATTTTCATGAATACGAATACAGGTATAGCATGAAGTATTTGAATGCGAATACAATAGGATGTATTCATGGATGTATTCATGGATGTATTCATGAATACTTTAGTGAAAATTTTTAAGATATATTTACTATATAGGTGTCTTAAAAACGCATAATTTATGCAAATATAAAATATACTTAGTACATATGTAAATATAAAAAAACTTAATGATGTAATACATGTACAGATATAAATACTTAATTACAGTACATATAGTAAGGCGGGAGTGAACTGATTATATTGGAATTCATGCTGTCAACTTCAGCCTTGAGCCCAAGAACACATGGCACTACGTAGCTGGAGGTTGCAACATTTTGACCGAGCGAAGTATGTTGCTTCCTCGAAAAGGTGTCGGTATTGACACCAAATCTGTAAACACAGTTCGATCGTGAAATGTGAGTTTGAAGGTACCAATATCCAACTTATCCAACTTCTCCTGGGGAATCTTCAACACAGATCTGATAATTTTTAACTTCATGGTTCCAGCGTGATGGTGTTACTTTTTGAAGTTTGACCTCGCCCTCCAATTCAGTTGCCCGAGTTGATTTTCAAACTGATACTTTAGATATCACCTTCTGCAGAGGTCCAGCTGCCTTCATGCCATCCCTGACGACAAGCTACAGCGTATGTGAAAAGCAGGGGTCATACTCAGGAAGGAATTGGAAAATATTGCCTCCTGATATGGATTCCTCAGAGATCATCGTCTGAGTCACTCTCTCTCTCTAGTAAAGTCGTCGTCATCCATCACAGACTGTAGTGTCTGCAGAGTACCAGCAACAAAACTGACAACTTTGTCCGTGGTGAGCCTCTGGCGAGGGTGCGATGATACATACTTGGTTGACCCTGCCAGAAAGGTTGATATTGAAGGCTGCTGCGCTTAGACTGAGGAACTCGGGCTGCCTGCAGACTTCTGGAGCTCTGACTCGTGATTACGCTAGAAAAAAAACGGATTTAGATTCACCCCCCAAGGATAAGTTACTGAATTAAACACTTATTATTATTAAAAATTTGCAAGGCCACCATGATGCCACTTTTAATGACCCACAATAATCTTCAGAGTATGGATAGTGATTATCGCAAAAAACAAATTCTATCTAATACTAATACAATTAATTCACCGTATATAATGATATACAGAATAAATAGTATTAAAAGTCTGATTAGTTGTCCAAAATCATCAGTTACTTAAAAAGAAATCTTTTAAGCAATGAGACTAGATTTGCACTGGTGTATATAAAAAGAAATTGAAAAGCTTACCTTCAAAATGTGTCAGTAGGTTAGATGTGGTTTGGCATTCAACACATCTGACCTGTCGTCAAAAAATGTGAAGTGAGAGTACACCACTGATATTTTAGTCGCCATCTCGAATGATGTATCCGACTAACAGCAAAGTATGTACTGCAGTAACTTAAAACCTGAAGTTACACCTGAAAAATTTTAAATTTTAAAACGCAAATTTTAGTAAACTGTTTTTCATAATGAAAACGAAATTAAAACTTGCTTTGTAAATTTTACAGCTCACAAGAGTTTCCGAGATATAACTTTACTAGATGAATTGTAAGCATAACAGAACTGAAATCTTTGAATAAATTTGTTAAATGGACATAAAGGGCCTTAAAAAATAAGTAATAAGCAGGGTTGTGGAGTTGGAGTCGGTACAAATCCTCCGACTCCAAATCTTAAAACTACACATTACATGTTTTCTGCCCTCCGAATCGTCAGATCCGACTTGAGAGCAGCAATGAAGGAGGACCTAACTGAAGCGATCCTGTTTCTGAGAATAAATTCAGTTTAGGTATGAGTACAGTATATATATATATATATGTGGTTGTAAAGTATTCGTTTATTGTTCCATTTATTGCAGTTGCTTTTTTATATGCTGAACCATTTTGAAATAGTTTCAACTTTCATGTCTTATATTTTTATTATTTTATAACTATTAAATAACTTTTTAGTGTTTATTATTGTACGAGGAAAGAATAATTAAAATAGAGATTTAAAAATTAAAACTATCGAAATTCACGGAGACTATTCATTTACCTACACCATACCTATACTATATAAGTATATATGCCATAAGGTTAGTATATACTACAGTCGGAGTCGGACTCGTAAAATTTCTGGAGGCGGAGTCGAAAACTTTTTTCACCGACTCCACAACCCTGGTAATAAGTGCTAAATACCTTGCAAATCAGATGCCGCCGTGTACAACGGAATTGGAGATATCATTTGATGACCGTGGAGGTGTTTAATATTAAATATTCATGAAAATATTCAGTGAATACGAATACTTTCGGAGAGAATACGACTGTGAATACTTAGAATGTTTGTATTTTGGTATTTGAATACGAATACTTTAAAAGCTGTATTCGAATGCATTCGAATACGAACACCCCCATGCCTGGCGTAGTGTATCTTGTATAAAAAAAAAAGGAAGAGTGAGGATTAGTAAATACGAACCTACACTGTGCTGTCACCTGTATTTCCCACTCGCGATTACTGTAGATAGATGCCAGTATCAACTAAGAGCAAACGAACACCTTGAAATTTCAACAAGAACATCACTTCCTGTACACAGACCATCAAACTCTTCCTTTGAACCATTAACGAACGTTCATACTCGGGAAATCATCCTTTACACACGTCATATTTCAAAAGTAGACACCATTAATACCAACCAATTAAGAGATTTGTACATTTTAGAATTATTACATATATGAGACACAAAAACACACCCTAAATGACTACACATCGTCATTCAACCTTTCCATTAAAAATTGAACCTTTGCTTACAACTGGTGCACCACTGAATTAAATATTTTTAAGTTTAAAAGGGTTAAAAAATTATATTGTAGATAGTTTAAATTAATATATGTACTTAAAATTTCACACAGGCACGAGTCGGCGGTACATCATCTGCAAGGAAAAAAAATGTACATACATAAAATAATCATTTAGAATTCAGTTTACACTCAAGATGGAAGACTTTCCGAAACGTTTGCAGTAAATTATTAAAATGTGATAAAAATTTGTTTTCCTAGTTAGAAGCGAAAGGGGATCACCTGAAGATCAGGGCCTCCAGCCTTTAGTTAGCCTTATAAGGCTAACTAACAAAAATATCACGACCTAACCTAACCAGTCGTTAGGTCAACTATGTACGCCCTTGACGATTGGTTAGGTTAGGTCGTTATATTTTCGTTAGTTAGCCTTATAAAGCTAACTAAAGAAGGCTGGGGGCGCTGATCTTCAGGTGATCCGCCAAAGGTTGTCCTACATTTTTGAACCCGGATCTATTTTTTTCAAAATGTAGTTTCATATACTGTACAATGGACTATGTTTGGTTTGGTTTTACTGTCTTAATTTTAAGACTACCAAACTCCAAATTGCTTGGATAAAGCTTGGAATTTTTTAACAAGTTAACTTCACCAGCAAAATACAATCTAATGAAGCTTAATGTGGATTAATATTATTAAATGATGCAAACTAAATTATAACTTTCACATTTTCAAAATACTGAAACAAATTTAAGGTTTTGTGATTGTAAAAGAATATTTTGGGAGTGTAAATGAAGGGAATTTAATACACTACATTTTATATTCTATTTTTGATATTTTTTTAATGAAATGAAGGTGCTATAAGATCTATTGTAAATATATGTGCTTAGTGTCAAAGACTGAAATCTCCATATTTTGTAATCATAGTAACACTTTGGGATCACCTGAAGATCAGGGCCCCCAGCCTTCGTTAGTTAGCCTTATAAGGCTAACTAACGAAGGCTGGGGGCCCTAATCTTCAGGTGATCCACTTTTTGTGTATATTAAAATGGGTTCTCAAAATAGAACTGGGAAGACTTCAAAATTAACTAGTCCAGTACTAAAGTTTTAGACGTATCCGAAATCCGTTCAGAATTCTTGGTTAGTCACTAGTGTTAAGCTATAGTTTACCTAAATTACATTACTGTAGATACTTACTGATCACGGAAACCTGAGGCTGTATGTAATTTAGGTAAAAAAATGGGTAACTTATGTTCAAATATTTTGTGAAATCCATGAAAGCCAGTCGGTTAAGAAATTTTCAAAATTTTGAGCCCGTGTAAAGACAGTGGTCAAAATTTGTGAATCTTTGTTGAAAATGTAAATCCCTTGAGTTTAAAGTAAACGGTGGAGTCGCAGGATTAACAACTTGTTCAGAATCTTTCGTATGAATTTCTGTGTTAGCTTATAAATAAGGAGGTCATTCAAAAACCACGTGGTCCTTTTTCGGGTGGTTTTCAAACCGCAGGGGCGTACCTAAAGTATTTGGCACCCGGGGCGGATCCTTCCTTCGCCACCCCCCATTATTAATAATTTTAAAATTTAAACACAGAAAAATATATTATGTTTGCAAGTAGATTTTTAAACAGTACAGTACTGTCATAAGCAAATTGGAAATAAGAAAAATGTAGGACATTAAAAATTCAGTGAACAGGTAATACTGCATTTTATTTTATACGAAAAACACAGGAAATCCAGTCTCAACGGTCAGCCTATTCTTCAAAGGTAAATAGAGAGGATTCACAATCTCTGCTTTCGAGCCTTAATTTCTGCAAATTGATCAATGACCATCAGAATTCACCTTCTTTGCATATTCATGTTCAATTGAAAGTAAAGCCAGATTTGTCAATCTTGTCTGACTCATGGTCGAGCGAAAGAAATTTTTTAGCAATTTCAATTTGGAAAAACTTTTCACATGAAGCAAGAGAGAGAGAGACAGACAGTCAAAAAGAATCTCAAATACAGTGACAAGCTTGGCAAAGATTCACAAAAATTCCATTTCACAATAAACTCCAGAAACTGCAATGCTGTCCATTTCTTTGCCTCTTCAACGCTGATTTTGGCAGCTTCCAAATGCCTCCGAAGTCGTCCAATTTCCACACTGATATCATCATCAGAGAATTCATCGAAAATCTGAGTCAAATTTGGAATATACTTCCGAAGTTGTTCTGTTGCAACAACCAAAGTGTTTGGCTGAATAACAGCGAAGATTGACAGAATTTGATCCATTGCCTTAGAACGAATCTCCAATTCTTGATGAAAGCGATCAAGACATTCAAACATAGCCCTTTTTACTTCCTCTGGCAATGTGAGACCAGCATCCTTTGCCATCTCTCCTGACATCCTTTTTCGGAGCTTTACTCTCCCTCTTCTCTCCATAGAAATGTCCAGATACCCATTGAGTTATCAGATTATCAACCCAGACAAGCAGAGACAATTAATTATCAATGCCAATGCATTAACACTAATTCAATATAGTATGGTATAACGCTAGCTATTATAATTGATATCATTATTTAATAAGCAGTAAGCATTAACATATTAAATATACAGGGTGTCCCAAAAGTCTCCATACATAGGGAAAATTAGCACTTTTTAGCAAAATGTAACTTTATTTACAAAACATTCTCTACATGATTGCCATTTCTTTGTAAACACACACGGATGCGTCTCTCCCACTCATGGTGAACTCGTGTTAACACATTTGGTGTTATGGACGTAATTGCACTTCGAATGCGTTCCTTTAGGCCAGTGGTCGGCGAACAGGGGTAAATTACCCCAAATGGGGTACATTTAAAGATTTTGGGGGTAATGCGTGCGGTATGAGAGACACCATATGCAACAATTTTAAGAGCAATTGGCTTGTTTTTGTTTACTTTGAAGTTTGGGGGTAATTTCATTTTACTCAAATAGATTTTTGGGTAATACCCAAAAAAGTTCCCCGACCCATGCTTTAGGCGATCCATGTTCTGTGTCTTTTCCTGGTACATTACGTCCATAACACCAAATGTGTTAACACGAGTTCACCATGAGTGGGAGAGACGCATCCGTGTGTGTTTACAAAGAAATGGCAATCATGTAGAGAATGTTTTGTAAATAAAGTTACATTTTGCTAAAAAGTGCTAATTTTCCCTATGTATGGAGACTTTTGGGACACCCTGTACAATGATACTACACTGGACATTGTAAAATTGTTGAACTTGACTAAGCCAATAAGCATTAGTATTAATTCAATATAGAATAGTACTGTAGTTGTTGTAAATCTGAAACGGTGTTTACTATATTAAGCATGTAAGCATTAACACATCTCCATGCAGTCACATCATTACCCTCTGTCTTAACATCACGATGTAGTTGCATTAAAAAAAATCATGCAATCATATCACCACCACCCTCATAAGATCACCACATAGTCATCATGAAAAACTCAGTCATACACATCATCGTTACGTCAGTAGTCATGGTTGTAGGAAAAAAGTAGTCTAAAGTTTAGTGCAAAGTGTGACTTTCCTGTGTCTTTTTACTGATAACCAGTAGTCACAGGGACCACCATTCATAAACACGAGTTTCTATAACATCACGACGATGCATTTACCGGGTATTATAATATCACGACCATGCATTTATTAACACTTAAACATCACTATGATACCACATTGTCAAAAATTACTGGACACTGGTATAAGTACCATGATATTGTTATAAACACCAGCACTTAATGCTTTATCATAATTATTTAATGAAACATACCTTATGTATGTGGAGTCAGTGTCAAGTGAACAAGACTTGGAATGTCAGTTGCAGCCAGCTGGCTATGCTCAACAAACTGATGACTAAAACGTCAACAAACGTTCGCCTTTCGATGTAATTTTTATCAAATATTTAATTTTTCGTTTGTAAATTTTGTATTGCCAATAAAAATATTTATTTCATAGTGGAAATTAACATTAAGCTGCTGTAATAGTTTGAACATTTTTAAAAAAAAATTTCTTTGGCGAATTTTTCATTTGGTTTGAAAACTTGTACTGGTATTTCAACTCTCCCGATGGCACCCCCCTTCCTGGCTGTCACCCGGGGCGGCCCGCCTCGCACCCACCTTAGTACGCCACTGCAAACCCGTTCCCCCCTTGTGGTCATTTGTGGCTGATGACTTAAACCCCCCTCCAAAACCACGTGGTCTTCTGATGTCACCCCCACCCTTCTTAATCTTATGTAAATTAAAATGCAAATTAAAATAAAGCAAATTAAAAATAATCGAATTAAAAGTATGGCGAATTTGTGTTTCATGAACGTTAAAGATTCGAATCTTCTAGAATTTTTCGAAATGAAGGTACAGCGAATTTGTTTATAAAGATTCGAGTCTTCTGGAATTTTCTGGAGTTTACGAAAAAAAAAAAAAAATATATATATATATATACACAAGGTGTCCCATAAGTCCGGCATCATAGGAGAAATTCATATTTTTCTATTTCTACAAACCATAATTCATATTTTTCTTATGCTTGGGATGCCAATTTCCCGTCCACCATTCTGTTCAGTGACGAGGTTGTTTTTTATGGAAATGGTGATGTAAATCGACAGAACACCCGCTACTGGTCTCAAAACAACCCTCACTGGTGCACCTTCTTCCTTTGAAGAGGTATATCTCGGGTGATGGTATGGTGTGGCATTTGGAAGGATCGCATCATAGGCCCCCTCTTTTTCGATGAACATGTCACTGGAGGCACCTACCTACGTATGCTCAAGGAAGAAGCATTTCCCAGTGTCTTGAACGAAGGAGGAAATTTCCCAACATGGTTCCAGCAAGACGGTGCTCCAGCACACTACAACACCTAAGTAAGGGAATACCTGTACCAACAATTCCGTGGTCATTGGATAGGACGTCGACGGCCTGTGGAATGGCCAGCTAGAAGCCCGGATCTCACGCCACTAGACTTTTATCTCTGGGGCCACTTGAAAGCGCTGGTATACGAGATAAAATTAGGAGTGTTGAACATTTGCGGCAGCGCATTATTGGGGCATGTAACACCATTACTCCTGACATCATTCACTGTGTGCTTGCTGACTGGGTATCACGTCTGAATTTGTGTATTGAAAACAATGGTTGACATTGAACACGTTCTGTAAATAAAAGCTTTTGTTTTGCCTTTTTTTATTTTTCCTATGATGCCGGTCTTATGGGACACCCTGTATATATATATGATAAACAATATTATGAACAGGATATTTTAATGCTTAGTATTGCAAAGGTATTGGCCACGTGGTTAAACGTCAAGACCGCCCCCCCCCATGTGGCCCTTGGTGGTCAAATAAAGAACCCCCTCTCCCCTTTAAGGACCACGTGTTTTTGAATAGCGCCTAATGCGAACGCTGTGGGCTCAACGTCGAATTTGGGTAAGATACATGGTGCCCTGGTGGGTGACCAGACGTTCTTCCTTAGTACGGATAGTCTTAGCGGAGTTTTAGCTGTTTTAGCGAAATGTCCACCTGTCCGAGACGGACGTTAGAAAGTCTTCCTTTTGTAGAAAATAACAAGCCATGTACACACAGCATGTATTTCAAACATTGTCAATTAAATTCTAGACAGTCCCATTCCCCTCGTGGAAGGTAATGTCATCATAGATCTGTGGTTAATTCCTTTGCAATGGGGGAGAAAATGTCTTCAGAAAGTAGCAAGAAATTGGACGCCCGACGCACATTCTGGTAACACTGTTATAACTGTTATAAACAATACGATCCTAAAATTTTGCTGCCTCAATCTCTCTCTGTTCGAGTATCATGCAGTCGGGCATGCTAAGTGCATCAAGTTGCGAGTTTTGTGGCCATTCTCATGATATTAATTTTGAGCTGTGGCTGTGGATATAATTGTTTCGTGTTGGTTAGTTTAGCAGTAAACCTATTTAAGCACAACTCGTATTAGTTAATTGATGATCTATATTCATTTGTTTTCAGTGCGGAAAGTTGATCGTGTTGATCTTTTTCCATTTTTGAAGTCTGGGCAGAATCAGTGCCGGGCCCCATGATAGTCTATCTTGCCATTTTCTTATCATTTTAAAATACCAATATTTTTACTAAAAATGACAGCAAACAAGAATACAGTACTTACAAATAACTTTAGACAGTAAGACTGGAAATTTGCAAACCTTATGCCAATATTTAAAAAAGGAGACATCGCTTCTGGAAAATGATCACCACATTTGTCTGACTTCAGTAGTTGGTAAGCTAATGGAGACGATCGTTCGGGACAAAATAGTTAATCACTTGGAAATTAATAAATTAAAGATTTTCAACACGGCTTTCGACGTAATTTTTCTTGTCTTCCGAACTTGCTTAATTTATTTAATGATAGTATAGATATCGGTAATTATGTCGTAAATGACATGGCCTGAAGTTGAAATAAAAAATACATTTTGTGTATTTTGGTGTGCTCTGTTCAAATATGACCTTCATTTCAGGGCTTAAAGGGTTAAGTTAGGAGTGCGTGTATTGGAAACGGTACATATTCGACCCAATGGTCCAAAAGAGGTTAAGGAGTGGTTAATTCGCGGGTCATTACTTACTCGAACGGAGTCATTCAGACTCAGTCGAGTTTAACTTGGGTCAGCTTTGGTCGAGAGCGTGATCGGCGTCAAGAACTTCTTTACTCTGAAGAGCTATCACCCTTCGATTCTGTGGCTGTTCATCCGAGATTTTGCTCAGTGAATTCCACCCAAACTGTATGTCGCTCATTTCGTGTGGGACCTCCAAACTGCTCCGAAACGCAGTTGAGGTCAGCGCGCGTCTCGACTGGAGGCTGGTTAGTCCTGGCAATTTCTTTTCTATCTTTCAACCTCTTTTCTCTGCTTTGTTTTAAAACCTCTACTTGTCTTTGAATTTTCTTGCTTCTTCTTTTAACCTTCCTCCTTAAACAGATACCCTCGTAGGGACCAGCCGGTCTTCTGTTGTTTGATGTCCTTTGTATTCCTTTGTAAAGCGCGGGGCTTTGATCCTGGGCCTACAAGGGGCATTGGTTAATCCACCCGTAAATGGACTGACTAGAAATAGGTAAGCTTTGGCGTAACGATAGTATCAGTTATGATATAGTTAACCATAATATCTAACTACGAAGTACGTAGTCATACAGGCCTAACAAAGAGTTTATTGGTAAAAAATATCTTCCATAGTAGCCTGTTTTAAACAGCATTTGCGATACCAAACATCTCGGCAACAACAGCGTAGTATAGCTTACCGTAAAGAAATTGTTGTATACTTTTAATTTAAGTTAGGTTCGAAGTATTTTAGCTTATCCCTACCAATAAAATTAAGTCCTCATACTGCTAAGTCAATTCACGTGAAATGTTCAAATTGGTAGGCCAAATATCGATAACTAACATAGGTCTAGGGTAAGCTTATGTTAGTCCTGACCTGCAAATAACTTGCCACTCTTCTTGTTTCCTGGGTTATCCCGTAAATAAGTGTAGGAATTGCATTTTTTATGTTTTCTTGGTGGTAACCCAAAGCAATTCCCTTTCAAATCTTTGATACAGCACGAAGTGGTGTTCAAAATACACATTAAACAACGTTTGACGGGTACCCGCACAACTTGTTGAAAATACGACACTGTCGATCGTCAGCAGATGACGCGGAGAAGCTCAGTCCCACAGTAGGCTGGACCCATTGCTCGACTTCTCCTTTTAATTCGCCCGCGGTAAAAGAGAGGCATCTCTTAGTTAAAGGGACGGGAAGCGAATTCAAGCTACTTCAATTCAACTTGCTGAGACAACCATTGAAGCACTGCGAGAGCCAGAATACACGGTAGTCTCGTGAAAATCCTTTACGTACATGGTTTTCTTTTCATTTTAACGTATCCCAACAGCTCCCTCTTTTGACGATTTGGGTTGGTTTTCTGTGAATCTTGTACACTGGTCTATTATTTATATTCTTAATTGTCGAAGGATCAAAAAAAAAAATAATGGGAAGACATCCATAAGACAAATTCGTGAGTAAATTTCATTGAAGGCAATATTTACATAACGGAAATAGTTATAACCTCGAATTGTAGATCGTGTACCTACTGTACAAGAAACAAATCTGAAACGATAGGAAATAAGCATCAGCCCCGATTATTATGTGTACAATTCATCATTAAAGACAAAATGATTGTCCTCGGTGCACAATTCAACCAAAGCTAGAAAATCAATGAGAGTGAACAGTGATTAAAAGGTCATCTTTATCTACGATGTAATCCTATCCTTCAAGAAATTCAGGATGTCAATCTAATCCTTCGTCGAAAGCGGCTATCCCAGTTTTTTTAAATGCGAATTAGAAATTTTTCTAGCGAAGCCAGCAAGATGTTTTAACCAACCAAGAATACAGTTTGTGAAATCGGATAAGGGTAATAAAGTTGTTTTCATATTGAAATACTTGTATTAAAAAACAAAAAGCATAATTATTTGCCAATAAAGCTTACATAGTTAGATTCAAAGCTTACATAGTTAGATTCATTGTCTAAAAACAATCGAGAAAAATCGATTCGGCACCATCCATGCTGAAGGTTGGAAAACGAATCCGGATTGCGCATCTTTCGAGCCAACGTCTGGAATGTATAGAAAGTTCATTAAAGATATGTATAATAAAAAATTAAAACCTAGTGGTCGATTCTGTCCACTTGTGGTGTTCTACTTGGTATGAATCAGTAAATATCTGCCATTTTTCTGGCAAATGTGATTCTTGAATCCAGCAATTTTTCCCCAAATCTAGCAAATTTTGATCGACCAACTAACAATTTGGATCTATGTGGAATATTGATTTAAAATTTTTATTTATATTCTTCAGCAGTTATAATTCAAAACGTTATAACAATTTCCTAATGATTTTTTTTATATTAAAAGGAAAATATTTCTAATTATGAAAATTTCAATTGTTTACCTCCAAGAGTAATGTATTGTGATCATGACATCGACTGGAACTCTCATTCGGAAAGTCAAAGAATTCTCCTGAAAGAGGTAATCTGAATTAGATATAAAGGCAGGCATGGGTGACGTTTCTAATATTAGTATAACAAGGTAGTTACTAAAAATATCAAGATTGATCAAATATGCAGTGTAAAAGGACGTCTAACACACGCTCTCCGCTTAATCTTAAATGGGAGTATCGAAGAGAAACTTTTAAAAGATGAACTAAATATAAAAATAAAGGAATAAATAATTTGAAAGAAAAGTAGAAATGAATGAGCTGATAACCCCAAAATTGAGGGGAAAATGGAAATGAAACGAGAACATGACATATTCAGTGTGTGTGTATGTATGTTTTCAGTGATTTCGCGTAATCACTGTTTCACTCGGACTTCAGAAAGTTACTGAAATACTTAGGAAGTTCACGAAATTTGGGTTGTTAGGTAAAAGCTAATTAACGTAACCAGTAACTTCCTGAAGTCCCTGAGTGAAACTAATTACGCGAAATTACTGAATATTTCAGGGACTTCATGAAATCACTAGTTTCACAATCTTACCGTAACAAATACACATCGTTTAGCCGTCCAGCATCAGTGGCGGTATAACACAGATTGGAAAGACTAATACACGCAGTTAATTACCCTTAATCGCACAGCCTCTTCTATTATTCTATTTTCGACGTTGAGTCGAAGGTAGAAGCAACTGAACTTGGGAGACAAGATTTAATTTTTTATGTAGAAAGGAGGGGACAAGGGCGGGGCGCCTGCAAAAACACACTTCGTAAGAAAGAGCCCAAATCAAGGTCTTCGAGGCTCATGATGCCACTTTATTCTTCTCATATATATATATATATTATAGGGGTGAGAAATGTGTTTGAGAGCATGCTGAACTGCTCACAAGGTAGATGAGATGGAAAAAGATCAGCTGAAGTGACAGCGACGGGAGTTCCAGCAGCCCCCTCCCCCTGAGTACTTCATTTTTCTTTAGTGAAATCCGCTTTTTGTAATTCATATTACCACGTGTAAATTTTAATCAAGAAAAAAGATGTAATTGAGTTCCGGTGCTAGTGTCTCCGAGAAACTCTTGCAGTAAGAATTTTACATCTCTCATTTAGGGCCAAGATTAATCACTGAATTGGGGAAACGAGGAGGCAAGAGCATAACACTGCTGCAGTGAGGTTAGGAAAGGTGATGGAGGTACTGGAGGAGGGGGAAGGGAACGCGACAACCACCTCTGAGGTGGATGGGTTCGGTGATTAACTTATTTGGGCATTAATATCACAGGTGCTTGTACTTGCGGTCGATTACAGGACTGTTCAAGCTCGGCGTTTGACTGTCTAGGCATGAATTCCACCAGGTTTGGGTGATGGTGTGGTGGTATTAATTGGGAGCGTTATGCATTACATTTTTAGTAATTACTGTATTACTGATGGAAACTTCCACCTAAATCACGAAAGTTGTCGATGGGCGGTCATACGTCCAATCTGACAGGACGCATTTGAATATCCATTGTTGCCAATTCATTCTTACCACTGTAACACGCTGCCCGAGTAGAACACAGCCAAAATGGACAAACAAAAACAACACTAATTTACTTGTGCTTAGAAAATGTTTGTTAAATTGTACGTAAAATGTCTGAAATGTCTCGTGGGCCTCTTTCCCCCATGGGGCATGAGGTGACAGTGCAGTCATTTTGGGAGGACTTCCACTTCAGTCTAGATAGAGAATAATAATAATGTTAGGGTAGGTTTAATCTCCTTCGTAACGGCAAACGTCGTGTTTGGGAAAGAACGTATGTTTCATCATCCTATTTGACTGGGGCTACACCCATAAATGCTCTGTAAATGCATAGCTGAACTCTAAATAAAAGTGTGAAATATGACCAAAGAGACGCGATTATGAATGCATTTATATCGTTTGCGGCACAACAATTAAATTTGTTTACATATCCGACACGAAAGATGAATACAAAATTGGAACTTCCTAAATCATATTTTACATTTGAATGCATTCCATACTCGCAGTGATACCGTATATACGCTCTCATACGTATGTATATTTCAGAAATGAGAACTGTATCGCGATTCATATAATTAGATGTTGCTACTAATATACATGTATATCTTTTAAACGGATCCAGATTAAAAGATGTTTAAAGAATGTCTTTATGAAAATGTGTGTAAGAGAAAGGAAAATGAAGCTTCTATTAAATAAATATCGAGACATTTCTGCCAAAGTGTTTTATCCTAGAATGTTATGGGGAAAATAGTTATTTTAATTAAAAGATTCGAAAAGAGGCAAATCAACAATGAATGAACTGACCTCCTCTCTCGAACGTTGGAAATCATCTGCAGCCCTTCTTAAGTCGGCGCCAGTTTGCCTGGCGACTCTTCCATTCACAATATCAGGGGCGATATGCTGGGGCTCCGCTTGGGCTTCTGCGAAAGAGGAAAGGTCGTTATGGACATCGCGATAAAACCAAAACTTTTCTTTGGGGGATTACTATTCTGAAATCCGTGAAAAGGTTCACTTTTTATAATGTACAAATTCCACCGCGGAGTTAAAATTAAAAAAAAATATATATATATATATATATATATATATATATATATAATATATATATATATATATATTGGTGCAGTGGTTAGCGTCGCTGACTACGAATTCATCGGCCCCGGGTTCGAGACCCGACGGCAGCCGGCGCGCAGCAAAACCCAGCTGTTCATCCTTCCACACAATAAAAAAAAAAAAGTGGTTGGTAGATAAATGGGTACCCTAGGTGGCCTAGTGGTTAAGACTCTGGGCTGCTGATGGGGCGTGGTTCGGATTCCACGTTAAACTGTAGGTCTAAGGTGGAGTGAAAAGCTTGACCTTCGTCAGAATGAACAATTCGGGCGGAAGCTAACCAAAGGTTATATATATATATAGATATATATATATAGATATATATATATATAGATATATATATATATAGATATATATATATATAGATATATATATATACAGGGTGGGCGGAAAGTAGCTCCCTATTTTGGATTGGTAAAAAAATATGTATATTATCCATTTATTTCAGAAGAAATAATATGAAAAGGTAGGCATACATGGTAGGTTTTCTCTAAAATTCAATGTGGGCTCCAACTCTTTCCACCAGCTTCTGGAGCCGCCCAGGAATGGCGTCCACTGACTTTAGCAGGAACTCCGGCGGGATGGAGGACATGACTTCCCGAATTCGGTCCTCCAGTTCTTCCAATGTCCTCGGTTTGGTGCGGTAGACTTCTTCCTTTACCCACCCCCAAAGAAAGAAGTCGCACGGTTACCGCTGAAAAACGGCAGAATCGGTTCAGTGTAACGGTGTGGTGTGGTATGACCTCAGATCAGGTTGTGGGCCCGTTCCTTCTGCGCAACACCATGAATGCTGAGCGGTACCTTGCTATGTTGCGAAACGAGGTCTGGCCGGTTGTCAGCACATGGGAGAACATCGACGATCTGATATTTATGCAAGATGGCGCCCCTCCGCACTTCGCTCTTGTTGTCCGTGAGTGGCTGGATGCCCACTTCCCTGGGCGTTGGATGGGTCGTCGTGGTCCACATCAATGGCCAGCCAGGAGCCCCGACTTGACACCGTGCGACTTCTTTCTTTGGGGGGGGTAAAGGAAGAAGTCTACCGCACCAAACCGAGGACATTGGAAGAACTGGAGGACCGAATTCGGGAAGTCATGTCCTCCATCCCGCCGGAGTTCCTGCTGAAGTCAGTGGACGCCATTCCTGGGCGGCTCCAGAAGCTGGTGGAAAGAGTTGGAGCCCACATTGAATTTTAGAGAAAACCTACCATGTATGCCTACCTTTTCATATTATTTCTTCTGAAATAAATGGATAATATACGTATTTTTTTACCAATCCAAAATAGGGAGCTACTTTCCGCCCACCCTGTACTGTAGATATATATATGTACAGGGTGGGCCGTAAGTTTCCATACATAGGAAAAATAAACATTTTTTTATGGACAACCATTTTTATTTATATAATATGCTCTACATGGTTGCCATTGTTTTGAAAACACATTTCAATACGTGTTCCCCACTGTTGATGAACACGCATTAGCACAGTTGACGTTATGCTTGTAATGGCGTTGGTGATACGTTCCTTTAGATGATTTATGTCTCGTATCTTTTCCTGATACACCATGGCCTTCAAGTGCCCCCAAAGATAGAAATCAAGGGGGGTGAGATCTGGGGATCTGGGAGGCCACTCCACAGGACCACGCCGACCAATCCAAGCATCCGGAAACTGCTGATCCAAATATCGACGCACGTATTTAAATTTTCCTATGTATGGAAACTTACGACCCACCCTGTATAGATATATATAGATATATATATATATAGATATAGATATATATATATATATATTAGATATATATATATATATATATATATATATATATATATATATATATATATATATATATATATTATATATATATATATATATATAGTGGGAAGCGAAGTTTAATAAAGTCCAATTGCGAACATCTTTACTTTTAGAAATCATTGATAATGATAGAAGCTCCTATCAAAAGTTCTGAAGATAATAGTAATTACAATATATTAGCAATAAAATAAATATTTATATACGCGCATTAAAAACTGTTAATTTAAAGAAATTTAAGTATGCAACCAAAATAAGGCTGTTACAAAAATACAGAATCAATTAATAAAATAAATGCATTCTTTTTACAATGACATGAATAATTGTGAAGCTGGGCTATTTATTTTGTTTAATTTGGCCCTTAAGCTTTAGGCTTTACTGGGCTCTTATTAAAAACAAACAACTAGTTGTTATTAATTAATAATAAATAAATAAGTATTATTGATAGTTAAAGCGTGTATTAATCTTAAATTATCACTACTGACATGACAAATGCAAGGTCACCATTAAAGGCATTATACCATACAAAGAAACCAATATTATACACGAGAGACAAGAACTGAACAATCCCAAGAAATGTTTTTAATACTAGATTACACACGAGAAATTAATAAACAATAGAAATGTACATTAATCCTAGAATTTTGTTAGTATGTTAATTTGTTTAAAACCAAGTTGAAATCCCGATTAATTAATGGCAGTCACAATATTTCTTATATCGGCATTTAAGTCGTTCCATAGTTTCAATCCAATGAAAATAGGTAGTTTTTGAAATTAAGACTATCTAAGTTGATGTAAAACAAGCTTTGATCTATTTCTGGTCTGATACGAGTGGATTTCTTGACGGGTTACAAAATATCTATTTACCCATTGTAAATTAATGATTTTGTTCTTACCAGGCATGGGGTAATAGTAATAGACTATTACAGGATTTTTCAAGTAATAGTAATAGATCATAATTTTTTGGCTGTAATAGTAATAGAAGGCAAAGTAATAGATAAGTCTATTACTTTTCTATTACAGTGGCAATGGACATAGTGTGAACAAAACTGAAAAATTAACTAAATCTACTCTAAACTAAAATAAACATGTATGTGAACTAATATTGTGGCAAATTTTTCCTTCAATAAAGTAAAATTTATCAAGACCGTCTCTGAAATTGTAATAATTTAGTTGAAACAAATATTTGGCTGCCGCTCAGCCTCATCCTGGATCCACGAGTGCAGAGCCCTCTGCCGCTCAGCCTCATCCTGGATGGATCCACGAGTGCAGAGCCCTCTGCCGCTCAGCCTCATCCTGGATGGATCCACGAGTGCAGAGCCCTCTGCCGCTCAGCCTCATCCTGGATGGATCCACGAGTGCAGAGCCCTCTGCCGCTCAGCCTCATCCTGGATGGATCCACGAGTGCAGAGCCCTCTGCCGCTCAGCCTCATCCTGGATGGATCCACGAGTGCAGAGCCCTCTGCCGCTCAGCCTCATCCTGGATGGATCCACGAGTGCAGAGCCCTCTGCCGCTCAGCCTCATCCTGGATGGATCCACGAGTGCAGAGCCCTCTGCCGCTCAGCCTCATCCTGGATGGATCCACGAGTGCAGAGCCCTCTGCCGCTCAGCCTCATCCTGGATGGATCCACGAGTGCAGAGCCCTCTGCCGCTCAGCCTCATCCTGGATGGATCCACGAGTGCAGAGCCCTCTGCCGCTCAGCCTCATCCTGGGTGGATCCACGAGTGCAGAGCCCTCTGCCGCTCAGCCTCATCCTGGGTGGATCCACGAGTGCAGAGCCCTCTGCCGCTCAGCCTCATCCTGGATGGATCCACGAGTGCAGAGCCCTCTGCCGCTCAGCCTCATCCTGGATGGATCCACGAGTGCAGAGCCCTCTGCCGCTCAGCCTCATCCTGGATGGATCCACGAGTGCAGAGCCCTCTGCCGCTCAGCCTCATCCTGGATGGATCCACGAGTGCAGAGCCCTCTGCCGCTCAGCCTCATCCTGGATGGATCCACGAGTGCAAGCCCTCTGCCGCTCAGCCTATGCCAGGCTCAAGTATGCATTAAGGTATATAAAAAATCATGAGGGTGAGTTAAGCAGGGATGCTCTGGCTAGAAAGTTTATCAGTAAGAATCCAAGAAACTTTTGGGACGAATTAAAAAAATGAATAATAGTGCAATGTCTCCCTGTTAATATTGAAAATGTAAGTGAGACAGAATATAGTCAAATTATGGAAGGAACACTTGAGTTATTCAACTTTGTACATAAGAACAATAATGTTGATTGTGATGCTACCTATACTCCAGATATAAGAGTTTGTGTATTTGAGACTAAACAGGCCATAAAATGTTTAGATTGTAAGAAATCATGTGGTATTGATGGTATTTCTGCTGAGCATCTGAAATTTAGTAGTGACAGATTAGTGCCTCTGTTAGCTTTGTGCTTTACAGGTTTACTCGTATATGGTGCCAGTACTAAAAGATAAAAAGGGTAAAACCAACAGTAAAGATAACTATAGGCCAATAGCCTTGGCCAGTGTTGTGTCTGAGGTGTTTGAACACTGGTATGCATCAATTTTGCTGTCAAGGGTTTTGTAAGTAATTCTTATAGGTTTTCCTGCTGATTTCGAATCTGCAATCCGTTTTTCTCAATCAGCTCAGGTTATCCGGCTATGGCCTCAAGTAAAATAGAATTTTTCGTGATTTTGTCAAAGCGGAATTGGAACAGTAACATCTATCATCACTTGTTTCACTTGTATAATATCTTTTTTTACTTTTCAGGCATATAGTTAAAATATTTCATAATGAATAGAGCGTGTAAAAATGATCCCAATAGATTCTGCTACTTATGTGGGACGGTTACCATGCCAAATAACCAGTCCCAAATCACTAAATTTGTGAAGACAATGTATAGAGCATACTTTGGAATTAAGCTAGGGGACCAGGACAAAAATTTCGCCCCTCATATGTGCTGCAAGACGTGCATTGAAAATTTGAGAAGATGGAGCAAAGGCAGAGCGAAATCTTTGCCTTTTGGAATTCTCATGATTTGGAGAGAAGGAAAGGATCACGTGACAGATTGCTATTTCTGCATGACAAACCTCCAAGGTGGGCTTATAAATTTATTTTTCTTAAATATTTTGAAATCCTCGTATGAAACTTGACATAATATTCACCATAATGTAATATTCACCATATATAGCATAATATTCACCATAATGGTAATCATACATTTACATATACATATTGTCCCCGAAGGGACAATATGAATGAAAAAGAAAGAAAAAAAAACATACGGACTCCATCGACCTATTTCATATCTTACAGACCGCAGCCTTCCCTCACGAGCCGCCACTGTCTGAATGCTTCTTCTATTTCATATGCAAGTTTTATATCCATGTTTCTGTGTTTCTATTTTCAGGAGTTAAGAAGAAGAATAAACACATTGTTGTATACCCTGACATTCCTTCTGCTATGAAACCTGTACCCCATGGTCCTGGAATTCCAATACCCGACCCACCTCAAACCCTGGACTTCGATGATTCTGATGATAAATCAATGACCAATGACCAGTCCCAGTCGTATATACCTCAAAATACCGCTTCAAATGAGCCGAGGCCTCTCAACCAGGCCAAACTTAATGATCTTACCAGGGATTTAGGACTTTCCAAATTAGCTGCCGAGATCTTGGGCTCACGACTTCGAGAGGACAACTTGCTGGCTCCGGGAACAACATTCTCCTTGTATAGGAAACGAGAGGAAGAATTCCGCAAGTTTTTTGCAGTGCACGAAAATACCTCTTCCTTAGTGTACTGCTGCAATGTTGAGGGGCTAATCGAATCCTTGGGCCTGCCATATAACGCATCAGAATGGAGGCTATTTATAGACTCGTCTAAACGAAGTTTGAAAGCAGTACTTCTCAACATTGGGAATAGGGTTGCATCAGTCCCTGTAGCACATTCCGTACAACTTACTGAGAGCTACGATAACATGAAAATTTTACTGGATGCTCTCGTGTACGACCAACATAACTGGAGGATCTGTGGAGATTTGAAGGTAATACTAATATCAAGTAAACTATTGCTACTGACTATGTTTTTTTTCCAAAGGTTATTTGAGAGCGTATAAGAACACTTAACTTCCCCACAGAAGTGATACAGTCCAATGCATAGATTTTTTTATCTGATAGAACAAATTCTCTAAATTCTTTAAATATTTTCATTTTTTTCAGATTGTGGCATTTGTATTGGGAATGCAAGGGGGATACACGAAATACCCATGTTTTCTCTGCAAATGGGATAGCCGAGCGGATGAAAAGCACTATGCACAGCGTGAATGGGCATCGAGAGAGAATTTTGAACCTGGGTCGCATAATGTCGTTTCAGTGCCCCTTGTGGCGAGGGCCACAAAGTTAATCCCTTCCGTTAGGCATATGGGTTACAATCGATGCTTACGCGCACTGAATTTGTTTTCGCTGGAAACGCGGAGGCTGCGCGGTCAACTCATCGAAGTTTTCAACCTCTTACACGGGTTCGATGATATCGATTTTAGAAGCATGTTTAGTTTAAATGATAACCCAACTCGCAACAATGGTTGGAAGTTGGATTTGAAACGGTTTAGGACTAGTGTGTGTGTGGGAATTACTTTACGTATAAAATCTGTGAGACGTGGAGCAGGTTACCTTCAGAAGTTGTGAACAGTTCCTCTGTGGATCAGTTCAAGAAAAGGTTAGACCGAATCTTGTACACTATTTGAGGGTGTAGGAATTTTTCCCTGGCACCCGTTGCCATTGGTACCTCCTCGAGCAAGGCCTTTTGACGTTTTGAGGTACTTCCTGTACTTGTAACACACACTCTTAACGTAATCCTGCGGTAGTTTGTTTAAACATTTCCTCCTGCACTTAATCCTCTCCGCATTTTAAAGAGACGTCTCTGGTTGATTGTGCCCTACATACCGGATGTGTATAAAGTAACACGAGTGAAGAGAGATCCGATTTGAATTATATTAACGCGAGTGAACATGGACGAGTAATATTTATTACATGTACTTTATAACAACTGTATATTCCATAGTAAGGTGTATAAGAAGTGTTGAAAATGTTTTTAAGAGTTAAAGAACAAGTTGAAACTAAACCAGTTGAAGTCGGATTTGTCTCTTCACTTGCGTTACTTAATACACACCCTGATGGCGACATTCAAAGAGGTGGCAGATACATACACAGGACGGATATCCAGTTACAGAAAACACGCTCACACACTTGCCTGCCTTGCTAATATGTCTAAGAATATAGTAGAAAAATATTTTTGTGGGAAAACACAGGCCTAATTTCATAACAAAAAAAAAAGCTTAAAAATTCATGGCATGGATTAAGTGAGGTTATTATTCTGCCGACACAAGTTTTTTCTTTTGGTTGGCTGGATGCACGTGATGGGTGAAGGCATGGTGTGGAAAATCTGATTTCTGTTCTTAATTCTTGGTTTCCATGTGTTCGAAGTTTTTGTGACGATACCAAATGGTTGATGTGTGATCGGCACAAGTATATTATTGGTTAGTTTATACAGCTGGTGGCCCCGCCTCTATGAGCTGGTGGCCCCTCCTCTAAGCTGGTGGTCCCGCCTCTCTCTCTCTCTCTCTCTCTCTCTCTCTCTCTCTCTCTCATATATATATATCACACACAAATCAGAGTAACACGTGATCTTATTAATAAGCAAACAACCACAGGGAAAAAAGGAAAAAACACGAAATCCGAGCGCTTTCGTGATATATTCACATCTTCAGGGAAAAGAAATAGGTTATTTCTTTCTTTTCCCTGAAGATGTGAATATATCACGAAAGCGCTCGGATTTCGTGTCTTTTTCCTTTTTCTGTGGTTGTTTGCTTATATATACTGTATATATACAGGGTGGGCCGTAAGTTTCCATACATAGGAAAAATAAACATTTTTTATGGACAACCATTTTTATTTATATAATATGCTCTACATGGTTGCCATTGTTTTGAAAACACATTTCAATACGTGTTCCCCACTGTTGATGAACACGCATTAGCACAGTTGACGTTATGCTTGTAATGGCGTTGGTGATACGTTCCTTTAGATGATTTATGTCTCGTATCTTTTCCTGATACACCATGGCCTTCAAGTGCCCCCAAAGATAGAAATCAAGGGGGGTGAGATCTGGGGATCTGGGAGGCCACTCCACAGGACCACGCCGACCAATCCAAGCATCCGGAAACTGCTGATCCAAATACCGACGCACGTGAAGACCATAATGAGGTGGAGCTCCATCTTGCTGGAAGTAAACTGGGAAGTTACCTTCCTCGTTTAGCAGGGATGGGAAAATCTCTTCTTGCAACATGTTAAGATACCTTTCGGCATTAAGATTTCCACTGACAAAAATTGGTCCAATAATTCTGTCACCCCATATCCCGGCCCACACCATCACTTTACCGGCACCTTGCATCTTCGTCGGACTCAGCCAGTTAGGGTTAGCATTACTCCAATAACGTATGTTTTGCCGATTAACCTCTCCATTGACGTAAAAATTTGCTTCATCAGTAAACAAGATCTTACAAACGCATATTCTTAGGGTATCTGAAACATAAAAACAAACGTTTAAATTTTCCTATGTATGGAAACTTACGGCCCACCCTGTATATATATATATATATATATATATATAATATATATATATATATATATATATATATATATATATATGGACTATCGTCCGTTTTTTCTTTCACACACACCACACACACACACACACACACACACACACACACACACAATTAAGTTTTGGGTCTAAATTGACACAAAAAGCAAACTACACTAAGCTAATAATATAGCATTTCTTTGTTCAATGCTATGCTAATCAGTTTCTAAATTTAGACGTTTTGTTTGATTGTCCCTTTTAAAACCTCCAAAATAAAGTTAGTCCATTTATCCAAAATAATTTTTGACTATGTCCATCATTTACGATTTAACGTAAATACTACTACTGTACATCCAGTTTTAATATATATGTATTGCATAGTTATTTCATAATATCGAGTAGTACGATGTAACGGTTGGATTTTTTCTGCACACTTGGAGTCGATCTCGCTGTATGATAGTACCTGAGGCAATAACATCAATTGTGGCTTTATTTTTCTCTTTATCCATTGACTTTGTTCTTCCTTTTTTATAGGAGGAGGATTTTAGGGATGATGACGATTGCGGCAAGTACATGGGGAGTTTCGCTCCTGGAATGTCATTAGCAGAGACTTTTTCTATGTAAAGTACGTTGGATAATGCAATTTTACTTGCTACTTTATCGCACTACACTTCATTAAGTAACGAGCATTCGCCTCTTTCACTGCGATTATACGTTCATGGTTGTGTATGCATGTATGTATATGTATTCGTGTAATTTTTTTTATACAAATATGGGCGTATATATCATTATTATTAGGGAATATAAATTTGCGTAATGTAGATAGACAACGTATAGTATTTGATTATTTTGATTATATTATTTGATTATTTGTTCACAAACGACGTCCGACATTACCTTCATAGTCCGACAACGAAGCGAGAAGTGGTACCGTGACCTTGAAATAATGAACGTACGTACGAACGAACGTTCATTCATTGCTAAACCTACGATTTTTTTAGTGGGTGGGTGATTTCACAAACTCGTCATTGTGATGTTGCATTAAAATACACCTTTTCTGTATTGTTTGTACAGTACAGAAAATTTTCCAAAATTTTAAGACTACACAAGTATCCATATAGGTACAAACGTTGGTACTGAATATCTTTGTAACCAGTAACAGCACTCCCAGTAGGCGAATGCAGAATCGGCTCAGCATTTAATTTGAAACATTTTTAAAATCTTGTCTTCTTGACATCATCAGACTGCATGTAAATTTTGAGAAGTGAAATACATATTACATATTGATGAAAACAATATCTGCAAAATTAAAACAGCTGTTCATTAAAACAATGGGTATCGTATAAGAAAATGCAATCAATTAGTAAACCTGTATTTGTAAGACTAAGGAAGTTTTTTCAACATACAGTATATACCTACATTTTCATTTATAATTATATTCATATTGCCTCCACAGTGACAAGTGAATAATAAGTCATTCAATGAAAAATAATGGCAGTTAAAAATAAGCACAAAAACAAAAAATTGCGGAACTGCGTGGGTGAAATCCTTTACTGGGTGGGCGATCACCCACCCAGTTAACATGTTACATTTAGGCCTGCGAACAAGTGAGTTTGAATTACATAATTTGCTCACAAAATGTCCACCAAATATGTAAACCCCTCTAAAACCCAAAATGAACGACTTAACGTATGAATATAAAAGGACCTTAAATCTAACTAATTCAGCAACTATAAATAATTAAAAACAAAGTAAACAGCCTAGAGTCCAGTGGTTGTCAGTTTTTTTAAATGGCATACCCCTTGCCAGATTGTTTGGCTCCTCACGTACCCCTTTTTCATCCCATCCCAAGTATATTGGTATGCGCCTCACTTAGGGTTCCATTTGTACCTATTTTCCCATTATCTGTCTGTTAGTGACTGTCCCCCTCTGTCCTTCATGCTATTTTCTTACCACTGGTTTCCTACAGGCAAATTTATTTTGTAATACAGAAAATGGCAAAGAATCCATTAAGAATAAAGTTGTTAATATTTACAATAAACTACTGAAAAACTTTAGCCATTGAATCATGTAAACGTGTGAATAAAAAACTGTCACGCAAAACACGAACTCTT
Organism: Bathynomus jamesi; assembly: GCA_023014485.1. NCBI lineage: Eukaryota > Metazoa > Arthropoda > Malacostraca > Isopoda > Cirolanidae > Bathynomus > Bathynomus jamesi. The sequence goes on from JAJOZX010000609.1 coordinate 1,172,133, forward strand.
GGAGCTACCCTGTTATCCACTCGGCTATGGATATTCTCTCTCTCTCTCTCTCTCTCTCTCTCTCTCTCTCTCTCTCTCTCTCTCTCTCTCTCTCTCTCTCTCTCGTAAATTTGTATTAAAGGGCGGGTAAATTTTGCATTAAAGGGCGGGTAAATTTGCATTAAAGGGCGGGTAAATTGTGGACGTCATTTTTAGTTAGTATAGGGAGTGGCCGAGTTTCTTTGTTTTTAGTAGTAAGAGGTGCTGATCGGGTCTGGTTACAGAGTACTGGGAGTTCTCAGATGATACCCCATTGTTAGAGACGGGAAGCTTGATGAGAATTCTCCGGAGTCAAAACCTCCGAATAGCTATTTGAGTACATAAGCATAGCTACTCTTTAAGTATAATGTGTTTATTTATTGAGAGAAGCAGTGATTTCCCTTGAAAGATGTAAATGTAGTTGGAGGCGCTGGTCTTGTCTGGTTATAGAGCACGGTGTTATTGTGAGAACGCTTGGGAGTCAAAACCTCTGAATGTCTACAAAGGAGGTTATAAAGGGAATTTAGGATGGTGATGTTCCCTTTTGATCGTAAATGTAGTAGGAGGAGCTGGTCGGGTCTGGTAGCAGAGCACTGGGACTTCTCAAATTGTAGAATTTTTTTGATTTTTTTAGTTTTATTTGTGTTTCTAATAGATTGGAATTCTCGGCAGTCAATACCTCCCAATAGCTAATTAAATTATTTTGGGAAGCCACTCCTCTCCATTTCTTTCTTTTGCTCCTTCATATTTTTTATTATGAAAAGGGTGCTGCTTGAGGGTGGGCTACTTAAGATAGAGTAGAGGTAGTATTGTTCCCTTTGTAATAAGTGTAGTAGGAGGCGCTGGTCGGATCTGGTTTCAGAACATTGGAAGTTCTCAGATGATACCCCATTGATAGAGAAGGAACCTTCACGGGATATCTCGGAAGCCAAAACCTCCGAATAGACGTTTTCAATTTTAGGGACGCTACTTGGGTTTATAGTGTAGGAATGTTAGTATTATTTTTTAGGTGAATCGCGGAATATCTAACTTAACTAGCTAGAAAAAGTTTATAGTTTTATATAGAATAGTGATGTTCCCTTTTGCAATAAATGTAGTAGGAGGTGCTGGCGGGTCTGGTTTCAGAGCACGGAGTTCAGATAATGGGAACCTTGATGAGATCTCTTGGGAGTTAAAACCTTCGAATAGTTATACTCATCTCCAGAGGAGCAACTTCGTTGTAATTGATCTTCTTTTTAAATATTGTACCTCAAATTTCGTAATAAAAAGAAATAAATTTTACAAATAAAAATTATGCGGATTATGCATTATTATTCCCAATTATTCATGGGGAATTCGTAAACTGTAGATTTGGCCAGTTGAAGGTACCCTCTGCACTAGTGCTCCTTGATGTTTATTTAAAAATAAATTTCCTTTTACACTTAGTTCTCCAACTTTAGAGACACTTATCTGATTGTATTATTATATAGGGTTGCCAGATTTTGATGACCGGATTAAAGGACACTCAAAACGTTTTCAAGCTGCCACTCCGAGAGAGAGAGATAGATATATATATATTTGAAATAAATATTTATCCTATAACATTTAAAATTTTTCTGGGAGCAATATATATTTCAACATCTTTGATTTTTTACTATCGAAATAAAGGACGTCTGGCAATCCTAAATTTATTTATTTATGCCCCACATAGCATGATCATCCATCGAGCAACTCCTCTTTTAATCAGGGTTGGCACCCAAAACCCACTGGAATTTTCAGTGGGGTTTTTTGTTCTGAGATGTTTATTTTAAAATTGAAATTTTTCTGATTGCTACATTGTTCAACTGTAGCTAATTAGAATGATTTGGTATGTTGATTATTTCAAGTAAGCTGACTTATAAAACAATTCTTAAATTATGCAATGTGTAAATAAAGATTATGAAAAATTGAAGTTATTAAAAAGGATTTGCACCCATTGTGAAAACTATGGGCAATTATTGGATCACTAGCCTAAAACCCGCCCTTCGTGCGGGTAGAAAAAATATCCCAGCCGACGGTCGAATATTTTCGCTTTAACCAAACTAACACGACTTAACCTAACCAATCGTCAAGGGCGTACAATTAACCTAAAAAAATTAATAAAAAACTAAGTTTTTTTTTTATTTATTTATTTTTATATATTAAGAGAAGAGGATTCTTTATACTGTACGGCATTGACGATTGGTTAGGTTAAGTCGTGATATTTTCCTTAAATAAAATTTTTTATTTTTTTTTATTTATTTTTTTAGGTTAATTGTACGCCCTTGACGATTGGTTAGGTTAAGTCGTGATAGTTTGGTTAAAGCTAACGAAAATATCAATAGGAGGGTGAGGAAATCTGTGACGTCATCCCCACCAGCCAGTCAGAGTAGAGCCGGATGACGTCATGACACTTTCCGCCAATGGGAATGCGGTTTTATGACGTCACTTAAAAGTGACCTTCCTGAGCGTGACAGACATTTCTGGGTGTTTATAGTATTAATTTGACACATTGCTTCAACCATCTTGAATTAAAGTTACAGTAGAATTGACTAAGTCTTTTTTTTTATTGAATCCAGTACCTACTTCATTATTCACTTTGATTAGCGAGTCATCAGATAATTTTTTTCTGCTTGGAGGACAATAGCCTGGTCTTAAATTTTGGACCCATTTAATAAATTCTTTATTTTCTCCAACTGCAATGGAATATTTGCTGAAAAGAAAAATCTGGCCCTTTGCAAATCTAGTTGTTGTTTTTGATCTACAGTTGTTCTAACCACATATGGCATTATCTGACCTTGTGTTTTCTTGGCTGGAGTAGAATGAGAAAATAGTATGGAAGATTCAGAAGCGGTTGAAGTGAATGAAGTCTCACTACTGTGAATTGTAGTGTCATCACGAACCAGGCTTTCATATGATTTGCTTGAAGAGGGTCTACTCTCAAAACTGCCGTGTCTGTGTAGGAGGAAGAGTTGTTGATGTAGCTGTATTTGTAAGCTCATCCGCTTCATCATCACGAGCCTGTACCCATTTTTTATTGCATCGATCTAGATGATGATTCACTCGTTCTATTTTTTTCGAAAATACACATCTGCAGTATTTGCACCGAACTCTATTTGGTTGGACACTCGACATTTCTACTTCATCCCATTCAGCAGCTTTAAGTCTGCCACCAGTATGTGCGGGTCTAACTTTCTCTAGATGTTTCCCTCTCTCAATTTTTCGAGTGATACTTTCTTTGCAATAATTGCATAGTACTCTAGTAGGCTGATCACTTAATAAAATCACTTCGTCTCATTCGCTAGCTTTAGATCTTCCACCTCTATAACTTTGGCATCTTAAAAATTTAAATTTGGGTTAGGTATAAATGAAGCTGAAATCTGCTGTTCAGAAATAAAGGAAGGATCTAAAATTAAAATGGAGAAAATTCTAATGTCATTATTATTTCTCATATCTGAACTTTCTGTGAAATAGATGTTTTTTTAATATATATTGTAGATTAGGTAAATAAATGAATAAAATAAGATATATTAGGCACTACATAATTATCGAACTTTTCTAAAAAAAAATTTCAACCCATCAAAAAACCAAAAAACCCAGTTGGGATGATTTTTTTTTGTGAAAAACCTGGGTTTTTGCCAACCCTGCTTTTAATCACTTGCCTCATAAACACCTAAGAGGGAGACTTATGAATTCGCCGTAGCAACAACGGGTGACCACCCACGAAACACTTTCATACTCCATAAGGGACAAACAAGTACACGGGGATAGATACAGGGATCCTCCACTGATATTCCTCGCCGAAAGGAGATTTTTTTTTATTCTCGTCGTGGCACAACACTGCAGAATATGAACAACTCAGCATTTCATTTGACGCATGAACACTTTTCACGGCGGGAGACCCAAGTTAAATACTCGCAACATTCAAAAAACTGGCAGACAGATACACATGATAAGACATCCAATTTCAGAAAACACGCTCAGACACTCGCCTACCTTGTTAGTAGAATAGATAATGTTTTATAGAAATACATATTATTGAGTAATTTCTATGCTTTTTCTAGGTAATTCCTATGCGAAGGACGCAGTATATGGTAAATCTTCAATACTGTGGCTTTAGCAGGCTACGGAAAAATTTGATACAACAATGAAATGACTTTTTGTACATAAATAAAAAATCCTTAAAATAATGCGTGGCATAGATTAGATTAGATTAGTAGTTTAGTATTCATGATATCCTTTATTTTCCGCTGTCTTCTAATGCGTAACTAAGTTACACGAGATAAGTATATGCATGTTGTGAATGAACTATGAAGCTATTCTTTTCATTATACTTTTTCCTACTTTCTTATAAATTTTCTTTCATCACTATTTTCTGTCAGCAGTGGCTGGCAGAGGAGGGAGAGAGCCTTGTCTGTTCTGTACTTTACTATTCCTGTGTGAAAGCTTTACACGTTTATAAGTGTACCCATGGTATAAGTTTGTGTTCTTTTTTTCATTACTATTTCTAAATTTTCTATTTCTTGGTCTAGCCTGGAGTGGATCCTAGGGGTCTCTCTCTCTGTCTGTCTGTCTCTCCCTCTTTACTCCGCAGGGGGTATAATGGTTATGTACTCCGCAGGGGGTATAAAGGTTATGCACATTTCTTCTGGATGTTGTAAACTTCATACTTGGGGTGTGACAGCCCTCCGGTCCCGAGTCGTGGGATTCTAGAGAAATTGGCTGCCAGTTCCTTTAGGTTCTCTCTCTCTCTCTCTTTCGGGAGGGCGGGTGAAGTATGCACAATCCTGTCCCGTGGGTTACCAGGACCCCATCCCATCCCTACTCTGTCCTTTTAGCTTACGTTAAGGATGTTCTCCTCTGACCGCAAAGGGGATGCTTCTTTTCGCCGTGGTAGTTTCGCCGCAGTTGTTTCGCCGCAGATTGAATTCGCCGTGAATTCATTCGACGCAGTGCTATTCGCCGCAGCCTATTTTTTCTAGATTTTAATTTAAAAGGCAAACATTAAAAATTCTCAATTTATTTGTTAAAAATGTACTCCAATTAAAAATTATAAAATTTGAGTTAAAAGAGTACTCCTAATTAAAATTCATAAAATTTATTTTATAAAATAAAATGTAAAAAAAATTGAAAACAATCATTTGATAAAAATTTTATTTTTATGGACATCTTTGATTGAATAAATATTTTATTTAAAATTTTGAGCTATACCTCTCAAATAGGTTATGTGATCTCTCTCGCCATATTCTGTGACTACTTTCTTGATTCTTTTGTCCGCATCTCGATATTTTTGGTTTGACTGTGGGTTCATGTCCTGCAATAAGTTTTTCCATATAGACATCACGACCTTTTTGAGCTTTGATCAAACCTTCAATATACTTCCATAATGTAGGATGCTGCATTCCCAACTCGAATGAAATTCTTCGATGTGCAGCTTCAGCGTGATTGTTGGTTCGATCTTCATCATTAAGAGTTGTTTCATAAACGTTCCAAATATCATGTGGAAATAAAGGGTTCCGTCTGCTGTTTCCTCTTCTGTTGTAGCGTCCGACATAGTTATCTTCAAACCAGTCCAATAATGGTTGGAGATCAGGTGGCAGTTCATTGGCTAATGCATCAATGTGGGCATCAATATCGGGAATGGGCACAAAAGCTAAGGCAAGAACCATTTTCGCCTGTAATGCGAAGTCAGGATTAGTGTTGTACTGCTGCAAAGCTCCAATTGAATTGATGTGCCTCAACATGTTTTGAGATAAATGGAAAAAGCATCCTTTGATATGTGCGTCCTAGCGATTTTATAATTTCGATCAGTCGTCGGTAAGTGGAGCGCTGCTTATTTGTAACATGGCATATAAAATTGGATGCACACCTCCAAATCTTTTCACTAAAATACAGTATATTTGTGAAAATAAGGAAGGGGCTGTACTGAACGTACCATCTGCATACCATGTAGTTGAAGATTCTAGATGTTGTAGCCACGTCTCTCTGCCAAATATGATTATTATTCTCGTTTCCAACGCCACTATCAGCTAAAAGATAATTTTCTTCTCTGCCATCCCCAAGTTTATACACTTTGTAACCCTCAGGAATTACTAAATTTTCAAGGTTAGTTGGGTTTTGAGGAGCTGCTTGTATTTTATTTCTTTTTCTCCGAACTATTTGCTTCATATTACTAGGTGCTGGCACAGAGGCTTGAACAGATTGGGGAATTTGTGAGACACATTCATTAACAACAACACTTGGGGGCTCCAAAGATTGCTCTGCTCGGCGCTTTAAATTGGTTTTCACTTTAGCAACCTTTACATTAATGGCACACGCACAATGAGAATGGCCAGTCACTTCATTTCACTTCACCATTCCTTGTATGGATTCGTCCATTACATCGTCGTCTTTCTTCACATCTTCAAAATGTCACACTTTTATCTGCTTGAGAATGCTTGTCAAACACGTACAGTGTCGTACACTCAGTACAGATATCCATTGTGATCGAATTTCTCCTTTCCTCTTTTACTAACAATATCGTTTGTAGCCATTGTAAGAGATGGGTTGGAACTGATTTTCAAATCTATGGGCATAATCTTATATACTAATCGGCTTGGAATTTGGTTGGTTGGTCGTATACTAATATACAGGTAATTTGGTTAGTTGGTCATTTTTATTTGGTTGGTTGGTCATTTTTATTTTTTTATTTATATTATGTAAATAAATGACAAAACGTTCAACTTTGTATTTATGTGGCGGCGAATTCAATCTACGGCGAAACAACCGCGGCGAAAAGAAGGCAACCCGACTGCAAAAAAAAAAAAAAAAAAAAAAAAAAAAAACCAACAACAACAACCCTTTTCTTTTAGTATAGTCTTTTTTCTCTTTTACTATTAGGACCCTACTGCTACCTCATGCGTGGGAAGAGAGGCTTTGGAACCTCTATAAATAACACCATTTAACGCTCGTAGGTTGTGAGAGACTGGGATGGAGGGGTCCCAGGCGTAGGGGCGCGATGAATGGAGTGTGGCTAGTGCCCCGTTAAGCCCATTCCTAACGCGTAATGGCCTGACCAGCCCCCTGCGACCGTTCTTTGGTGACCAATTGATGGTGCTTGGCTGTACTGCTCTGAGGTGAGAGAGCTTTACTGCCCAGCTGGCTGCCAGGCCAGCGTAAAGTCTCGGGCGTAGCCTCTGGGTCTGGTGGGATATCCCTTGAACACTGGATTCTAAGAGTCTGGCCGCTTGTGAGTGACTAGTAAGACTTAGTAAGGGGCTGCATCTCGCTGTCGCTCCTGGCGGGAAATCCGTGACGCCTGCGTCGCGAGTGTTTGTCAGTTGGTAGCTGCGACACGTTTGGGACTGTCCGGCCCTGGGGAGACCTTTGGTCGGTGCGGCAGCAGCGAGAGGTGTCTTCTGGAAGGGATGAACGTCACTTGCAAATAGGTGGATGCGTCTACGCGCGGGAAGAATTCACCCCCCCCCCTCCTTTTTTATATACTGGTCAGAACGTTTTTGATAGTTTTCATTGCTAGAACGCTTTATCTTATTCAGAGTATTCAGAATTCGAGAAAAAAAAAGTTACAATGACTGGATCGCAGAAACTGAAGGCTGAATGTGCGAGGTGTAAAGTAAACCAGTGGGTGACGAACTTCAAAGAAGCCTGCTTCGAGAAGATCAACCACTCCAGCATGTGCCGCTTTTGCGAACTCATGCAGTTTTACTTGAAGGTGAAGGAGAGGGTCCGGCGGCTCGAGTCGTCCAGATCGGCTGTTGGAGGTGCGGCGGTCACTGACGAGGCTGCGCCGCCCTCCAACCCGGAGCTCATTCAGGATAGGATAGCTGCCGTGGAAAGGGGATCCAGCGATGGAATGGACAGAGCTCGGGACCGCGGAGAAAGGGTAGAGGTGCAACCGGGGGTCAGGGTCCTAAATCAGTGTCAGGAATCGCCAGCGACCCACGTGGAATGCATGGAACCGCGGCGTAAGGTGGAGGGCGTAAAGAAGGGGCCGATAGAGAAGGGGCTGATAAAGAAAAAGGGTGGGAAGGGGCCTACTGATGACCCAAAGAAGCCGAAGGATGTAGCTGCCGGTCGGGGTGGGTCGGGTGGTGTAAGTGCGACCGAGTCTATGGGTGGCGACGGGTATCGAAAGGTCTCGGGCAAGAAGGCTGCGAAGCCGAAGCCCGAGACCCCGTTGCCCCTGTCAGGACCTCCAACCGCTTTAGTCTCCTGTGCGCGAAGGAGGAAGACACCGTTTTAATTGGGGACTCGCAGATTAGGGGCCAGGAGAAGTACTTTGCTTCTGCAAACCGAGGGAGGAAGGTAAGGTGCTTACCCGGTCGGGGAACGGCGCACATAAGGAAGGAATTAGATAAGGTGCGCGTGGCTAGTCGGAGGACTGCGATCGTTGTCCATGCTGGTGGCAACGACTTGTTCCTCAAAGGCGGTAGGGTAGGTTCAACGGAAGGGATCATCACCGAGATCATGTCTCTTGCGGATGATCTAAAACTTAAGACAGACAGGGGAATGTTGATGGGTATTTTACCGCGGATGAATGCCAGTGACCACGCGCTCAGTAAGGTCATTGGCATCAACGAGAGGGTGCAAGACTTGTGCGTCCCGCTGGGCGTGAGGTTTTTGACCCTTCGACGCATTTTCGGGTAGGTGGGACCTTACAGAGGGATGGTGTCCACCTCAATGTCAGGGTAAAGGTGTGCTAGGCGCGCTGCTCGACCGGCACCTATACCGTATGGTGAGGTCGAGTCCGGGGAGATGATGGGCCCCCACCGGGGAGAGATGATGAGCCGGTGGCGGACGTACCTTCAACTGAAGGGTGCGTCCAGGTACAGGTGGGTGACCCTCCTTCCACGTTGGAGGGGGCTCAGGCTCCTGCGGAAGTTGTCCCCTCGTTAGTGAGGGGCTCTTCAACTCCCGACAGCCCTGGCTGTTCGGGAAACGGGTCGTGCTAGGGGGCGGTCAGAATAGGGAGGCTCCCTCCGTGCAATGCTTTTTAATGCTAGGTCGATTAGGAACAAGTTTTGCGAGCTACGGGCGCTCTTAGCATCAGAATACCAGGATATCGTTGCTATCACCGAGTCCTGGATTCATACTGATCGTAGGGACTACGTTGGGGAGTTCGAAATTCCGGGTATAGAATGTTTCGCAAAGACCGCACCCGTGGGGAGGGGGGGTACTAATATACGTGAGACACGTTGAGTCCGGTTGACTGCCAGTTCCGGTCGGAACGGGAGCTGCTTGGCGTCGATCTGAACGTGGGAGGGACGAACTATAGGTTAATCTTGGTGTACAGACCTCCGCATCTCCTCGAGGAGGATACAGCCCTGTACACCGAACTCAGTAGCCTGCTAGGGGATAGGGTGTGTGTAGTTTTAGGAGACTTCAACTGTCGCGGCATAAAGTGGGAACAGGACTGCTGATGCTGAAGGGAGGAGGCTAGTTGACTTTGCTGATGAGAACTTCCTCACTCAGTGGGTCAACGAGCCTACACGAGGCGAAAGCGTTCTAGACTTAGTATTCACGACCGAAGACAACCTCGTCACTGGCCTCACCGTTGACGAATCGTTGGGCGGGAGTGATCACGGTCTGATTAGGTTCCGTGTGTGCGTCCCTCGGGTGAAGCGTAGTAACTCGAGAGGCAGTAAGCTCGATCTCCGGCGAACTTTGTTAGCCTCAGGGATAGCGTAGGAGAGATGGGGTTAGAGGTCGGCGGCGATGTTGAGGGAGTGTGGAGTGCATTCCGGGACGAGTTTATGGTGCTGCAGTCTGCTGCCATACCCTCAAAACCGGTCACCCCTGCTTCAACGCAGCCTAAGTGGTTCAATCGTGACATCGCTTCGGCTATCCGAAATAGGAAAGTAGCGTATAGGAGGGCGAAGGCCAATCGTTCCCATGAGAACACTGAAGCGTATGTCCGCCTGTGTAGGGAAGTGAAGGCGAAGGTTAGGCTAGCGAAACGTAACGAAGAACTACGGGTGGCAAGCCTCTGCAAGGGGAACCCTAAGGAGTTCTTCAGTTATGTTAATAGTAGAAAGCCCATTAGAAGCATGATAGGTCCGTTAAAGGACCGTTCTGCGGACCTCCGACGCGGACATCGCTAATGTGCTTAATGAGTACTTTGCGGGAGTGTTCACCAGGGAGGATCCCGCGTCAGGCACGAACGGTGCTGGCCTGGATAGTGTTCGATGTACCGCGACAGTCGTTGCCGATAGAATAGACAAACGCGTTTAAGGCTCCTGGGCCAGAGTTTCTCCCCTGTTGCGGAAGTGCGCGACCAGGTGGCTCCCCACCTGGCTACAGTCTTCAACAAATCGTTGGAGACGGGCCAGGTGCCTGGTGACTGGAGGGAAGCCAACGTGACCCCTATCTTTAAGAAAGGGGATCACGAAAGTCCAGGGAACTATCGTCCCATTAGTCTCACTTCAGTTGTAGGTAAATTATTAGAGGGATAATAGCGATAGGATCGTTGACCATTTGGATTCCTACAAGCTGCTTGGGGACTCCCAACATGGGTTTAGACGGCATAGGTCGTGTCTCACCAACTTGCTCGAGTTTTTCCACGTCATGTTGAGTGAGTATGATAAGAGTAGGGCGATTGATATACTTTATCTCGACTTTCAGAAAGCCTTTGATAAGGTACCTCACCGCCGGCTAATGGCGAAAGTGCGCGCGCTGGGTATCGGTGGGGAAATAGGTAGGTGGATTGAAAACTGGCTGAAAATAGGCGGCAGAGGGTTGTAATTAAAGGGGTAGTTCGGGTTGGGCCTCGGTCACTAGTGGGGTTCCTCAGGGTTCCGTTTTGGGGCCACTGTTGTTTATCATTTACATAAATGATATCGACGGTGGCATCGTCAGTCGGATCGCCAAATTCGCTGATGACACCAAGCTTGGGGCCAATGTTGGGACGCCCGAAGCGATCGAGCAACTGCGTGCGGACCTAGGTAGGATAGGAGAGTGGTCCGAAAAATGGCAAATGCCGTTTAACTTGGGTAAATGCAAAGTGATGCACATTGGCTACGCCAATCCCAAGTCGGACTACTCGATGTTGGGGAGTAATATCGAGTGCGTAGAGGTGGAAAAGAAAGCCCAGAAGCTGTTGGGTTATATGAGGAGGCAATCTCGATTTCGGAACAAGGAGATTGTGCTCTGTATACAATTCCCTGGTTCGGCCGCACCTGGAGTATGCTGTGCAGTTCTGGTCGCCCACCCTCGGGAAAGATATTGACAGGTTGCAGTGAGTCCAGGCGAGGGCCACAAAGTTAATCCCTTCCGTTAGGCATATGGGCTACAATCGACGCTTATGCGCCCTGAATTTGTTTTCGCTGGAAACTCGGAGGCTGCGTGGTCAACTCATCGAGGTTTTGAAACTCTTACACGGGTTCGACGATGTCGATTTTAGAAGCATGTTTAGTTTAAATGATAACTCAACTCGCAATAATGGTTGGAAGTTTGATTTAAAACGGTTGAGCACTAGTGTGTGTGTGTGTGGCAATTACTTTACCTATAAGGTCTGACACGTGGAACGGGCTACCTTCAGAAGTTGTGAACAGTTCTTCTGTGGATCAGTTCAAGAAAAGGTTAGACCGAATCTTGCACACTATTTGAGGGTGTAGCGATTTTTCCGTGGCACCCGTTGCCATTGGTACCTCGGTATGGGCAGCAAGGCCTTTTGAGGTGTTTTTTGTCCTTGTGTGTATATATATATATATATATTTTTTTTGGGGGTTGTTTAACCTCCTTCGCAACATCTAAGGTCATATGACGGAGGGGACCTACAGCTTTAAGTGGGATCCGAACCACGGGTCGCTACATAATCTGGGCGCAGAGGACGGTCTCCCATCCAACTACTACCCAGACCCAATGTCGCTTAACTTCGGTGTGCGCGCGCGCGCGCGCGTGTGCGTGCGTGCGTGCGTGCGTGCGTGCGTGCGTGCGTGCGTGCGTGCGTGCTTCATGAGCCTGCTGCAACGAAACTAAAATTCAATATTTGCTCATGCGTCCATTTATCATACTTTATAATAATTAGGAAATGTTTCGCCAATATTATATTTACAATGAACTTTTTTACGGTTTACGTAATCATTATTTTCTACTTTTGCAATTCATTAGCATGGAAATTTCGTGTGTCTTAAAACTGTTGTTGGTTTTACCAAAATGTTTCGCGCGGAAAAATTGACAGTTGTTTGAAATGTCAATAATGATATTTTAACATTTCATTATATTGGTCATTATTGATTATTGATTGTCTATATATATATATATATATATATAATATATATATATATAATATATAAAGCAATCGGATTTCGATAGCAAAAAAATATCACGAGTCTGGACTCCTGGTCAAAAATTTTCAGGGGTCCCACCTTCATTTCAGAGTCCCAGGGAGTAAACTCGAAAAACTAAGAGTGACCCAAATGCCAAGACTTAAGACACTTCATTTCGAACACTGAAGAAATAGCTCGTATTATACATATGATGATAATTACTCGTTGTTGTTGTTGTTGTTGTTGTTGTTGTTGTTGTTGGTTAGCCGATCAGCCCCCTGATCGAGCAAGCCGGCGGCACGCAGGTAACCGATCGCCCTCTCCGGAGTGAACCAGAGGTTCAGCGCATTAGTGATGTGTTGTGTTCTATGTTGTGCTAGAGCGGTACAGTCTGTCATAGTGTGTTCAATTGTTTGTGGTGTGTCCTGGCACAGGTGGTAGGTGTCGTCTGTGGAGTTGTCTGTTTATATATGTCTGTAAGTTAGCACGATTCTGATTCCGATGTGGACATCACTCCAAGTTAACTAAGTTAATTACTAAGTTGAATGGGACACCGAACGCTGGACACGTCTGTGATTATGCAGTCCTTCAGCCGTTGCACTAATACATTATTTCAGATACTGTTTTTAATAAAACTTGAAATATTTTTAATAAAATACTTCATTTGAGTGGTAACAAATAGTACAGGTTGGTAGTAGTGACTGTGTTGTGAAATATAAAGATGTTTACACGAACAGTCCAAGACAATTTTCTCAAACTGCGCAGAGGCATTCCTCACAAGCGCAGCGGGGTCACTCGTCTCAGAATGTTGATCTATGTTTACACCTGGTTAACCAGCCACGGATAAGAACACAACAGTTCTTAAAATTTTGTAATTATACGATATGTTACATATCTTAAATAGCACACTTAATATTTTTAATACAAATCTGTATACGTGTTGTAGACCGACAGATGTTACAGGTGGACACACATGATCCATGTAAGACTGTACGCCCCACTGGACGCACAGGGTGCTAAGCTTGTGCGTCCGGAGCTGAATCCATGCGTCAGGGATCCGTACCTACAGGTTACCGAAATCTCTCATATATATATATATATATATATATATATATATATATATATATATATATATATATGTGAGAGAATATGCGTGCGTGAGTACGTATGTATGCGTGGTGCATCTTGTTGCACGCTCTCATTGTGTCATTGCAGTCATTGACAATGAAATTAAATATAACTGTAACACTGAAAATGTCATTAGCTTTAGCATGTGCTTTTATCTTTTATGCTCATAGATAAGCGAGGAACGCTGTATTTACTGTTAATTTGCATAAACATTTCGATTTTGGATTACATTCCCGCTTATTTGTATAATTATACATTTATTTGTATAATAACGAATCACTTTACCTCCGAACTGCTCTTCATAATATTTTGTTTATGAAATAGCGTAATCCTATTATACAACATCCGTATTTAAATAAAGTTGCATATTTCAGACACACACACACACACACACACACACACACGATGTATGAGGTTGTGTGTGTGTGTGTGAGAACAGTTTCAACTGCAGTCAGAGCATGCAGGAATTATTCCGTACAACGGTCGTGTTCTTTAATAGGCGATTCTTTATCAATTTCGGAAGGATTTTGTTAAAAGATACATAAATTGAGGCGTCGTTTTCCGAGGAAGTTCAAAGAAAACGCGATGAATAAAAATAAATGGTGCACCAGAACAGATTTTGCACGGTTCCCGGCAAGAAATATAAGCTGAATGAGAGTCAAGAGTTGGATGGAGACGGTACCTTCTGAAAGTCTCCTCTGCTGCGTATAGCATTCGAACAAGACAAAGTTAAACCAAGGTTTTGTTTTTTTTTGTTTTTTTTCTTCCCATTAGTACTTGAAATAGAATGTGGCATGTACACCTACATGCCCGAGAGAATGAAATGATTGTGATGCACTCAACACACTCGGAAGGGCCCCGGCCATGGAAGCAGTAATCATTCCATGGAGAATCAGAAAAGTAACTCAGTAATTAACTGAAAGGGGAAATAAAAAATTAAACTATTCAAGGCGCATACATACGCATACATGAATGTGTGTGTACGTGTGACATGAACTCGTTTCTCATTCTGCATCACGTGTGACTCACCACAAATGTGATATCCATTTTAATACTTATTGAAGATTCGCTTTTTATATTTTAATAATTTTCATTGTCATCAGTTTAAAAAAAAATATATATATATACACGGTGAACCAAAAGTAGGTGGACAGTAGGTTGAATACGGTTTGTTATATTATATTATAACTATGGTGTTCATTATAACTATGGTGTTTGTTATATTATATTAAATATTATAACTAAATTTATTTAAATTTTATTTTGTATTATAGTATACAAAAAAATTAAATATGTATTCTCAAAATAAACGTTATCATTTACTGTCCACCTACTTTTGGTTCACCCTATATATACACCTTGCCTCTAGTCCTGGCGTGGTGGAGGAGCGAGTTGCTCTCTTGCGCGCTCCATCGTACAGAGCCGGGTACACCCGCCTCATCTGCTACCGTCCTGAGCCAGGCATCTAGTCTTTTCTTGAAGACTTCAACTTTGACCCATGTAATGTTTCTGAGGTCCTTTGGAAGCTGGTTCAAAATTCTTGGCCCCCTGATAACGAAGCTATTTTCCTTCAGAGTTGAGGAGGTCCCTTGTCTGGCCTTTAATTTGGGAACACTACACATTCTGCGCCTTTCCTATTTTCCAGCGTTGTTTGGATGGTAATTGGGTTTAGTTTGAGGTTTGGTACAAGTTTTTCGATAATTTTCCATATGTAGATTATAGGATACCTCTCTTCTTTCCAGGGAGTACAGATTTAGTTTGCGTAGTCTTTCCCAGTAGTTGAGTTTTTTGCAGCCATCAATCTTGGCTGTGAAATGTCTGCGTTTCTTGTATTTTATTAATTTCTTCCTTTTTATATGGGGACGTCAAAACTGCGCAGTATTCAAGTTTTGGTATGATCAGTGTTCTCAGCAGGGGAATCATTACTGTCTTGTCCCTCCTTTTGAACGTTCTTAGTACCTGTCCCGCAACTCTCTCTGCTTTGGTTATTGCTATCTGATTTTGTCTCGTATTTGGCATCATCGGTCATTATTTCCCCCAAGTCGACCGCTTTCGTGCTTCTCTGAATTTCTTGTCTATCTGGAGCATAATATGCAGTCTTTTTAAGTTCCTCATTTCTACCGTATCTAAAGAGCTGAAATTTCTGCGTGTTAAATGTCATATTGTTGTCTTCTGACCATTTGTATATTTTGTTTCTCTCTCTGCAAGGCCTCTACTTCGTTTGCATCGCTCTTTTTCCTGCTGATCTTTGTATCGTCCGCAAATGAAGTTACTATACTGTTGCTGTTTACTCCACTGTCTGTCTGTTAGGATGATAATGAACAGGATTGGGGCCAGCACTGTACCTTGTGGTACTGAGCTGCGTACTTCTGATGATGATACACTTTGAATTTTGACCACCTGTACTCGATTTCTGAGGAAGTTGTAGATCCGTTTTCCCACTTTGCTTGTTATTCCCATATGTTTCATTTTATGTGCTATTATACCATGATCGCATTTGTCAGAAGCTTTAGCAAAATCCGTGTATATGACATCATAGTTTTCATTGCCTTCAAGTGCATCTAGGATATTGTTATAACGCTCTATAAGTTGTGATAGGCATGATCTTTCTGATTGAAAAGATTCACGAAAATCAACACGGATTTCGATGTCTACAAGAGGTCAAACTTTCTCTGACTATTCTTTCAAATATTTTGGTGAGGTAGGACGTCAAGGACACTGGTCTATTGTTCTTTGCTTGAGATCTATCTCCTTATATAAGACATGCTCTCTGTCTCGAGAGAGAGAGAGAGAGACCCCGCAGCCTCCGAGTTTCCAGCGAAAACAAATTCAGGGCAGGTGAGCTCGATTGTAGCCCATATGCCTAACGGAAGGGATTAACTTTGTGGCCCTCGCCTGGACTCGCTCCAACCTATCAATATCTTTCCTGAGGGTGGGCGACCAGAACTGCACAGCATATTCCAGGTGCGGCCGAACCATGGAATTGTACAGAGAGAGCACAATCTCCTTGTTCCGAAATCGAAATTGCCTCTTCATGTAACCCAACAGCTTCTGGGCTTTCTTTTCCACCTCTACGCACTGTTTGGTAAACTTCAGGTCGCTGCTAATTAGCACACCCAAGTCCTTTTCCAAATCAGTGGCCTCGATATTACTCCCTAACATGGAGTAGTCCGACATGGGATTGGCGTAGCCAATGTGCATCACCTTGCATTTACCCAAGTTAAACGGCATTTGCCATTTTTCCGGCCACTCTCCTATCCTACGTAGGTCCGCACGCAGTTGCTCGATCGCTTCGGGCGTCCCAACATTGGCCCCAAGCTTGGTGTCATCAGCGAATTTGGAGATCCTACTGACGATGCCAGCGTCGATATCATTTATGTAAATGATAAACAACAGTGCCCCCAAAACGGAACCCTGAGCGACCGCGCTAGTGATGAGGCCCATCCTGAGCTCGCCCCTTTATTCAACCCTCTGCGCCTATTCTTCTGCCATTTTCCAATCCAGCTACCTACTTCCCCACCGATACCCATCACGCGGACTTTGGCCATTAACCTGTGGTGAGGTACCTTATCAAAGGCTTTCTGAAAGTCGAGATAAAGTATATTAATCGCCTTACTCTTATCGTATTCACTCCACATGACGTGGAAAAACTCGAGCAAGTTGGTGAGACACGACCTATGCCGTCTAAACCCATGTTGGGAGTCCCCAAGCAGCTTGTAGGAATCCAAATGGTCAACGATCCTATCCGCTATTATCCCCTGTAATAATTTACCTTCAACCGAAGTGAGATTAATGGGACGATAGTTCCCTGGACTTTCGTCAGCACGCCCGTCGCCAAAGGGGGGGCCAGGTGGTGCCAGGCCCCCTCAAATTGTTGGTGCCCCCCAGAAAAAATAGTAGGTACTGTGATATGACGTTATTTTATTTGAAATGTTTGTACTAAACGATGTCGCTTAAGAAGTGGCTTATACCAAGTACCTCCAATGACTGGCAATTCAGCCACTTCCTGCAATTTACTTTTGTATTTGTATACCCGTTCTAAAAGCTATGATCACACTAAACAGCTATATATGAATGAACTGCTCCGTGTATTTTCCGAAGCCAAAAACAGGCGTCTTGAACTGTATTGACACTCGTGTTGTCTCGTGTATTCCACTGCCTACCTATAAGTACCTAGTACTGAATAAAAATTATTCGATTATTAGGTTTTTTTTTGTGTTTATGGTTATAGGGGAAGTGCCCCTCTAAATATTTTCGGCTGGCGACGGGCCTACTTTCGTGATCCCCTTTCTTAAAGATAGGCGTCACGTTGGCTTCCGTCCAGTCACCAGGCCCGTTTCCAACGATTTGTTGAAGACTGTAGCCAGGTGGGGAGTCACCTGGTCGCGCACTTCCTCAAGACTGGGGAGAAACTGGTCTGGCCCAGGAGCTTTAATCGCCCTCACTTTGTTTATTCTATCGGCAACGCAGAGAGAGAGTTACAAGGAAAAGAAGTACCTCAAAAGGCCTTGCGGCCCATACCGAGGAGGTACCAATGGCAACGGGTGCCAGGGAAAATTTTGTACACACACAAATAGTGTGCAAGATTTCGTCTAACCTTTTCTTGAACTGATCCACAGAGGAACTGTTCACAACTTCCGAAGGTAACCTGTTCCATGTGTCACAGATCTTATACATAAAGTAATTCCCACACACACTAGTCCTAAACCATTTCAAATCCAACTTCCAACCATTGTTGCGAGTTGGGTTATCATTTAAACTAAACATACTTCTAAAATCGACATCGTTGAACCCGCGTAAGAGCTTGAAAACCTCAAAGAGAGAGAGAGAGAAAAGAGAGAGAGAGGAAAAAGAAAGTTACAAGGAGTTACAAGGAAAAGAAGTACCTCAAAAGGCCTTGCGGCCCATACCGAGGAGGTACCAATGGCAACGGGTGCCAGGGAAAATTTTCTATACACTCAAATTGTGTGCAAGATTTGGTCTAACCTTTTTTTGAAATGATCCACAGAGGAACTGTTCACAACTTCCGAAGGTAACCTGTTCCATGTGTCACAGATCTTATACGTAAAGTAATTCCCACACACACTAGTCCTAAACCATTTCAAATCCAACTTCCAACCATTGTTGCGAGTTGGGTTATCATTTAAACTAAACATGCTTCTAAAATTGACATCATTGAACCCGCGTAAGAGC
Organism: Bathynomus jamesi; assembly: GCA_023014485.1. NCBI lineage: Eukaryota > Metazoa > Arthropoda > Malacostraca > Isopoda > Cirolanidae > Bathynomus > Bathynomus jamesi. The sequence continues at coordinate 1,190,735 of JAJOZX010000609.1, forward strand.
TTGAAAACTTTGATCAGTTGACCTCGCAGCCTCCGAGTTTCTAGCAAAAACAAGTTCAGGGCGCGTAACCATCGATTGTAGCCCATATGCCTAACGGAAGGGATTAACTTTCTGGCCCTCGCCTGCACTCGCTCCAGCCTCTCAATATCTTTCCTGAGGGTGGGTGACCAGAACTGCACTGCATACTCCAGTGTGGCCGAACCAAGGAATTGTACAGAGAGAGCACAATCTCCTTGTTCCAAAACTGAAATTGCCTCCTGATATAACCCAACAGCTTCTGGGCTTTCTTTTCCACCTCTACGCACTGTTCGGTAAACTTAATGTCGCTGCTAATTAGCACACCCAAGTCCTTTTCCAAATCAGTCACCTCGATATTACTCCCCAACATTGAGTAGTCCGATTTGGGATTGGCATAGCCAATGTGCATCACTTTGCATTTACCCAAGTTAAATGGCATTTGCCATTTTTCGGACCACTTTCCTATCCTACCTAGGTCCACATGAAGTTCCTTCCTCAATCGCTTCAGGCGTCCCAACATTGGCCCCAAGCTTGGTGTCATCAGCGAATTTGGCGATCCGACTGATGATGCCACCGTCGATATCATTTATGTAAATGATAAACAACAGTGGCCCCAAAACGGAACCCTGAGGAACCCCACTAGTGACCAAGGCCCAACCCGAACTAGCCCCTTTAATTACAACCCTCTGCCGCCTATTCCTCAGCCAATTTTCAATCCACCTACCTATTTCCCCACCGATACCCAGCGCGCGCACTTTCACCATTAGCCGATGGTGAGGTACCTTATCAAAGGCTTTCTGCAAGTCAAGATAAAGTATATCAATCGCCCTACTCTTATCGTACTCACTCAACATGATGTGGAAAAACTCGAGCAAGTTGTTGAGACACGACCTATGCCGTCTAAACCCATGTTGGGAGTCCCCAAGAGAGAGAGAGAGTTACAAGGAAATGAAGTACCTCAAAAGGCCTTGCGGCTCATACCGAGAGAGAGAGAGAGAGAGAGAGTGTTACAAGGAAAAGAAATACCTCAAAGGCCTTGCGGCCCATACCGAGGAGGTACCAATGGCAACGGGTGCCAGGGAAAATTTTCTACACACTCAAATAGTGTGCAAGATTTGGTCTAACCTTTCTTGAACTGATCCACCGAGGAACTGTTCCTGTTATTAAAAGTTTATTTTCTTTCAACTATCCTAGCAGTAGTAGAAAACTGGATAGAAAAGTAGAAGGCTCTCTCCCCACCCTCCGCTCCCTCCCTGCCAGAGGCAGGTACGGAAAAAGGTTGAAGAAAATACCTTGACCCTGGAAAAGTAGCCAAGGAAATTTTACAGGAAGGTGGAGAATATATAAATAGCTCTATATTTACCTTGCTCACAGAGACACTGTGCAAGCGAACTCCTGCAGAGTTTTCTTATGTTTTAATCTTAAACTATCAACGTGTTAAAGTAATTCCCACATATACTAGTCCTAAATCGTTTCAAATCCAACTTCTAACCATTGTTGCGAGTTGGGTTATCATTTGAACTAAACATGCTTCTAAAATCGACATCTTTGAACCCGCGTCACGTAAGCGTTGATTGTAGCCCATATGCCTAACGAAAGGGATTAACTTTGTGGCATTTTTCGCCAGTTTCCAATCCACCTACCTACTTCCCCACCAATACCTAGCGCGCGCACTTCGGCCATTAGCCAGCGGTGAGGTACCTTATCAAAGGCCTTCTAATCAATCGCCCTACTCTTATCATACTCACTCAACATGACATAGAAAAACTCGAGCATGATGGTGAGACACGACCTATGCCGTCTAAACCCATGTTGGAGTCCCCAAGTAGCTTGTAGGAATCCAAATGGTCAACAATCCTACTCGCTATTATCCCCTCTAAATATTTACCTACAACTGAAGTTAAATGGTGTTATTTATAGAGGTTCCAAGCCTCTCTTCCCATGTTTACAACACCCAGAAGGAACGTGCATAACCTTTATACCCCCTGCGAGAGAGAGAGAGAGAGAGAGAGAGAGAGTTTCATTTTAATTACTATGAAGTATAAAAATGAAGTTTGTCAGACACTTTTCATATTCTGTCTATTAAGTATTTATTTTTTAATTAAAGTCTAAAATTAGAAGATACGCGCCGAATTAAAGATTAAGAAAAATTATCCATTATAATTATTTGGTTTTAAAGGACAACAATCAACCTGATATGAATTAAATTTGTTATAAAGTCCTTAATTAAAAGCGATCAGTCAGCTTTATTATTGATAATTGAAAGCGATCAGTCAGCGGCTACCAGTTTAATAGACATTGTTAAATGAGTTTCAACCTTCTGTCATATTAGTATAGAGTTTAATTTAGATTGTCAAATCTGAATTTATGATCAGGATGGAACCTTCTAGAAGCATGTCAGATGTGTAAACAAAATTGACCATTGATGACTCGACCCATAGAAGTCGATGCAAGTTTTTTTTAATAAATGTTTATATCCTCAATTGTGTTCAAATCTCGACTTTATATCGCTTAACCTAAGACTTATTTTAGCATACGTTTACGCAGTTTAGTTAATCACCTAATAAATAATAACTCCGGCAATATACAGGGTGGTAGTTAAGGTGTTTGATAACATCTGAATAAGTAAAAAAAAATAAATGAACGCTAAAATAAAATACAAATCCTTCTTCACTAAAAGGTTATATTAATGTTTCTTTAATTTAAAATACCTCATCTGTGCTACTAAAATTCTGTCCTAAAAGACTAATTTAAAATAGTATACAATATATATACTCGTGTGTGTATAAATATGAGAGATATCCAAAATCAGAAACTTTTTTTTTTTCCAAGTAATAATACGAAAGGCACAACTCGCTCCTCCACAGGAAGGGAGGGATTGGGTTGGGGACCCATCCTCCCTTCTGTCTCCCAACAAGGCAAAAAAATATGGTACTTGTAGGCAGGGTTTCGGAGCCGGAGCCGGAGCCGGAGCCGGAGCCGGAGTCGGTGGAGCCAGTGAATTTTGCTTACCTGGAGCCGGAGCCGGAGCCAGAAACCTTGAAAATACGGCTCCATGGTCTGGCTCCGGGCGATATATTGCTACCTAAATTGTTATTTGTTAAATATAGGTTTAGTTGCAAATTATAATTCTTGTAATATATTACGAAAAATGGTACCATAGGATTCTTGGATTTTATGGAGGTGTGGGAGGAAACAGATTTACAAGAAGAATATCTTGATTTTATGTTTAAAATTAGTTTGATTATACCTTAGCTAGAATAACAAAAATTTTGCATTAGTTTTCATTTGTTAATCTAAGGAGTAGTATTGATTTTATAAGCGTAGGGTAAATGATTTTGTAAATTTTCTTTTATAATATGTATTAGTAGTTTGAACTTTTGACTTTTAGTTGAATTGCTTTTGTTAATTAAATTACAAAACTTTTTGACTAAAAGAAAATCTCTTTTTAAGTAAATAATATAACCTATTAAAAATTTAAAAACTGAATTTTTGAAATATTCAGCTCTTTTTCAAGCCAAGTTGGCTTTCATGAAGCTTTCAAGTTTCAACACTTAAAAAAGATGCATATATTATCTCAGAAAGTTTGATTGTTACTATTTTCCATACGAGAATTCTTAAGTTTGAACTTTGAACTAATTAGGAGGCAAGTTTCTCTAATTTATATAAGCTACCATTGTTAATAAATATTTAATATCATTTAGTTTTCATCATTTTCCTTTAGTTATTTAAATAACTTCATTCTATCATTATATTTGCCTAATTTAAAATCATAAGAAATTTAAATTTTGAGTATTAAAGTGATTTCATAATAAAATATTTTTGTGCAATATTTTAAATTGGACAATTAGTTATATAAATCTAGATATTTATTTTATAATTAACAGAATTTACTATAAAAGAGCCGGAGCCAGACTGTAAAAAATTTCTGCTCCGGAGTCGGAGCCAGAAGTTTTTTTACCGGCTCCGAAACCCTGCTTGTAGGTTATCTCCCTCCCCCACGCTTGATTTGTCATCGTGGCAAATAGCATGAAGTCGCAGTAAATTCATTCTGGCTGAAAAAGCAATAATTAAATTGTGCAAATGATTGGTAATATCTACTGAAATATGTTATAATGTTTCAGACCAACAAAGACCCTAGGATCCACTCATGGCTGGTCTACCTAACTGTGTTCGTAATTGTGTATTGTGCATGTCCTCCGTGGTGGCGGAGGGGACCTACAATTTTACGTGGGTTCCGAACCACAAAGAACATAAGAACATGAGAAATTTTTATAGTGGGCACACTAGGGGCCACTTCGGCCCATCGAGGCGGCTCCACTATGTAAAAACTGCCTGTACATTGGCAACAACCAAATTTTACAAAACTAAATAATTATCAATTTAAAACTAATTAATTATCAATTTAAAACAAAAGAAAGAATCTCTGGATCCAGAGGATCAAGTCATAATAGACTACTATCCACAAATGTGTTACTCTATATCTATTTATAACCGACATGCAAATATATCAGATCCAAAGAATCCAGTCAATTTCATTACGGTAGCCATCGATACCAGTACCTTGCCAACCAAAAATAAGTCACGGTCCATATCAATTGCGGAACAAGTCGCAATTTACAACCATATACATTACAATATATATACTTAGGAGGAAAAGTGTAGGTGTGGCTGTAAAGACTGTACAGTAATGTAGAAATGTGTGTGCACCCATTTTGGGTCTCCCATTTCAAGGTGTTTGTGGGGCAAGTGAAGATCATGAGTTTTTCAATACCTCACAGTACTATGGGGGGCACCGCTCGGCAGAGGAATCTCTTTAAATGGGGTGTGTAAGGACAGAGTATCCCCTAACCCAAGATGATGCCTCCCTATATCCCACAACACTTGTAAAACTGGTTTTTCTTAAATTTGTTCTACATCTTGGCTTAAATAATTTCATACTATGACCTCTAGTCTGGTTATTGTGATCTTTAATGAAAAGAGAATCAAAATCTATCTTATCCAACCCTTAATTTTACTACCTTAAACTATAACCAATCTATCAACATATGCGTCTAATCGATTTTTAAACATGTTTATAGTCGTGCTACTAATTACTTCTACCGACAAACTATTCCAGCTATTTACTATTCTATGCGTAAAAAAGTTCTTGGCAATTGCTGTCTCGAACCTCCTCCTTGTCAACTTACACCCGTTATTTCTAGTCCTATTATATTGAGATATTTCGAAAAAGCTATCTTTATCTACGTTATCGAACCCATTCATAATTTTGAAAACCTGGATTAGATCACCCCTTAGCCTCCTAGTCTCGAGTGTAGTCAATTTTAACTCTTTAAGCCGAGCCTCGTACGACTTTGACCTAAGCGATGGAATCATCTTAGTTGCTCGTATTTGAATTCTTTCGATTTTGTCTATATCTTTGCGGATTCCAAAATTGGATCGCGTACTCCAAATGGGGTCTAACTAATGATTTATAAAGAGGAACTATAATAATGCGCGATTTGTACTAAAAATTCCGAGCTATAAAACCTAATACTTTGTTCGCTTTATTGACCGCTGCTGTACTTTGTTTCGCTACTTTTAAATCACTAGTGACTATAACTCTTAAATCTTTTTCCTGTTCTACGCTTTTCAACTCTTTCCCTGACATACTATACGCAAATTTACCGTTACGCGAACCTATATGTAAAATTTTGTACTTATCGACGTTAAATCTCATTTGCCATGTGACTGACCAATCAACGATTTTATTCAGATCATTCTGGATTTTACCTCTATCTTCGTCATTAATCGCCCTACCACCCAGCTTCGTGTCATCCGCAAACTTTGAAACTTTACTGACTAGGCTGACATCTAAATATATAATTTGGCTCATGTAATAATTATTGATACGATTTATTTTTTAAACTAATTTATGGCCGGATTCTGAAGGATCGCCATTATAAAGTTAAGGATCACCTGAAGATTAGGGCCCCCAGCCTTTTTTAGTTAGCTTTATAAGGCTAACTAACGAAAATATCACGACCTAACCTAACCAATCATCAAGGGCGTACAGTTGACCTAATGTTTGGTTAGGTTAGGTCAGGTCGTGATACTTTTGTTAGTTAGCGTTATAAGGCTAACGAAAGAAGGCTGGGGACCCTAATCTTCAGGTGATCCGAAGTTAATGTAAGTTGTATAACAAATCAACAACCAATGTGCATCAAACATTCTAGAACGAAATGCTCGTTTGATTGTTCTGCGTGCGTGCTATTTGCCATGATGACAAATCAAGCGTGGGGGGGGGGGTAACCTACAAGTACCAAAAATAGTCTCCAATATGATAGTAGCCTGACCGGGCTGTCCTTGTAACTGCAGGGTGATGAGCAAGAGAGAGTAGTAGATAAGCCTTTCAAGGATGAAAGGTTAGCTGTCATGGGATTGGGTGAAACTAATGTATGAAAGGCGGTGGAGTGTGATTGAAGGGGTGTTACGTGTGTGAGCGAGAGGTAAAGTAGGTGTGAGCCTGTTGATGAATAATGTGCGGTATGAAGCGATGAGATACTTCTCGTGTGATAGCTCCTGGATTATATGCGTGAAATTTTTTTTTTTTTAGCTTACACACAATAATTTGTTAGCGGTGAAGGAACCAAAACTGTGCCAACCTGTATATGATTATAACTTTTTATGGGTGTCAATGTATTCCTTGTACATGACTCCAGATTTGAAAAAATTTACTGGAGCACAGCTCTGAATTTACTTTTTTTTCCCTTACACCACTAGATAGGTTAATGATAGTAAACTCTTGAATTGACGACATACCAATTACAAATTGTTTTAGCTAAACATAATAATACAATAATGTACAGTTTATAACTCACCTTAAGTTTATTTATTCATTGCAGCAGCAACAGTGGACGATGTTAGACCTTGCATGTAGGCATTTGTTGTGAATTTACCGCCATGTATGCTTGGCCACTGATCAATGGCTTTCTGTGTGATCATTACAGCAGATCTAGTGCCTGGAGCTGGACCCTCCTTCACAATTCTGCACAGCTTAGTCAAATGAGATGGCTTAATGGATCCTTTGTGTTCAACAATGTAACCAAGAATGGAGAATGTCCCTTCAGCTGGTGCTTCACTCCAGGCAGTTGATCCATCTTTATCAAAATGCTTTAATCTCTCTGTGATTCCTTTCCACAGCTGTTCTATATATTCTGTCAGCCAATTTATCACTGAGTCTTTTGTAGAACTACTTTCAGATCTGGTTCTGGATGGTCTAGCAACTTCAGCAACCTGGTAGTAATCAGAACGTTTCTTGATGTATTTGTAAACTTCATTTAGGATGTAATCCTCGGCTGTTAGTTCCTTTTGCTGCCCTGTGGTATCGTGCTTAAATTCAGAAACTACATCATTTGCATTTCCTCCATTAGCTAATTTGGAAATTGTTTCCATCACTCTTAACATAACAGTTTTCCCTCCTTAATAAAATATATTTTCTACAAATTCTGCACTAACTGGTTTTTTGAGCTACTTGCAACATAATCTTTATTACATAAAAACAATACATAGAACTTGGCACTAATTTCTTTCTCTTGTGGATGATCAAAAAACACACAATTTTCCACAAATCTGTCAAATTGATCAAATTCGTAATTAACCATGCGAGTATCAGATTTGAGTTTTGGTCTCTTAAAACCAATGATATTGTCAAGAACCATATTGGTATAGTCAAGGCCTGATCTCAGATTTGAAGTGTGATTCTGAATAAAGTCTAAAAGCTCACTTAGTTTACAAATTTTCTTCAATGCATCAACGTGGGCTCTGTTCACAAGATGCATTAAGTCCCATCGAAATTTGAAATTTTCTCCAAACAACTTTTTCATTTCGTTTTTAAATGGCTCGTTGTCCTTACAAAAAGCCCCATCTCCAACCATTCCAGATACCTTGGATTTAATTGCTTCTTCAGATAGTTTCAAGTGATTAGGAGACTTCAACACATCAAAAATTTCATTGGCCAAATAAACTCCTGATTTGCTGCGTACTAAATTTATCCCAGCAAGTTTTACAGTCTTATCTTCTTCACTCATAACTAATACAACTAGCATGCTTAATCCCAAAATTGTTCCAATGTCAGCTGTTATTGTTACTGAAGTTTGTTCTAAGAACCACTTTACAGTTTGTTCTTTAAGTTGATTAATTATCTAATAGCTCACAAATTGTCTCGCACGCGTGTGTGCTATGATTCAAATTTCCAACCTCACAACCTGACCTATGTAATACAGCTAGAAGTACTGGATTAGAGCCCATGCAGTGTTTGTTTTCATTATGTAGTATAAGATGTTGCCACATAAGTCTTCTATGCGTTTAGTAGTGTTCCGAGAAGATGTTTTCATCACTTCATAAACAGCAGCTCTTTGATGATGCTGAAGTTTAATTAAATGTCTCTTCAGGTGGGTTTTCAGATTTCTAAACCATCTCTCTTGATTTTCTCCTTGTTTGCATACATAGGTTAAATCTTTAACATTGAAGTAACCTTTTATGTTAGAATGTTTGTCTGAAGCACATGCTTTGGGGTCTCTGCAAGTTATGCAATATAATGTAAACATTTTATCATCAGAAGCATCATGACTGTGTGACAGTGAGTTAAGACTGTGTTTGCATGGTTTGTAAGCGTTCTTATTTTACTTCTTTTCATCTTTCACCCCTCTCCTATTTTCTCCGACTATTTTTCTGACTTGTCGGCAGTGGCCGGCGGATGATGATGGTGAGACTTTTTTCCTCTTTTTCTGAATGAATGTTAACCCACGAATGATAGGTGTTGCTCCTTACTTAACCCCTTATTCTCTTCTCTTAACCCCCTACTCTTTCCTTTCTCTCGGGCTAACCTTAGAGTGGATCTTAGGGTCTTTGTTAGCCTTAGCTTCTGTAGATCTGTAGATCATCTTCATCCTCAACAGCTATATCTACATCAGGCATATTAGTGTCACTATTTGCAATGTTTTCCATTATATCACTTGGTACTGAAAATGAATCATCAGCATGCCCTAGATCCTTCTTTTCCACCAATTTGAATGTAGATTTGATCAAATCATTGTTCAGGATTTCTTGTATTGATTTACACTTGCTTAAATGGGCTATGGAAATGTCAAATTTGTTGCTTTTTCCTTTATTAGATTTGGATGCAACACTTGAACTTGAAGGCATATTTTGACTCTTCTCTTTATTAACCACAACAGCTTGGTGAGTTTCTTTTGTTAGGCGCAAAATTGCATTCAATGTCTTCTGGATTTGGGAATTTTCAAATTCCTCTAAAGCAGTTTTGTTAGTCTGATGCGCAGATTCCTCACTTACCTTTTGTTTCTTAGGTGGAGGAGAAGCACTTTCTTCAGTCTGTGAAACATCTAGTGAAAAAGTTTCATTTTCTAGATTAGCAGTTGAAGAAGTTGGTTCATTTTTCTGAGGTCTAGCACTAGCACATTTTGTGAACAAACTAAATGACTGCTTTGCCGTATCTCTTTGCTGCACTTCATCCTGGTATTTCTTTACTGCAATATCTAAGCTGTGGGCCCAAACTCTGGGACCTCTTGTATTGTAACAAATATTTTTTTTGGAATTAAAATGTTCCTCCCAGTTTTGCTTCTTTGAATATTTGTTCTTGCATTGACCACAAAAGTAACCCCTTTTAACACCCTCACTTTTCTCTCCAACTTCATCAATATTAGGATCCATTATTGACTACCTGAAAAAATACAAAATAAGTAAAAGTTAGTAAATATAGTATGGTAAAAGTGAGTAAAAGTAAGTAAATATAGTACAATGAAAGTAAGTAAAAGTAAGTGCTTTAAACTTAGTAAAAGTAAGGAAGAGTAAGTAAAAGTAAGTTTAAACTTAACTAAACTTCTCAATTCTAGTCATGGTGGATTACTTAAAACCGCACAAGTAATTATCCGGCCAATTTATCAAACCTGGTCGAGATCAATGGAACATAGTCCAATCCTGATAATTTTATATTAAAAAAATATACGTTTTAATAAAATTTTAATTATCAAAACATTGAAGCTTGTAGTAATGCTTAGTTAAGAATATTAATTTCTGTTTAATTAAATAATAATGTTTAATGTAAATAAATTACTAATAATTATGAAATTACGAAAAGTATGTTTGTTAGAGTATGTTGTTTAAAATGGTTACAGTTGGCAGTCCTGAATAGGGGCCGAGAGAGCAGACTTATACCCATAGAGTCAGTCTTGAGGCAACGCGTTACGCGTAGGTTGACGAAATGTAACGTAAAATTTAATTAAGTCGTCGTGCCCCTCTCCGACCTAAATTATTATAATAGAAATTTCATACTCGCATACCCCTTACTTAACTAAACCATTTTCGGAATTAATAAAACCTTTAGAAGTGTTAAAAGAGAGTATTACTAAACCCCCCCTTCCCCCTTCGTTTTGTAACGGCTTTTCAGTCTCGGCGTGGCTACCATGATATTTATACGGCACGGCGAAAATGAGTAGAGAGAGTGTAAAGATAAGTGCAAATCGAGAGAAGAAAGTAGAGTAAATAATGAAGAAAGTAAATTAATAAGGGTGTTCACAACATATGGTAAAAACGTTTCAATACAAGCTTAACAAAAAATAAAAATAATTGTTAAATATGGAATTACCAACTAAACTTAAAATAACTAAATTTGTAATTTAAAAAAATTGGTTTGTACAAGAACGTATACGCAAAAAAATTGCATAACGTCTAGCGGATGAACAAAACCCAAACCCAAATTTACTTTTTCTCATGGTCAAATCTACTGGAGCAATGCTCCCAAGATCCCAGGAATCTGGAGTCATGTCCTTGTACTACACGGATTCCTATTCTAATTAAAAAACGATAAAAAGGCATCGAAAGAATTTGCTTCAAATTTCCAAACACGGATATACAGGGTGCTTCCAAAAACTGTTACAACTTAGTACGGGGGGTGCTTCAGAAAATATATTTCACTATGTATTTATTATTAAAAATTATTTTTATTATCATTAAAAACATTATGTATGTTTACTTGCTTGGTTTTTTAATAATAAACAAAAAACTGCACAAACTATGTGGTAAATGACATAGCGGCATATGTGGTAAAAAAAAATTTTTGAGCACTTATATATATACACATGGTGTCCCAGGAGGAAATGTTAAGAATGCACCATTTGACTCTTTGGGTATTTCTAAGTAGAAAGTATTATATCGACATGTGCCTGATTCCCAATCGTTACCGAGATACAGGCCTCTACATTTGGATAACTAAAACATAATAAAAAGCCGATCTTAAATAATATTCAATGACATTTAATGATACATTGGTAACTGTGCAAATCCTCACATTATTTATTTACATTATATTTTTGTCTGGGGGTTCTTGAAGAGTAACGTTTATCAGCGGGGTAAGCCCGAAACTAGGGAGCAGTTGGTTGCACGTATACAGAATGCGTTCATAAACCTCAGAAATGAACTTCCGCGTTTTCCTTGGCAAGACTCGATGGATCGGAGGCTTGCCGCGTGCATTGAAGAAGGAGGGGGTCACTTTGAAACCATTCTGCAATAAGTGCAATAGTGCATTGTATGTTTGTACTTTTTGTAAACCACAAGTGTCATTAAATAGTATCTAAGATCGCCTTTTTATTATGTTTTAATTACCCAAATGTAGAGGCCTGTATCTCGGTCACGGTTGGGAATCAGACCCATATCGATATAATACTTTGCACCATTTCACTCTTTGGGGATTTCTAAGTAGATTCTTGATATTTCCTCCTGGGACACCCTGTATGTATATACACGGTGAACCGAAAGTAGGTGGACAGTAGGTTGAATACGGTTTGTGTTATATTATATTAACTATGGTGTTCATTATAACTATGGTGTTTGTGTTTTATTATATTAAATATTATAACTAAATTTATTTAAATTTTATTTTGTATTATAGTATACAAAAAAATTAAATATGTATTCTCAAAATAAACGTTATCATTTACTGTCCACTACATTTGGTTCACCCTATATATATATATATATATATATATATATATATATATATATTATATATATATATATATATATACACAAATTCAGAATGGTTCCCTGAGACAATTATATGTTAAACACAGACCGTGCATGGAACAAGGAACTCTTCTGGGAAAATTAAATCCACTATAGTCCGAATAAGTAATGGTAAATGACAAATACCATAGTTTTTCTTTTTCATGATTTTAGCCCGACGTGGGCAACGGGTCTCTCGCAGAGAGATCCCATAAATATAGCTTCCCTCACCAGCTATCTTCAAAGCAGACAGGATCCAGCTTTGGGACATGGATCTAGGGTTTAAAGCAAGCCTAGATCCCTACATTCAGAACCTCTATATAAGTAAAAGACTCGTTGCATTCACCCGACGTGAATGCAACGAGTCTTTTACTTATATAGAGGTTCTGAATGTAGGGATCTAGGCTTGCTTTAAACCCTAGATCCATGTCCCAAAGCTGGATCCTGTCTGCTTTGCAGATAGCTGGTGAGGGAAGCTATATTTATGGGATCTCTTTGCGAGAGACCCGTTGCCCACGTCGGGCTAAAATCATGAAAAAGAAAAACTATGGTATTTGTCATTTACCATTACTTATTCGGACTATAGTGGATTTAATTTTCCCAGAAGAGTTCCTTGTTCCATGCACGGTCTGTGTTTAACATATATATATATATATAAGCAAACAACCACAGGGAAAAAAGGAAAAAAGAAACACGAATTCCGAGCGCTTTCGTGATATACTCACATTTTTAAGGACAAGAAAGAAATAGACAGAATTTACCAAATAAATGAGTTAAATACACGCGAAAAATTCCCAATCGGCAACTCAATTTAAAAAATTGATTTTTGCGCTCTCCACCTCACATAGCCAGGTACGCCCGGCTCATCGGGGATTGTTCTGATCCAGGCGTCTAGTCTTCTTTGAAGATTTCCACTGCAACTCCCTTCGTGTTTCTTAGGTCTTTGGGCAACTGATTAAACAGTTTGGTCCTCTCACTACAAAACTATTTTCTTTCAGGGTTAAGGATGTGCCCTGTCTCGCCTTCAATTTGGGAATACGACAGTTTGCCGTTTCTACTGTCCACCGTTGTTTGGGGAGTTATAGGGTTCAGAGTAAGATTAGGGACTAGTTTCTCCATTATTTTCCAAGTGTAAATAATGATGTGTATATATCTCCTCCTTTCCAGGGGGCAGGGACAATTCGACGTGGCCGACTCGATGCGACCCAAGTCGATGTCAGGCCAAGTCGATGCCAGGTTAACCGGGTTAACTGAATGCCCGGTTAGGTCAACTGTACGCCCTTGACGATTGGTTAGGTTAAGTTGTGATATTTTCGTTAAAACTAACGAAAATATCCCTTAGGGATATCACATCGAGTTGTCCTGACATCGAGTCGGCCACATCGAATCGTACCCAACCCCCTTTCCAGTGAGTGTAGGTCTAGTTCGCATAACCTTTCCCAGTAATTTAGTTCTTTGCACCATTGATCTTGGCTGTGAAGCTTCTCTGGATCCCTTCCAGCTGTCTAATGTCTTTTTTATATGGGGATGTTAGGACCGAGCAGTATTCCAATTGGGTATTATCAGGTTTCAGTAGAGGAATCATTACATTCCTATTCCTTCGTTTAAAGGTTCTCAATATCTGTCCCGTTATTCTCTCTGCTCTGTTTACTGCTATCTTATTTTGTCTCTCAAATTTCGCATCATCCGTAATTGCAACCCCTAAATCTTTTGCTCTGGGATTTCTCTGAATTTCCTGTCCATTTGGGGTATAATATTTCATGGATTTTAGGTCTTCTCTTTTTCCGTACCGTAATAGCTGAAATTTCTCGGTGTTAAACTTCATATTGTTATCTTCCGTCCACTTGTAGATTCTGTTTGTCGGTTTGTAGGGATCTTATGTCTTCTGGGTTTCTTATTTTTCTACTAATCTGTGTGTCATCCGCAAAGGATGTTACTGTGCTGTCTCTGGTAACTTCCTCATCTATGTCAGTTAGCATGATTATGAAGAGTAGTGGAGCTAATACTGTTCCTTGTGGTCCTGAGCTGAGGACCTCTGATTCTGATGAAGATACTCCTTGTACGGTAACGACTTGCCGCCGCTCACTAAGGAAATTATGTATCCATTCCCCTACTTTTCCTGTTATTCCCATATATTTCAGTTTGATTCCGTGGTCGCACTTGTCGAACGCTTTAGCAAAGTCTGTGTATAGTACATCATAGTTTTCATTACTTTCCACTGAATCAATAATGTTGTTGTAGTGTTCCATCAGTTGTGATAGCCATGATCTGCCTGATCGAAACCCGTGTTGGTTATCATTGAATTTTTTCTGTGTTTCTAAAAAGTCATAGATTTTCTGTCTAACTATTCTTTCAAATATTTTAGTGAGATGGGATGTAAGCGACACTGGCCTATAGTTTTTGGCCTCGGATCGATCTCCTTTATATATTGGAACTATGTTCGCGCTCCTCAGGATGCCCGGTATTTCTCCCGTGTCTAGTGATCGTCTCCATATCCAGTATAGGGGCTCAGCAATTGCATTCTTGCAGTTTTTGATCAGTGTGGCATTCCATTTATCCGGTCCTGCCGCTGTGTATTTTTAGTTTCTTATGGCTTGTGTAATATCGTCCGTCGTAAAGTCGAAATCCGTTATACTTTCCCCTTGTGGTTCTTCTTCAAAGAACGCGTTTCTATCGCATATCAATTTGTCAGTTTTTGGGATACTGAAAGATGATTCGTACTGAGGTCTTAATATTTCAGATACTTCTGTTAGATCATCCGATAAAGCACTGGTTTTCCGACTTTCTATTTGCAAAATTATAGAAGTACTTTGAGTTAGCCTTTATCGCTTCTATAGCGTCGTCGTCTTCGTTTTCTGTATGCTTCTCGATTAGTTCCTGTATGACGACATCGATACTTTGCACTTTATTATTTAATATTTTTCTGATGTTGTCGTCTTTACAATTACTTAGTTTTGCAGTCACTCTTTTTCTCTTTCGAAACAGTGCTCTCTCTTGTCTTTCGAACCTGCTTCTCTTTCCTCTTTGTTGTATCTTTGGGACATGTTTTTCCACAATTTCTAACGTGTATATATATATATATATATATATATATATATACATACAGGGTGTCCCAAAAAACTATATACTCTTGTATATATGATGCTATAAAGAGTATATAGTTTTTTTGGGACACCCTGTATATATAATATATATATATAATATTAGTGGTGGTGGACCGGATGTCAGTTTTTCAACATCTGCGGATGCGGATCTTTAATTTCAATATATGCGGATGCGGATACTTAGTTAATCCATCAATATAGTTAGAATTATGAATATATGGCATAATTTTTCAAATTTCATGATATTACTATCATGGCAGGCAATGCATAAGAATTAAAATTAATATTAATGTTTTCATTATGATAAAAATAATAACTTTTTCAAGAGTTTCAGCCACAGAAAATTCAATGAAACAAGTTTCATTCAATTTTCTGTGTTACCAGGTATTTATATTTTGAGGTTTATATATTTGTTTGTTCATTAATAACACTGTACAACAGAGAAAAAAAACGGAAATGAGATCGTCATTTTTATGGCAAATTATACGCGTAGATTGCGAAAATAGCACTCATTTATTTGTATCACCCACCGATTTTATGAAAATGACCCTATTTCATTGTATCATTTTGAGAACCACTGGTTCTCTGAACGCATCTTTTACATTTTGTTCAGTCATGCATATGCTGTGGTGTTGGTGTTGGTGTTCGGCTCTGTGTTTCCACTTTGATTTTATGAAAAATTTTTTCATTAATCATTTAAAACAAAATTGTTAGCCATATTTTATCATAAATTGGTGCTATAAGTGAGTATTATTGAATAACAGCTATCAAATTATGTATATTTCACCGACAACGTCTATATTGTGTGAAATTGCAAATTGATCTATCATTTTCTTATTTTACAGGTTTTTATTGATGTTATGCTACAATGCCTAGAGTGCAAAAATTCGCCAGACAGTTTTTGTTATATTTGTGGTAGTGATGGGACGATTAATCGGAATCGGAAGAATCGAGCATTTTTCAGGAATCGGAATCGGAATCGAGAGAATTGTACCATGATTTCCGATTCTTAAAACGATTCTTTAAGTTTTAATTGA
This sequence comes from Bathynomus jamesi, assembly GCA_023014485.1. NCBI lineage: Eukaryota > Metazoa > Arthropoda > Malacostraca > Isopoda > Cirolanidae > Bathynomus > Bathynomus jamesi. The sequence continues at coordinate 1,206,954 of JAJOZX010000609.1, forward strand.
ACCAGTTTTGCAATGTAAACTTTAAAATTTAAATGAAAGAGGATAACAAATTTTATTTTTATTGTATTGTAGCTATACATTAAAACATGTATATCCATGATGTGTAATCAAGAAGATTAAAATGAATTGTTACAACTTAGTTGATTTTTATTTTTAAACCAATCTATTATAATTTATATTACCATACTCATAATGTAAATAGTTAATCTTACCAGAGTAAAATATGACAATTTCCAGAAAAACAAGTATAAAATTATATTTAAAAATATTGAGAATCAGAATCGTATCGGAATCGAAACTTTTTAGTGGTATCGGAATCGGAATCGTTAAAAATTTTGGTATCGTCCCATCACTAATTTGTGGAACATTAACGTTAAAACAGTATAAAAGGAAGTTGACTTCTCGTGTGAAAAAGCTTTATGAATTATACTTCGCATGCGAAGTTGGTGATCAGGACAAGCACTGGGCGCCTCATATCTGCTGTGTGAGATGTACAAGCTCGTTATCTGCATGGTTCAAAGGCACCGGTCATGGTCTGGGATTCGGTGTCCCAATGGTATGGAGAGAGCCGCTGGACCATTCAACTGATTGCTATTTCTGCTTAACGAACATCACAGGTTTGAATCTTTTATTTTTCTGAATATACGAGTATGGCCGCCACGAGACAATTCCTCACCTGGATCTCAATGTTATTCACGAACCACTAGTATGAAAGGAAAAGGTTATCTTGCCGCCACTTCACATAAAACTAAGGCTGATGAAACAATTTGCAAAGGCGTTGAAACAGGATAAGCCTGCCTTCAAATATCTAAAGGAAAAATTCTCAAAAATCAGTGATGCCAAGATTAAAGAAGGCATATTCGTCGGCTCTCAAATTCGCCAACTCATGCTAGACGAACACTTTGAAGCGGTGATGGATGAGGTTGAGTTGGCAGCCTGGCGTGCATTCAAAAACGTGTGCAGCGGTCTACTAGGGAAGACTAAATACGACAACTATGCTGCATTTGTGGATCAACTTAACTCATACCAACGTCTCGGATGTAAGATGTCATTGAAAATTCATTTTTTGCATTCACAGCTCTCATTCTTTCCGGAAAACGCATTTGCTGTTAGCGACAAACACGGGGAGAGATTGCATCAGGATATAGCCATAATGGAGGGCCGATACAAAGGGAAGTGGAGTCCTGCTATGCTGGCCGATTTCTGCTGGAATTTAAAGCGTGACCAACCAGAAGCATCACACAAACGCCAGCATAAATACAAATAATGAGTTGAAAACAGTATAATACGAGAGTTTTATGCTAATTTTGTGCATATATGTTGAAGTATAGCAATAATTAAACTGTTCCATATGATAAAGCCTATCTGTTTATCAATATATTCTTATTTTTTGGTATGATTTTAAGCAGTCATTACAAAAGAACGTGGCGTGATAGAAAAAAACTATTTTCAGATTTGGAATCAGCACACACGAAATATTAAGAACGACAGTTATTCCCGTTTTTTTTCTGAACCGAAAATTTGTTGGTGTAATTAATACTTTACATGAAATGTGCATGACTGGGCCTTATAAGCTAATTTAATTGTAAATTGCATAATTTATTAGAGGTAATATCCGCATAACATCCGCAGTCAGAAGTGCGGATATCCGGTCCACCACTATATATATATATATATATATATATATATATATATATAATCAAATATTGAGAGCGAGAGCTACTTAGCATTTGCCGCCCCCTAGGCAGGGATTAAAGTGCCTTATAGTTGTGCCATTTGATATCGGTTCGCTATTAAAGGCTGCTGTTCATTTTTTACTTTAAAACTTATTTGCGAATCCATTTAATTTGTTAGTGCTTAAATTATTTTTCTATTTTTTTCTTTGCCCTATTTAGGTTGAAATAAGACAAAATTTGCCGCCCTAGGCAGGTGCGTACTCTGCATATATGTAAATCCGCTAATATGTTGCAAACCCAGAAGGAAAAATAAAAATTATTCCAAGGCCTTTCGTGTATTCAGAACTACTCGTCAGGAACGAAGGGAGACGGCGAGATGACAAAAATATATACCTATGTACAGCGGGACAAAAATAAAAAGATTAGCACATGAGTAACGAGAGTTGATTAGAGGCAAAAGGTATTTTACCAGGATATTGTCAATTTTATACATTCCCGCACTGTCATTGAAATTATTTTTAAAATGGATAAATGCCAGTCTAGAATATGCCTTTCAATTGTATCTCCCTTTTTAACGAGTGCTTTAGAACTGTCCCACTTGATGCTATGATTACATCTATACATATGGTTAAACAAAGCATTAGAATTATTTGCTGTTTTACCCTAACATCTAACCGTTTGACCTATATATATTGAGTTAGTGTGTACATCCGATCGAATACACAACCAACCATATTATCCGGGCTCAGTGGCGTACTAAGGCAGGGTTGGCACCCAAAAACCCACGAATTTTCAGTGGGTTTTGGGGTTTTTGTTCCGAGATGTTCATTTTAAAATAATTTGAAATTTTTCTGATTGCTACATGATTGCTACGTTGTTATAGTTAAGTAATTGAATATTAGTGGTTTTTAGCGATTTGGAAGTTTTCATAGCGTGCCGGCTTAATTTAACTTATACCTGTGACGGTTTAAACTAATTTTTAACTGCGCGATGCCGTCGCAGAAAGCGTCGTGTGTTAGGTGTAGGGTAAACCGGTGGTATTCGGAATTTAAGGATTATAACGGCGGTCCAATGGCGATTACCGATAGATCAGTTTTTCTTTTGCGAGTTCATTGAGGAATTAGTTGACATAAAACGCAGTGTACGTGAGGTAGCGGAAAGACTTGCAACGCTTGATGAGTGCAGGGGTAGGGCTACGGTTGACGTAGGCCGAACCAATACTAACATTGAAGACGTCAGTAATTTGAAGGGTGAGGTGCGTAACCTAGTTTCTAGTTTAGGTAGCTTGTCGGGAAGGTTAGATAGAGTTGAGGAAGAGGTTAAGGTTAATCCGAGAGTAGTAGATAGCGAGGGATTTAGAGAGGTTAAGGGTGGAGCTAGGCCGCGTACGTTAGGTGATAGGAATTCCCCCCTATCGAGGTTTCGAACCCTTTCGCCCATTTGGAAAGGGACGTGAATGAGGGGGAAACTGTTTTAATCGGGGACTCTTTAGTGCGCCACATGGACAAAGAGTTCGTTAAACGGCATCCAACCAAGAGGAGGAGGGTCTGTCTCCCAGGGCCAGGGTTGACGAAGTGGATAGGATTGACGTTGCCTCCCGTCACTCAATGTTGGTGACGATGGTAGGAGGCAACGACTCGTATAGGCCCGATACGAGAGTGCCTGACCTTTTGGAGAGATATAGGGGGTTAATTAGGTCCCTGAAGGCGAGGTGAGATAGGTCTTTAGTTCTAGGTATTACCCCTAGGCACGGGTTGGGTCTTAGAATACGTCAAAAACAATATTGAATAACAAATTAGAAGAGATTTGTGCTGAGGAAAATGTACCCTCGTAAAGCTGTGGTCCGAATTCAGTGATCCTAGCCTTTTTATAAAAGATGGGGGTGCATTTTAATGAAATAGGTAATGCTAGGATAGGTAGGTTAATAGACGAAAACGTGCGAAAGCTGGATAGGTCGAAGCCTTCTTTAAACGTTGTGGGTCCTGGAAACGCGGGGCCGACGTGATAAATAGTTTAAAACGTGGGCCCGTGGTAAAAAATAACTTAAACGTCTTTTATTGTAACGCGCGTAGTATTAGAAATAAATTAAATGAATTTAAGGCGATAATTATTCCGGCAACTATGATAGTTGCTATCACTGAAACTTGGTTAAATACCGTGACTCGGGACTTGTTGGGGGAACTTGATATACGGGTTTTAAACTCTCTACTGATGATAGGTTACATAGGTTTGGTGGAGGCGTTTGCTGTACATCGTAATTCCCTTAGGGCTATCGAGGTTGTTAGATTTTCCGACAGCAATTAATGCGATATGTGTGAAGTTAGGGCGTGTAGTATTAGTTTTAATTTGTTGTTGTTTATAGACCTCTCGTTCAACCCCTCGATACAGATGCAAGATTTTACTCACTTCTGGTAATTTTATTGACAATCGGAATAGTATAATTGTCGGAGACTTTTAACTGCCCTAATGTTAATACGAGAATTTTACTGGTAATGAGGAGGGTTTGAGATGGTTGAGTTTATGGACGATAACTTTTTACGACAGATAGTTACGAACCAACGCGCGGTGACAATATTTTAGATTTGGTGATGACGAACGGCGAGAGTTTAGGATGTAGTGATCATTAAATTCTTAGGTTTAAGTTAGCGATAAAAAATACTCAGGATAGTAACGTAATAGAAGTCCCTGATTTTCGTAGGGCTAATTTTGATAGTTTTGCGGATAGGATGAGAGTAGTGGACTGGGATAACTTTTTTATGGGTGGCGTTTAAAGAAAGTTTTAGGAATATTGAAAGGGAGTTTATTCCTCGTAGGCCAAGCGCGCTAGAAATCGTGGGTAGGCCGAAGTGGTGGATAGGGAAATAGGAGTTCATAAACGAGCGGAATAGAGCGTATAGACTTAGTAAGCGCAATGGCACGGCAGCTAACTTTAATAGATATATCGAGCTTAGGCGTCAGGTTAAAAGATCAGTTAGGAATGCCAAGCGTAATTTAGAGATACTTATAGCTGCGGATAGTAAACATAATCCAAAAAAGTTTTTTGAATACATAAATAATCGTAAGCCGGTAAAAGGTAACATAGGCCCTAGTGGATGTTAATGGCGCTTTGGCTTCTGACGCTCAGGCGATGGCGGGTATTTCAATAACTTTTTGCGACAGTTTTACCGTTAGAAGACGTAAATGATGTCCCGACGTGGACGATATCGTTCCATTTAGTAGCGAGACTACTTTGGATGAAATAACTGGTTACAAGGCTGAGATTGCGCATTATATCGATAGGCTAAAAGTTAGCAAGGCTCCAGGCCCTGACGCTTTTATCCCAGACATTTGAAAGATTTCAAAAGTTATCGTAGGCCCCTTAACGAAGATTTTTAATCAGTCACTCGAAACGGGGATTATTCCTGAAGACTTCAAATTAGCTAACGTCACGCCTATTTTTAAAAAAGGCGACCGCGCAGTAGTTAGCAATTATAGGCCCATTAGCTTAACGTCAATTGTCGGTAAGCTTTTGGAATCCGTAGTTAGCGATCGTATTATCGATCACTTAGAAAGTAGATAGATTTGATTAATAGTGGTCAGCATGGGTTCGACGCCATAGGTCTTGTTTAACTAATTTGTTAGAATTTTAAACGAAATAGTGCGCGAATACGATAGGCATAGAGCAGCTGACATTATTTAGATTTAAAAAGGCGTCGATACAGTTCGCCATAGGAGACTAATTGCGAAGGTTAAAGCGCACGGTATACGCGTCAGGTAGCTAACTGGTTAGAGAATGGCTTCGTGTAGGAGGCAGAGGGTCGTAGTGAATCCGGGTGGTTAGATGTAGGTAGCAGTGTCCCACAGGGTTCAGTGTTAGGCCCATTGCTATCGTAATTACATTAACGACATAGATGTAGGATTGACTAGTAACGTGTCAAAATTCGCGGACGATACTAAAATAGGCGGTAAGGTTGTTAACGAGGACGATAGAAATAGGATCCAAGACGATGTAAATAGGATTATGGAGTGGACAGATAAGTGGCAGATGCAATTTAACGTAGACAAATGTAAAGTTTTGCATATAGGTTCTCGCAACAATAATTACACGTACACGATGGATGATAGGGAGTTAGCGAGCGTTGACGAGGAAGTAGATTTAGGCGTACGCGTATCTAAGGATTTAAAGGTTAGGAACCAGTGCCTGGAGTCTTGCGCAAAAGCTAATAGGATGTTAGGCTTCATAGCGCGTAATTTCGAATTTAAATCGAAGGATATTATATTGCCCCTTTACAAGTCCCTAGTCAGGCCTCATTTAGAATATGCCGTTCAGTTTTGGTGCCCGTACTTGCGTGAGGATATTGATAGGTTAGAAAGGGTTCAGCGTCGTGCCACGAAACTTATTCCGTCATTGCGCAACAAGCCTTATGAAGATAGGATTAAAGAGTTAGACCTGTATTCACTCGAAACTAGGAGATTAAGGGGGGAGCTTATTGAAGTTTTCAAAATCGTTAATAACATCGATAACGTAAATTTTGACAAATTGTTCACTTTCGATAATAGTAATACTCGCAATAACGGATTTAAGTTGCGTGGCAGACGTTTCATTACTAATATCGCTAAAAACTTCTTTACGTTTAAAGTAATTGATAAATGGAATAATCTTCCCGCGTCAGTCGTTCATTCTACCAGCGTTAATATGTTTAAGAACCGTCTTGACAGACATTTTAAAAGTATTAACGTTGTTTAATAAAAAAAAGTTAGCAACAGGAGCTCTGGTGGTGGTGCTCGAGGATGAGTCTGTTGACGATGAATGCCAGCTTGTGACATGCCAGCGTGTGATGCCAGCAATAAAATTATTAAAAAAAAAAAAAAAATTAGACTAACACGAACGTAGATGTAGCTCGTAGCGTAAACTAATCCACTTTTTGTTTAACTTTACCTACTTTTTTTTTTTTTTTACTTCGCATGTTTGTAGTTTGCATGGTATGACTGTGTTTGCATGGTTTGTAAGCATTCTTATTTTACTTCTTTTCATCTTTCACCCCCTCTTCTATTCTCTCCGACTATTTTTCTGACTTGTCGGCAGTGGCCGGTGGATGATGATGGTGAGTCTTTTTTTTCTCTTTTTCTGAATGAATGTTAACCCACGAGTGATAGGTGTTGCTCCTTACTTAACCCCTTATTCTATTCTCTTAACCCCCTACTCTTTCCTTTCTCTCGGGCTAACCTTAGAGTGGATCTTAGGGTCTTTGTTAGCCTTAGCTTCTGTAGATTAGAATGATTTGGCATGTTGATTATTTCAAGTAAGCTGACTTATAAAACAATTCTTAAATTATGCGATGTGTAAATAAAGATTATGAAAAATTCAAAAGTTATTAAAAAGGATTTGCACCCATTGTGAAAACTATGACAATTATTGGATCATTTGACACATTGCTCCAACCATCTTGAATTAAAGTTACAGTAGAATTGACTAAGTCTTTTTTCATTGAATCCAGTACCTACTTCATTATTCACTTTGATTAGCGAGTCATCAGATAATTTTTTTCTGCTTGGAGGACAATAGCCTGGTCTTAAATTTTGGACCCATTTAATAAATTCTTTATTCTCTACAACTACAAATGGAATATTTGCTGAAAAGAAAAATCTGGCCATTTGCAAATCTAGTTGTTGTTTTTGATCTACAGTTGTTCTAACAACATATATGGCATTATCTGACCTTGTGTTTTCTTGGCTGGAGTCGACTGAAAAAATGGTATGGAAGATTCAGAAGCGGTTGAAGTGAATGAAGTCTCACTACTGTGAATTGTAGTGTCATCATGAACCAGACTTTCATATGATTTGCTTGAAGAGGGTCTACTCTCAAAACTGCCTTGTCTATGTGTAGTAGGTAGAGTTGGTGATGTAGCTGTATTTGTAAGCTCATCCGCTTCGTCATCACGAGCCTGTACCCATTTTTTATTGCATCGATCTAAATGATGTTTCACTCGTTCTATTTTTTTCGAAAATACACATCTGCAGTATTTGCACCGAACTCTATTTGGTTGGTCACTCAACATTTCTACTTCATCCCATTCAGCACTTTAAGTCTGCCACCAGTATGTGCGGGTCTAACTTTCTCTAGATGATGTTTCCCTCTCTCAATTTTTCGAGTGATACTTTCTTTGCAATAATTGCATAGTACTCTAGTAGGCTGATCACTTATTAAAGTCACCTCGTCCCATTCGCTAGCTTTAGATCTTGCACCTCTATAACTCTTTGGCATCTTAAAAATTTAAATTTGAGTTAGGTCTAAATAAAGCTGAAATCTACTGTTAAGAAATAAAGGAAAGATCTAAAATTAAAATGGAGAAAATTCTAATGTCATTATTATCTCTCATATCTGAACTTTCTGTGAAATAAAGATGTCTTTTTAATATATATTGTAGATTAGATAAATTAATAAAATAGATATATTAGGCACTACATAATTATCGAACCTTTCTAAAAAAAATTTCAACCCATCAGAAACCCAGTTGGGTTGGGTTTTTGCCAACCCTGTACTAAAAGGGGGGCGAGGGGGGCGGTCCGCCCCGGGTGACAGCCGGGAGGGGGGGTGCCATCGGGAGAGTTGTGAAATACCAGTAAAAGTTTTCAAACCAAATGAAGAATTCGCCAAAGTAAGAAAAAAAAATTTAATTGTTCAAACTATTACAACAGCTTAATGTTAATTTCCACTATAAAATAAATTTTTCTTTTTATTGACAATACAAAATTTACAAACGAAAAATTAAATGTTTGATAAAAATTACATCGAAAGGCGAACGTTTGTTGACGTTTTAGTCATCAGTTTGTTGAGCATAGCCAGCAACTGACATTCCAAGTCCTCTTCACTTGACACTGACTCCACATACATGAGGTATGTTTCATTAAATAATTATGATAAAGCATAAAGTGCTGGTGTCTATAACAATATCATGGTACTTATACCAGTGTCCAGTAATTTTTGACAATGTGGTATCATAGTGAAGTTTAAGTGTTTATAAATGCATCGCGTGATATTATAGAAACTCGTGTTTATGATTGGTGGTCCCTGTAACTACTGGTTATCAGGAAAGTCACACTTTAAACTAAACTTTAGACTTGACTTTTTTCCTACAACCATGACTACTGAAGTAACGATGTGTATGACTGAGTGAGTTTTTCATGATGACTATGTGGTGATCTTACGAGGGTGGTGATGACATGACTGCATGATTTTAATGCAACTACATGGTGATGTTAAGACAGAGAGGGTGATGATGTGACTGCATGGAGATGTATTAATGCTTACATGCTTATATAGTAAACACCGTTTCAGATTTACATCAACAACTACAGTACTCTTCTATATTGAATTAGTACTAATGCTTATTGGCTTAGTCAAGTTCAACAATTTTACAATGTCCAGTGTAGTATCATTGTATATTTAATATATTGTTAATGCTTACTGCTTATTAAATAATGATATCAATTATAATAGCTAGCGTTATACCATACTATATTGCAGGGTTTCGGAGCCGGTAAAAAAACTTCTGGCTCCGACTCCGGCTCCGGAGCAGAAATTTTTTACAGTCTGGCTCCGGCTCTTTTATAGTAAATTCTGTTAATTATAAAATAAATATCTAGATTTATATAACTAATTGTCCAATTTAAAATATTGCACAAAAATATTTTATTATTAAATCACTTTAATACTCAAAATTTAAATTTCTTATGATTTTAAATTAGGCAAATATAATGATAGAATGAAGTTATTTAAATAACTAAAGGAAAATGATGAAAACTAAATGATATTAAATATTTATTAACAATGGTAGCTTATATAAATTAGAGAAACTTGCCTCCTAATTAGTTCAAAGTTCAAACTTAAGAATTCTCGTATGGAAAATAGTAACAATCAAACTTTCTGAGATAATATATGCATCTTTTTTTAAGTGTTGAAACTTGAAAGCTTCATGAAAACCAACTTGGCTTGAAAAAGAGCTGAATATTTCAAAAAATTCAGTTTTTAAATTTTTAATAGGTTATATTACTTAAAAAGAGATTTTCTTTAGTCAAAAAGTTTTGTAATTTAATTAACAAAAGCAATTCAACTAAAAGTCAAAAGTTCAAACTACTAATACATATTATAAAAGAAAATTTACAAAATCATTTACCCTACGCTTATAAAATCAATACTACTCCTTGGATTAACAAATGAAAACTAATGCAAATTTTTTTTATTCTAGCTAAGGTATAATCAAACTAATTTTAAACATAAAATCAAGATATTCTTCTTGTAAATCTGTTTCCTTAAAATAATTGAAAATGAAAATTACTAAGTTTATTTATAATTTTTTTTTTTAAAACAAGATGGCCTCAATTATATTTTTTTAAGTGTAACCTTAAATCAGACTTTATCTTTAAAGGTCAAACTACATATTAAAAAATTAAAAAGTTTGCAAATTCAATGATACATTTACAGTATCATAAATCATAATACTCCTTGTATTAAAAAATGAAAGCAAAATAATAACTTTTGCAGAAATTTTTACTAATGTAGCTAAGGTAGGAAACTAATTTTTAAACATAAAATCAAGATATTCTCCTTGTAAATCTGTTTCCATAAAAAAAATTATGAATTAAAATTATTTATCTAAGTTTACTTATAAACATTTGTTCTTAAAAATAACAGCCTCAACAATATCTTCTTTCATACGTGCCCTTAAATCAGATTTTAAAATTTTCAGTGCTGAAAATAGCCGTTCAACACTGACTTGTGTTGAAGGCATAGCTACTAGAAGATTTGCAACATCTCTTATAACTTTAGGATACCTTTCTATTACTTGTTCAAAAGACAGTTTTGACGAACGGTCAAATTTTTCAATCTCAGGAAAAGATTCCTCAACTTGCAATTTGAGGGTACACATTGGACTGAGAGGTGGTATTAGTTCACTTTCTAAACGAGGACGTTTTGATTTCTTACCATGTTGAATATCAATAATTTTTTCAAAATCAAACTCGCTGACATCAGAAGTGGTGGAAGGAGATGATGAATTTGATGATGATGCAATAATCTCGGTTCCACATTCCTCTCTTAATAGAGAGACTTTATTTGAAAGGTCTAGGTTACTTTTCATTCTGATTGCTATATTGCATAGGGCATCCTTGGCTTTAACTACCTGTTCAGATGTTAATAAGCATCTATATCTAGGATCTATATAAACAGCAGCAAGCAATACTTCATTATCAAGTAAAATATTTTCTCTCCTTTCCATGGAACTTTTAATGTCATCAGCTATGGTGCCTTCTATCTTGGAAAGAAAATACATCAAAGATTTCCACTCTTTCAAAAATTGACCGGGAGTCAAATCTTCACTTTGAATTTTTTTTGTTACTATATATGGCTGGTACTCTTTCCAATCTTCTTGCTTGTTCCCACATTATTTCTGAAAGATTCACATTTGAATTTGCCATGTCCAAGAGTACAGGTTTTAATTCTAATAAGCGCTCTATCATTAAATAAGTGCTGCCCCATCGAGTAGGTTGATCTAAAATAGCAACCTTGCCTGCACGTCTTTTAATTATTTCTTCCACTTTTGGGTTTCTTGCTGCTACTACAACCTGTCTCAACTTACCTATGAGAGAGGTAGCATGTTTATCTCTCAATCCATCGCAAATAGCAAGTTGCAAGGTATGTGCACCACAACGCATGTGGTTGATTCTGGAGAAGTGTGAAATTTCAGATACAATACTGTCAATTTCTTCTACACAAGATGCCACTTCCTGAGTGTCTGTTGAATCATCATGATGTTCACCAAATGTTTGTATATCATCTTCTGAAGTTGCCTCTTGATTATCATTCAACTTCTCAACAGTTTTAATCATATTTGATGCATTATCACTGACAATGCAGAGCACAAATTCTTTCGGTATGCCGTACTCTTCCAGAGTTCTCATAATTAGATCATGCAGGTAGTCACTAGTTTGCTGAGCATGTGTATCTTTTACTGCTATAGTGCGGGTGAGGATTTTATTATCATCATCAATAAATCGGACATTGATGGCAAAATAATGTGTCCGTATTCGTGTGCAACCATCAACTTTTAAATATATGAAGCGCCCTTTTAATTGCTCTTTGAGAGCAAATTTTTCTTCTTTTGATTTTTCTATCACTAAATGACGGATATTGTCTTTATCTAAACTAATCTTGAATTTCTGAGCCATTTTTCTAGTAGACTGCGCATAGCTGGCTTTTCAAACATAGATAGAGGCATAGAATCTTTAACAACTAACTCAATTATGCTATTTTTAAAATTATCTGTAGTCATTGAGATAGTGACTTTTTGAGACATCAAAAATTTAGTAATGTTTTGCTGGTTTGCTTTAGTTTTTGAACTGGCAGAAGTACTGGGTCTTGAAAGCTCAAGCATTTGCTTCTTTTCTTCCATCATTTTTGATATTTCAGGATGTAATCGACTCGAGTGTCTTTTCAAATTATATGCTCTTGAGGAGACATCAGGCTTTTTGCTTTGAGGCTTGGTAATTTTAGTTCCACACGTTGAAATATTTCCCGAAGCATCAGAAACTTCACAAATACAAAGTGTTTTTCTTATCTGAACTTTCAGTAAAATACTTGAATATATCAGACTTCTTTATTGAATCTCTATCCATTATGAAGGGTCATAGACTGATAATTATAATTAAAGAATCAAGTACAAATTACAAAGAATCTGAAAAAAAAGAAATTTAGCAATACAAGATAATTGACCTAAAAATAAAAATAGTTCAATCCAAGTCAGAAGGACCAACCTTACTAGGTATGTATCTAGGTAGTTACCTACTTAGATAGATAGTTAGTATACCTACCTAAGGTCTCCACCGCCATAAAAAAAAATTTACCTATATAATTAAGTGTTGTTAAGACAAATCTTCCCAAATATTTAATGGTTAAAAAATGGAAATTTGCAGATTATTCCTGCAACTCCCACACCTCCATAAAATCCAAGAATCCTATGGTACCATTTTTCGTAATATATTACAAGAATTATAATTTGCAACTAAACCTATATTTAACAAATAACAATTTAGGTAGCAATATATCGCCCGGAGCCAGACCATGGAGCCGTATTTTCAAGGTTTCTGGCTCCGGCTCCGGCTCCAGGTAAGCAAAATTCACTGGCTCCTCCGACTCCGGCTCCGAAACCCTGCTATATTGAATTAGTGTTAATGCATTGGCATTGATAATTAATTCTCTCTGCTTGTCTGGGTTGATAATCTGATAACTCAATGGGTATCTGGTTGGAAAAAGTTGAGAACCACTTGTTTGAAGCTTTTCTGTTGTAATAAAGTTTTTTTACTTTATTTACTGGATATACTGTTAATTTTCATTTTTGTCAGTGGTCTAGTTATTTGAGAGTAATGCTCATAGTTTTCTGCTTTTTTAGGAGTTGTGTTTGCACTTATGTTTATGCTTTATACCTTTTTGATTTTAAAATTTTGCAGAAAACATCCACCATGAAGCGAAATAGACGCAGTGGATTCCAACAAAGAAAAATGAATGCAAGAGAAGAGGTGGCTCAGGCAATGTCCGGATCAATTTTGAAGTATGTGACGCCTTCAACATCAAGTTCAATAGGAGAAAGTCCTGAAGATATTCAGCCTGGTGAATCTGAAGAGCAAATACAAGAAGCTTCTTCACAAGAGGATTCAAATATGAGAGAGCAAGGATTGGAGGATGGCAATTCATCTTCTAAAAGCAGTGAAATTGATGAAGAGGAAGGAGACGTCAGCAGAATTCCACACCAACAGGAGGAAAAGACTGATGAAAAAGAGGAGACGGATAGATTTTCAATTTATTCTGATTCGCTGCTTGGCCAATCCCGGTTCCAAATGACTTAATAGTTGATCTTATTAAGAGGGGAAGTGAACCCTTCCAAAATAGGGATGGACCTTTCAGTGCAGTTCAAAGACAAGGAGAGAAATTCAAAGGGAAGAGTAGACAGCTGACCACTGCATGGTTCTATACGGCTCTGCCAAATGGCGAGAAAGTTTGGAGAACATGGATGGTTTACTCTCCATCAAAAGAAAGTTTTTGTTTTTGCTGTAGACTGTTTGCTCTTGATGACAAAGGAATTGGAACATCCAGCTTTGTCACTGGGTTTCAAGCATGGTGGAAGCTAAACCCAAAGGTGTCTGACCATGAGGCTTCTGAGCAGCATCTCTCATGCCTGAAGAAATGAAAGACCTTGGGAGCGGGGTTGAAGCTTCAAAAAACCATTGATCAAGTTCATCAAGCAACAATGGACAAGGAGAGAAAGAAATGGAGGGATATTTTACATCGCCTCTTGGACGTAACCTTGTTTCTGGCTCACCAGAATCTTCCTTTTCGTGGTCACAAAGAGGACATGTCATCAGCAAACAAAGGAAACCATGGAATTGGTAGAGTTGCTGTGAAATTATGATCCAGTTTTGAAAGAACATTTTGTAAGGATTAAGCATTCTATTCCATCTGGGAGGAGAGTGGCTTCGTATTTATCTCCAAAGATTCAGAATGAGTTCATTTGCCTTTTGGGAAATTACGTCAGAGAAAATAGTGGCTGATATCAAAAAAGCAAAGTATTTTGGGATTCTTTTTGACAGCACTCCTGATGTGTCCCACACTGATCAGATGTGTGAAGTGATCAGATACGTCCATATTGAATGTGACAAAGTTGAAGTAAAGGAATCATTCTTGGGCTTCTTCCCTATTGCCGGAAAGACTGCTGCTGAGCTCACAGGGGATATCCTGAGACATCTGGAGAGAGACTTGGGCTGGACATAAACCTGTGCCGTGGTCAAGGATATGACAACGCTGCAACTATGGCTGGGATTCATGGTGGTGGTCAGTCAAAGATCAGAGATATTAATCCCAAGGCTTTGTTTGTGCCTTGTGCAAATCATTCTCTGAACCTTTGCGGAGTGCACTCACGCATGAAGAAACGCTTCCAAATGACTTTTTGGAACCTTGGAGAGAGTCTATTCCTTTTCAGTCTCAACTCATCGATGGGAAGTGCTGATGGAGAATGTAGGCATGACAGTCAAAAGACTTTCCCAGACAAGATGGAGTGCTCATTATGACGCTGTGAAACCAGTGAAGGCAAATTTTGAAAAGCTGACCTCAACCCTTGAAGTACTGTGCGATCCCCAAAAAATGTGGACACAAGAGGATCAGCTCAGATTTTGCTGTCTGCTGTATGTGATTTCTCTTTTTTGAGTTACCTTTCTTTCTGGTGTGAAGTCCTGGAAGAAATTAATCTCACGAAAAAGTATTTGCAAACAGTTGGAATCAGCCTTGAAAAGTGCATTGTGAAGCTCCAAGCTCTAAAACTGTTTCTTGAAGATCAGCGCAATGAAATTGTGGAGAGGGCCATTCATTATGCAACTACAAAGTGTGAGGAAATGGACATTTCTATGGAGAGAAGAGGGAGAGTAAAGCTCCGAAAAAGGATGCTGGTCTCACACATTGCCAGAGGAAGTAAAAAGGGCTATGTTTGAATGTCTTGATCGTTTTCATCAAGAATTGGAGATTCGTTCTAAGGCAATGGATCAAATTCTGTCAATCTTCGCTGTTATTCAGCCAAACACTTTGGTTGTCGCAACAGAAGAAGAACTTCGGAAGTATATTCCAAATTTTACTCAGATTTTCGATGAATTCTCTGAAGAAGATATCAGTGTGGAAATTGGACGATTTCGGAGGCATTTGGAAGCTGCCAAAATCAGCGTTGAAGAGGCAAAGAAATGGACAGCATTGCAGTTTCTGGAGCTTATTGTGAAATGGGATTTTTGTGAATCTTTGCCAAGCTTGTCACTGTGTTTGAGATTCTTTTTGACTGTCTGTGTCTATTGCTTCATGTGAAAAGTTTTTCCAAATTGAAATTGATAAATTTCTTTCGCTCGACCATGAGTCAGACAAGATTGACAAATCTGGCTTTACTTTCAATTGAACATGAATATGCAAAGAAGGTGAATTTTGATGGTCATTGATCAATTTGCAGAAATTAAAGCTCGAAAGCAGAGACTGTGAATCCTCTCTATTTACCTTTGAAGAATACGCTGAGCGTTGAGATTTGATTTCCTGTTTTTTTGTATAAAATAAAATGCAGTATTACCTGTTCACTGATTTTTTAATGTCCTGCATTTTCTTATTTCCAATTTGCTTATGACAGTACTGTACTGTTTAAAAATCTACTTGTAAACATAATATATTTTTGTGTTTAAATTTTAAAATTATTAATGGGGGGGTGCCAAAGGAAGGATCCGCCCCGGGTGCCAAATACTTTAGGTCCGCCCCTGTCCGGGCTATTCTTTATTATGCATGATTTAACAGTATCATTATACTTAGACTACATTGATACCAATTGCTTTAAGTAAAGTCGGAAGATATTGAAAAATAACATGGTAAGGTAGGCTAAGGATATTTTTACGCTCAAATTCCTATTCTTTGCTTTCCTAAGGCAGTTATAACGTTTTCCTTGTGGGTTTGCATCATTCATTCATTTCAGGTGTTTAATTGTGAAATTTATCCCATATATATATATATATATATATATATATATATATAGAAACGACGTAAGTATAGAGGAGCGTTCTGCACTTACGTCGTTTCTATACATTAATATACTGCGTGGTCATTGCAGTCAAATGTACATATTCACGATTTGCGAGGGTGCCCTCTCAGGGCATTGGTTTCTGCCCTATGTAGGAGAACTTCGACTTATGACTGATCGAGGCCCGTGGTGTAATGGATAGCGCATCTGACCGGCAATCGGAAGATCCTGGGTTCGATTCCCGGGCGGTTCACCTCATTTTTCATTTGTTCGTTATTTCTCTTCCTCGTGTGCAGAACGCTCCTCTATACTTACGTCGTTTCTATACATTAATATACTGCGTGGTCATTGCAGTTAAATGTGTATATATATTATATATATATATATATATATATATACTTTTATTGTTTGAACGACGGTTCAGGATCGACCTGCGGTCGACCCCTCTGCAGCATCCCGCCTCATTTGCGGGACTTGGTGAAGGAGGGAATTGCTCTCTGATCTCCTCCTGCCCTCGTAGCCAGCCACGCATGGCTGGTCAGGGACTTTGCACAAGAATCTGTCCAGCTGGTTCTTGAAGTTATTCAGGTCGGTGTGCTGGAGATTCCTCACTTCTTTTGGAAAGCTTTGGGCCCCGTATTCTGAGAGTATTTTCTATCCTCGTTTTCATGGCTCCTTGTCCCACCGCAGCTGGGATCATACAAAATCTGCCTCTTCTCTCATTCCAGTTTGTTTTTATTTCATTTCTAAGTTAGGGACAGAGCCCTCAAGTATTTTCCATATGTATATTATTGTGTACCGCTCGCGCCTTCTTTCAAGAGAGTAGAGTTCCAGGGATTGTAGTCGAGACCAGTAGTCTTCACCTTCCGTTTCCTCTATCTTAGACGTAAAAGTCCTTTGTATAGCTTCAATGCTCGCAATGTCTCTCTTTCTGTGTGGGCTTGTTGTTAAAAAAAAAGTTGGGTAGAAATAACCACACATATTTCCAAATAAAATATAAACAAAATAAATATAGAATAAAAATAACAACCCTCGTTTCTAACCAACTAGTGAAGTTGGGCTTCCCTAATTAACAAAAAGAAGAAAACAAATTTTGAGACAGAAAAACGGAGCTCTTTGTTAATCATCGAAAAATTTTGATTGCTGAATGAAGTGGGCTAGTTTTTTAATAAAAAATTCTTAGTTCCCCAACTAACCGGGCAACTTAGTCAACCTTTAAACCTCAATATTAACCACTGCAATTAAACTAAAACCCTGTTTAACTAAATAGTGGCCTACCAGAACTAGGTGTAAGTAACTTAATTAAAATACATAACTAAGGTAAGAGATTAAAACTAGGTACCTAGAAGAAACTCGAACCGGGCTGCAACAGCCCTAACTAAATAATTAAATGGCTGTTATAGCCCCTATTAAAACTTAAGGGCAATATAGCCCTAACTTAACTTAAGTAAAAACCTTCAAAACCTTAAACCTTTAAAAACAAAAACTTAAGGGCAATACAGCCCTAGCCTAACTTTAACTGCAAAACCTAGGTCTGGGAAATAGCCCCTATAAATAAATAACTTAGCAGTGTGCCAAATAGTAACTTAACAAATAAAATTCAAAATCTGGAAACTAAATGAAACTTATGGATTAGTTAGAAACAGAAAGGGTAATGTTCAACTGGCAACTTCATTTTTGGTAAGTCTAAATTAATTTTAATGAATTTAGCTTGACCATAGTTGGTAATCTGGCTGCCGACCAAATTTTAACCTTAAAACCACTGCAGCCTACAGTGAAAAAGTCTAGCTATGTTGACAGTGTCTAAATGGGCCATTATTATTTCTATAATTAATGTGTCTATTTAAAGTGAACTTAGCCTTAATATTGCACCTAAATAAAAATAATATCTCTCTCTCTCAAGAAAAATAATAATTTTTCAATAAATTTTTCAATACTTGAGTACTGAGCAATACTCAATTATTGGTAGGACTTAGACTCTTCCATAATTTAGGCAGGATGTTTGCTTTTCTGCTGCGGAAGCTCCTCCAGATGATTCCCATTATTTTTCTAGCCGTTGTGATTTTGATTTTATAGTGCTCTCTGAATTCTGCATCCGACGACATTATTACTCCAAGATCCCTAACTTGTGGATTTGGTGTTATCTCTTTGTCTTGCGGAGTTTTGTACCCTTTTTTCTGTAGCTCTTTGTTACTACCGTATCTTAGACGTTTGAATTTTTCTTCGTTGAACTTCATATTGTCTTCTGCCTACTAAAATAATGTTTCAATGTCGTTTTGAAGTTTTCTTGGGTCATCTTCATTCAATATTTCCTTACATATCTTTGTCATCTGCGAAGCATGACACAATACTGTCCTTAATATCTGCAATCATTATTATGAACAGCAAGGGAGCTAATACTGTCCCTTGTGGGACAGAGCTCACGACTTCCGATACTTCCGATTTAACTCCGTTTACCACCACTCTGCGTTCTTTACGTCAAGAAATTATATATATATATATATATATATATATATATATATATATATATATATATATATATAGAGGGTGGTGCAAAAGTCTGGACCCATAGGCGGTTTATATGGAAAAAAAGTGTGGCCTGCAGGAAGTTTATTATGAAATGAAATGTAATTAACCATACACCATGTGACTAAATTATGTTAAATTTAACGTTCTAGTTCAGAATTTACAATAAGTGTAATGGTATTTCGTATAATCGAGGCATAAGGAAATTTGCGACTGAACGTGAGGTGGCTCCTTCTTTTGCGTACAAAAGCACAAGCTCTATTCTTTCTGCTATTGTTAACTTGTCTGCCATAGGGTAACAATCTGAAAAATATTTAGTAAAATAAAATTAAAAACAAAAATAATATTATAAAAACTATTATAAAAATCGAGAGATTTTTTATATAGTAAATTGCCTATGGGTCCAGACTTTTGCACCACCCTGTATATATATTTTGTGTTATTCTCTTTACACCTACTGTATGTTTTATGCATGCATCATAGAACAATAAAATTATTATTACTAGTAGTATGCTATGCTACCCTTAACCCTTTAACGCCGACTGGGTTGAATACGTACCGTTTCATATACACGCATTTAGACTTAACCCTACAAAAAAGTTCGGCGTTAAGGGGTTAATTCATAACCGTAGCCACGTTGAGGCAGACGAGGCGCAACCTTGTCTGGCTGGGAAGACAACCTTCAGTGCTAAGTGGGAAGGACTAAGAGAGATGATGTAGAGTCACTGATGGGGGGACGCGGGTAAGCTTAAGAGAGCTTAATAATAAATAATTATATTTAATAAAATTATATATGAAATAATTAATAATTTATTATTATTAAGTAAGTACAAAAATTCGATTTTACAGAGTCGTACAAATCCAGCGCTTTTTAGGCAAAAGTCTAGCGCTCCTGAAAGTTTGTTGGCAACTCTGTAATGCAGTTTCGGTTGAGATTGTGTAGGCCTACTGATAATGAATTTAGTAACACTTGTCAAGATTTGTTAACTTCCTCAGAAATATTTAGTGTAATTATTATTTGTTATATAAGTTTTATTATGCCATACTTTTTTAAATTTTTTGTAGTTTCTTGATAAGAGTGTTTAAATCACAAAGTGGTAGCAAATTCAATACATCGACGACATTTCTTTATTCAGAAGTAGCACGCGGCTTTCAATTGACTTTATCAATCAAACTTAAAGCTGCCTTTGGTCAAGAGAATTGCATCACACTAGATTCTAGAACTTTTTAAAAATTGTAAATTGTAAATTTAAATTGTGAAAAAAAATAGCAGTTTGAAAACTAAGGGTAAAAACACGACAATGAATTCACACACAAATAATACAAAATATTTACCTGCAAGATCCATTTCATGAAATATTGCTACCGCTTTTATTTCTTAATTTGTTTATTACGATAATGAATATTGATATATATATATATATATTATCAGTCACTACGGTGATTTATCTATTATTTGGCTTTTCTTTTTAAATATGGCACCGACTTTCAATATTTCATTTGCCGTATACGAATAAAATATAAATATATTTATTTATACACTAGGATCCGACGTGTTTTGACCAACCGCAGAAATGTCCGATGAGTCGAGCGTGTGTTTGTTAACTGACACTATTTTGGATTTGGGAATGGAAGTCGCATCCACCAGAGCTTGTTCTTCCGTTTTCACTTAGTCTTCAACTTGGCATCTTTTTGTCACAACGTTAGTCGCGTTTGATAATTTAGTGAAGCGCTATGCATCCCCGCATTTCTCTTGAGAAATATTGTCCAAATATGCC